>KZ651456.1:306277-323058 GCA_001010745.2 Gerris buenoi | reverse complement strand
TATATATAGGTTAAAAATTGAGTGAAGGGAAAGGAAAAATGGAGATAAAAAAATTTCTAAAAACCCAGAGGAAAAGAGATTATATTCAGAAAATAGTTGCCGGGAATAAAATTCAATATGATCCTCCTTATATTGGTCTGGTATTTTTTTAGTTGGGCGAGCAGAGCGTCTATTGCCTCAAGCTCAGATATTTACAGCTTGAAGAATATAGGAATCTCGCATTCGCAAATCTTTACTTCTGAGCCCTATACGTCCCAAGATTATTGTTCAATTATTACGTCATAAAATATTATATATATATACAAGTTATATTGAGTGTTTAACTTTTCACCTTTATATTAGCTATTAACTATTAAAATCACTTATAAATATCGTGTTGAATTTATAACACACACTTTTTATTGTAAAATATATTATTTTACTAAATCTTAAATGTCCTGAGAAAAGTCCAAAAGCTCCTTATAAACCTAATTATCCCAGTTCAGAACCAATGTCGGTAGAAGAGGGTTACTTACAAAAGAGGATTTAATGTTAGTGATAAGGACATTTTATAATTAATTTTCTAATATTTTTCTTTTAACTGTCTAAAAATAAAGTATCAAGTTCTAGAAGTAAGTGAATCTTTGCAATATCATCCTTCACACCATTTGATTTTACTCTTGGTGTCATACAACTCCTTTGACACAGGCGCCGTCTCCGTCAATTTACTTTTTTTAAGTTTGCCTAATTTTTTTTTAAGCTAAGCAATATTTCTTGTTGTTTAATTTTTTTAAAAAAGTTAGTATTAATCACTGTCCCTACTCCTCGATGATGGATTGACTAAAGTTCATCAATCAACTGCTTTTAACCGGCTGTTTATTTATTTTAGTCCAACCAGATTATATTAAAAATACTCTTAAATCAGAGTTTGAAAAACTCATTAATAAAGTTATATGTATATATTCAGTTCGGTCGTATACAAATTTGGTTCTATTTGTTGCACTGCATTTATTTTTCTATGATTTTTTTCGTCTTTTAAATTATATCATTAATTATTAAATAAAGTGATAGTATAAATTTTTCATTTCAACCAATAAATTTATTTAGCTTTTTATCTCAACTTTCATAGTTTTGATTTGCTTTTAAGTTTTTAATTTTTTTTTACTATTAAAATAAAATCATTACCATTTTTGTTAATTTTTAGTTTACTTTACTTTATGTTCACATCTAATCTCCTTAAAATAAAAGTTTTTGGAAACCCTTTCCTCTGTGTAAATTTACCCGAGAAATAAATTCTGTTTTTTAATAAGGGAAAAGGCGGCGTCGTTCCTCAGCAGTTTTTATAACGCCGTTATGTCCCCACTCTCTGTTCCTTTACTTCTTACTGCTACTAATTAAACTTTAGAGCCCTAAAGAAATTAAAAGCTATTTTAGAAACTTTCCTCTTTTACTGAAACCTTCTCTCTGCGTAAATTTGATTTTAAGGTTTAATAGATTTTATTGGATAATAAAAGTTTACTTATACTATCCTATACACACACACAGTATTTCGATTTTGTGAGATACACAAGATATATATATATATATAAAAGTTTTTTTTACATTTAGTTTTTAAAAATTAATCTTTCTAGTGAACAGTTTGAACTTAGAAGTTATGAGTAAATAATTTTAGGTGATATATTTAAGATCATATCACTGTATCTTGTGTATCTCACAAAATGAAATACTGCATAAAGGAAATATGTATTAAATGTATTTGTTCAAAAAACCTCAACTTGTGCGGTAGGATGTCGTAACCGCAATGGATGTATTTTTTTTCGTTCGTTTTTACCACTTGATTGAAGCTGAATAATTAAGTTGAAAAAATATTATTTAGATTGGAGATGTTGTAGTGCGAATATAAATGTAGTCGATTTGGGGGAAAAAAAATACAAAAAACAATATATTAGATAAATAAAATTGCAAGATTCTTAAAACTTCGATTAATATTGTAAATACGATGCAAACGTAACTGTGCTTGAAGATATGGAGGGTAAAACGATGGCATGTTGATAAAAAATTATGTAGCTCAATGTAAAATACATGTAGGATCTGTAGAGTATATAGATGGCGTCAGTGTGGCTACATTTTTAGAAGGTGGAAGTATTTTGGTCCAGGTTTAGGAAAGTCTTGGGTTGTTTGGCATTCTGTATCCAGAGGTTTGAGAAGTTTCTGGCCTTAACATTGTGGCTTGTGAGGTCGCACGTGGAACCTTCTTCATTTCTTAGATTCCCCTTGCTGGAAAGCCCGTATAGAATACCAAAACAAGTGTGAAATGGAAGAAGGTACTGCAACTCCTTCAAACAGCCACTAAAATTCTTATGCTTCGACCCAACACAATCCTGATTCCTTGAGTTCGGTGTACATTCCCTTATTTTTCTTTACTTCTCGGTTCGTTTCCTAAAAGACTAAAAGGAAGAACTTGGTAGCCCTTTTCCCCTAAAATAAGAGAAGAGGGATTTCGATAGGAAAGAAAAACAACCCTTATTGAGTTTTCCTCTTGAAATGGAGAAACATTTTCTGGTTTAAGATTTGCTTCTCTTTACATCATCGATGTTTCAAAAAAGAGAGAATAACAAAGTTCCCTCACCTTCTCCTCACTTCTTTGTATATTTTCTTCCAAAAAAAGTATATTCTAAGAACATTAAGAAATTCCCTTTTAAATTCAGTAAAAATACACAGGTAACCATTTTGAGAATGATTTCCCACGTTTGAAACTTCGAAGTAAATAATTTCATTTTGTTGACTTCAAACAAGTTTTATTCAATTGACTCTCTTATGGATTCTTTTTTATTTTTTTTTCTTTTTTTGTCATGCTCTCCCTTGGTTTTTTATTCAGTTTCGAAAACAGTAATTGTCAATATGACCATTTGTTAAGAAATATTTTCTGCTACATTCTTGAAATTGGTAAAGAAATAAACCGTCGCTTTTTAGTCAAGGAGTAGAAAAAAGTGAAAGGTTTTTTTTTTCTAAATGTTGGTGAGTTTGAATTTTCGTCTACTGTTCACTTTATAATGATTTTTAAGTCCCCTTCGTCCGAGACCTAGCCATATCCCGTTAAAAATCCTTCCATGACTCCATATCCGAACATCCCAATCCTTTAATCTACAACCTATTATTACCGTTCATTCCTATGTAAATCCTCCTCGACGTCTAAAGAGGCAGCGACCACTCAAGAGGCGTGAGTGAGGCAGTGGCCACTCGATTTATTGAACAATACCTAACTATTTTATATTTATGTAATATTTTAAGCTAATATCTGTGAGTACTGTTAATGGACAGTTCCTCACTTCATGTAATTCAGGTCATTGTGAAAACATGCATCAATAATACATATTAATATAACATTTAATTATGTAGTTGCAATTTTCTAATAAATAAGAAAAAAAATTATCTTCGAACAATTTAGCACTTGTAGCTTAATTTTACTTGTTGCTTGTAGTCCTCATCAAAATTTAAAAAAAAAATCAAGCTTATGATTAATTACTAGTTACGTTAATAGTATCAGTATTTGATTATTATGAAATTAATCCGCAGATGAGTGACTAAAAAGTTAGAGCACTTGAACTTGTGGTTATTTTTTTAGCAAATGTCCAAATTATTGGTCATGTTAGGTTTTTGATTACTTTTTTCTTTGTTCTCCTATTCCTATTAATTTAAAAAGGGGTAACCAACCAAACCAAGAAGTGCTAACATTCGAAGCTTGAGCTATGAATGCAACTATTTTACTCAGTGAAGCTCTTCGTTTGGTTTGATTTAACTTGCTTCAGGGTATTTTATATCGGTACTTTTATTACATCTGTATTCTTCTTAGATAGTGGATAGCTGAAATTGGATAAGTAATCTTCAGATCCACCAACTATATGCATTAAGCTTTCTTTAAGGATATAGTTACCTTGTAGTAAAAATCCTTATATTATGGATTAATCAATTTTAGAGCTATCTTCCTAGGAATAAAGTATACACAACCAAAAATAATCTAATGATACATTCCTAAAGCTATGTAGTCTATGTAGTTTTATATTTCTTTAAGCCAATAACCTCCGTAAAATTGTTTGGTTATTCGATCTTATTTGAATTATTCCTTCATTTAGTTGTGTTTTATTTGCTTACTTAATCGTTCTTTTTAATTACTTAAATCTTTTAAAAAAAGGTAATGGGTTGGTGTAATGTTGAGTGCTTGGAGCCTTGTTTACAACCTACTTAATGGCTCGTCATTAAACCCTGACCATTAACGGAGTATATCTGGTCTTTTAGGTGGATTTTTGTTGAAAAGCTTAACTTTGAAAAGTTAAAAGCTTCGTTCTGTAAAGGCACTTAGTTTATGTTGAAATTAAAAAGCATGCTTTGGTAGGTTTTATTCAGTCTTGGATCAGGTCGTGACTCCTTTTATCGACTTGCGTTCTTTTTTAGCGCTGTAAAATATTCCTACGTTACTCATTTCGCTACTGAATTTTGTTTTTTAGAGCTATGATAACATGAGTGCTTTTGACTCAACGAAGGTTTCTTTTAAGTAATGCCAAAGTGTATGACTTAAAAGTAATGTGTTTATTTTTTTTTAAAAAATAAGGCATGCGATTGATCTGGTGAATTAGGATCTTTGAAGCCGTCTGTTCAACAAAGACAAACTCTTCATTATTATTCTACTTATTGATTACCGTGTTAGATTTTACATGCTAGTAATTATTAACCTTACTAAGCATGAATCAAGTTTATACTTCTAGATTAACTTATTTTTTCTTCCAGGCTTACCGAAGATAACTGGGCACTTATTTACTTGGGTACATACCAATAAGTATGTACCCAAGTAAATAAGGTGCCATAGGGAAAGAGTTTACCTAGGTACATACCATTTATATATTGGAAATAAAATAAAATAAATTAATAGACAAACTTAATCGGGATGTTGAAAAGCACTGGGGCATTTGTATGAAGTTAAGAAGGGGGAAGAAAATAAAAGAAACAAGGATGTACCCAAGTAAATAAGACGATATAGGGGCAGGACTTTAGTTGGGTACATACCTAGGGCAAGTATTTTTATTGACAAAAATGACAATGACAAGTCAAAGAAATAATTTTTAATGACATAATTCATTCTTGAATAAAATCAAATCTGGAAAGTTGGAAAAAAGTGCTATTTCAAAGAGAAAGACATGGATAAACTTAGAGTTGAGGCATTAATATGAAACAATTAATAATAAGTCATATTACTGACTGAAAGGATAACGAAGTGGGAGATGTTTTAATAGTTCCAGCGTAAGTAAAATTATACGGCATTTTTTATTATGTAGATATATTTCAGAAATTGGAGCAATAAAGAAAATTTAAAATTTTGTACAATGTACATTGGGACAAAGGAATATCACACTTCTGTAATTTTAAGTGACAATATCTGTTAGCCTAACAATCAAATAAGACAAAGGGACATTAAGTCCAATGTATTTTGAGGCAAAGGAACATCACACTTAAGAACGTAACAAAAAGTGACAAAATTAATTAGTCCAACCATAAATTTAGACAAAGGGACATTAAGTCCAATGTATTTTGGGACAAAGGAATATCACACTATGTAACAAAATCCATTAGTCAATGTATTTTGGGATCAGGGATTTACTTTGGAGTAGGAAATTTAAAAGCACTTTTTTTATGCTAAACCCTTATTAATCCATCTGAGTGCCAATATAAGTCTACCCGGATGGATAAAAACAAATTCACCACATTTTTGAGGTGAATTGGAGGTATGTACCCAAGTAAACAAGTGCCGATAACGGTATTGTAATCTTCAACTTCTACATTTTATCACACCAAACAACAGCTATCATTTCTCGTGTCTGTCTATCGGTTCGTCCATCAAAATTTTTGCAAACCACCTACCTGAAAAATACTTGTCACTGATTTTTATTTAATTTGGATTTTACGTCAAAATGTGCCCACAGATAGTCCCATATTAAATTAAATTAATACGTTCTGCCCTCAAAAATAAAAGTAAATGTAACTCAGCTAGAAATCGAAAACACTTTTAATTTCTAGTGGATTCACAATATTTTTATGGACTTCTTTTAATGCTCTCATCCGACGTTATTTATACGATGTAAATAAATTGTCTCTTTCTTATATCCCTGGTTGCTCATTGCTATTATTCATACTTTAGAAGCAGAAAGTCCGAGTTCGAATTCTGCCTTCGGCAAGATATTTTTCCTGCATCTCGATTTGAAAAGTTAGAACTTATTTATTCGGTTGCGTTATATACAGTTGAAGCGACACGCCACTCCCGTGTTATCCTTTCGCAGGTCTAACATGTTATTATTATTTTACTATAAAACCCTACGATATTTAGACACTTTTATATTTTAAAATTTGGCTCATTAAACTTTTTCATAGTTGTATGCGAATTTTTTCCAATAATAGGACTCAAAGAAACTATGTGCTAACTATTGGACAGAAACAGACTTGTTTTTTTTTAAGGCATTTCGCGCTATACTTTTGCTTTTCTAAAAAAAAATATTCTTGCCTTTTAATTCAGCCAATACAATAGATGAAGATATGCCCAGATGGATGAGTTATGTGGTTGTGACAGGAAAAATCCGTCTTTTTAGTAAATAAAGACAACCTGGGAAAATTGAAAAAGTTTTTTTGGGTAGCAGGTTTTTTCCCCCCACTCACGCGTACAATAGGATTGAGTAAGGGAGTTATTGGACAAACTCAACTCCAGATGAAAACTTGCTCCGACATGGGATCTAAAAATAAATTATCTGTTGTTTTTTTCTCTTGCTCCCCTCCCCTCCCATCCACATCTCTCTTATTCTGATTCTGCGAGTAGTTCTTTATCGACTGTTGACATGCTTTTGGCGTCGAGTGGACCTGACCACACCCTTTAGTCCAATCCTTTTCTGTCTTTTCTACTCATAAATATTTTTTAAGGATGCTTTTAACAATATTGTTCAATGTACCCAATAGTAGGTAAAAGCAGCTGGAGCTAAAACAAACTATATACTTTAGTCTTAGTGCACTTACTTACTTTAGTCTTTACTTTAGTGTCTTGGTTTCTCCGTTAAAATCCAGGAGTAGAAGCGAAACCTCGGACATCAAATGATGTGGATTTCATAAGCCCAAGACATTTATTTCGAGACAACTCGCGAAAGCCTACGAACCAATAAACGGACGAAAATATGGTATTTTAACTAAGCAATTGCAGACTTATTTGATCTATTTTATACTAAATTCGTAACTAATTAAAGGGGTTGAAACTGATCTGTTATGCATTTGTCATACTGCTATTTTAAATTTAATTGATCAATTTCTAATTACTACCCATTTGGTCATTTTTCTGTCGTATATTATAATAAAACATGTTTGGTAAAATAATCTTCCAATTAGTGTGGTAAATGCCACACAATGATATATGTACAATATTTTCGTTCTTTGGAACGATTACAATGCTTCCGTTCGATAAGCTCGTAAGCAAACTTTTTTTTTGATCAAATATTTTTTTATAAAACTATTCTAGTCCACTTTAATTCATTAAATACGCTTTTATTTTGTAAACACATAAACCCTTTTAACGTGTAATTTATAAATAAAACAAATGAAAGAATGCATGGCGGTCTGTTAATGATGTTGGATTTGTTATTAATGCAGTTTTTTCAAGGACGTAAGTGTGTCTTTTAAATGTGGTTTTTAACTCAATTAACTTGTTTCAAACTGTGTTCCTGAACGTTTATTCTACACAAATCCAATAGGACAATGACCGACAAATGCAACCTTGGATGCAACTTTCCAATCATGACATGAACCTTTTAATTTGCTAATAGTACTTACTAAACTATAGTATTTTTTAAATCAAATATTTCTTTTATGTACTTTCTTATTAAGAGGGATATTCCTTAGTGAATAGAAATTAATGTGTGCGATGTGTAGTGCGTAACCTCCTTCTTTGTTTTTTCCCCTTACGTAATTGCTGATAATTCTCATCTTCTTAGACTTTGTTTAGTCAATTCCCGCTGCCAGCTGATAATATTCTTAATATAGAACAGATATGAGAAGTCACAAGACACGCAGTGAGGGACATTGCTCCTTTAATCTGTCTTCCTTATCAAAATATACTGATAATTATTTAGCATATAAAGACTGATTTTATCTTAGACATATAACTTTATCGTGTGCAGCTAAAGTTTTCTCGCATTCCTATGATATAAATAATTTGTATCCTTCCTTTTGATTTTTTAGAACAACTGTTTTAATCTGGGCTCGTGTAAGGCTATTCGTGCAAGTGAAGATGATATCGATTTAAAAAAACATAAAACAATAGAAGAGGAATATGAACGCTTGAATTTATTATATATTAAAAAAAATATTATGTAGGTGTCAATTATATAAGTAATCTAACGAACTTATTTAAAAATCCTTTGAAGGACCCTGAAATCTGTGATTATTAAGGACATTAATCAGCGTACTAAGGAAGATATTGCTTCAAACTTTAAAATATTATAATAATCGATTGACATATACATGTAAGCTATGTAGCCAATTAATCTACCTAATAGAAATGATCTAATCGAGGATATACCTGATACCTACCTACACTCTTTTACTTTTAGCTATCTTATTTTCTCACCTTACAACAACTTCCTTCTGTTGCTAAATTATTGCTTTTCTATTGACAGGACAAAGTCATTAATTAATGCTTGAAGAAGCGCATCATTAGAGTGGAATAATAATTATTTTTCTCATTTCTAGAGGAATCCCAATATGTACTTAGATGTATTGGTTAACTTAGGTTTCTGGGTGTCCTTGTATCGTATACGATATTTCCGGTTAGATTTGTTAGTTACGCTATTAGGGCTAAGTATTTTCTCTTGACGTGACTTTAAAAATCTGTAAGCATTTTCTATTATGATGTTCTATAATGACTTAAATTGGAACCTAATCTGACGTTGTATAGTATATAACATTTGAAATGAAGTATTGTTGTAACGACTTAATGTATTATGGACGGTCAAACGTCCAGGTTTGGTTGGAAATATGAATTATTAGTAAATATGTAAATTAATAAAGATATTAATTTATAAGTATTAACTAATATTAATCAATTAAGTTTTTTTTTTAAATTGAATTTTTTACGGAACTGTTGTTATTATTAGGGTAAGTGTCCATCTGAGACTAAATCTCGAGAGCTAGTCTCGAGATTAGTCTCAGAACCTTGTCCACTTGAGAGCGACATCAGCCTCTCCCGAGACTCGGAGAGTCGGCGAGTCTCCGAGACTAGTCTCAGCCCCATGTCCACTAGCGATTTCTATCTCGAGAGCGAGTCTCGATACTTAAAAGTCTCAGATGGACACTTACCCTTACATATTTAGACTTTTTAATTTTTTTTTATTTTTTTTTTTATAATGTACTACTATATTTTTTTTATTTATTTATTTATTTCATTTTATTTACTATATTTTATTAATAATTTTATTTTAAATAATTAACTTGTCTATTAATCTCAGTTATCATCTTCTTTTAACACTTAGTAATACTTTTCTTCGAGGAAATCAGGCTATTATAATTCTTTAGGTAAAACATATGTAATAATTCTTTATTAGAGCTTATCGTGGTATATAATATGCTTTTTTTATAATTAAGGTTATCAATGTATTTATATTATGTTTAAAGATATGTTACCATTAAAGTAAATGTGAATTTCTAATTATTCCATATTTTTTTGTGTGTTTTAGGTAAGTTGGCTCTATAGTTATTGGTATCATTATCAAGATTAGAAGTCTGTTTAAATTCGTGAGTACCTATTGCGTTTCAAATACATAGTTTTATTTTCTTTGATTGCTTTCGTTTAAGCCTTTGTGCTTTAAATAAAATGCGTTTCGACAATTAAAAACAATGAATAATAAAATGTATCAATGATTCTGCTCACTGTGCATTTATTGTCATTAAAATGTTGCTTTCTTAATTTTTTAACGTTTGTTAATAACAACTAGCTTATTATTGGTCGTGAAATTATGTGTTGAATACATATAGGTAATTGCTATTGTAGGCTTTAAATACATGTCTAATAAATAACATATTATGTATTTTCATTTCATAAGAGTGAGATGTAAATAAGCTTTCAATTATATATTGCAGTAGCACTATACTCTTATGCAGTTTGCAGTAATACAACACTAGTCTTTACTCCATCATTTTTTCTTAACTTGTTTTGACGATATAACAAACCAAGTTATTTTCAATTTGTAGAAGATTTTTCATTCTCTATATATTGTCTCTTTTATTATTTTTCCCCCTTTCTCTTCTTTTTACTTGGTTTATGTCACCCTTGAGGATGGACAATCTTGATACGGGTCGCATTTCTCATACTGTCTTTTATACGTACACCAAGCCTTCTGAAAGCAACGGATGCATTGTGATAATTCTAAAGAACAAAATTGTTTTATAAAGCTGCATTAAAAAATTCCTGGACTGAAATTTGTTTAAGACACAAGGGAACATTTTTGATCCCGTAACTGTCAGTTAGTGAACATTTTTGCGCACTACCATATCTTAAAAACTAGTCGTCCGATTTTAATGAAATTTAAATGGTAGGTTATAATTAACCTACTGTTCATTCCATAATAATTTTAACCCTATAGACTATTGCTTTCTTTTATTCATGCGGGATTCTTTTTTATTAACACATATTTTTAAAAGTATTTGTCAGAAATTTCCGCTTAATATATTTCTACTTTTAATTTTATCAATGCCCATTGCTAGATGTTATCTGAATAAAAAACACTAACTTTTTCCCCGAGTTCGATTGAAATTCATTACTATTTATATCAAGATAAATAAGAATAATTGCAAGATAAAAAAGAAATTTTTATATACCTACTACGTTTTTAAATTTTCTTAAACCGTGCCATCGATATATTTTAAATAATATAATCGATATATTTTCTGTTTGCTGTCATTTAATGATTATCTCTATTTATAAAAATCATTAATTTTAAACCTGTCAAAATGAAGATTGTAAATATTATGGGATATGACAAAACAAATAAAATAACTTGCGGATTTTTTCCGAACTAACTTTTCATTCAGCAAATTTGCTGTAAACGAATTAAATTCTGCTGAAAAATGACTAAAAGTATTAAAATAATGCATTGTCATCGTGTTCTGAGCTGTTCTGAAAGTTTCAAATGTCTAGCTACTCGAGATGTTAGTTAAAATTCGATTGCAAGATTTGTACCGGACAAACAAACAATAAACCAAGTTTATAAAAACGTAGTAAAAATAATGAATACTTAAGGTAGAGAATATGTAATAATAACAAATTACCACAAGTGATTTGTTTTCAAATATGTTTGACTGACATCACCAGCTGCTCCAATTTTGAGATCATCAATATTGATTGCCTATCAATTTCGAATAGGAAAGGTGGATAATTATAGCAGATTCTTTCGAGATTTACTTTATTTTTTAACTTATTCATGCTATAACACCATTATTAAACTGAATTAATATATTGTTATTATTAACCAGCTACGGATTACTTATTTTATTATTCCTTGTTTTTTAAAGTAATTTTTTATTCTACTTTTAACAAAAATTGTTAATATTCTTTTCATATCTTCTTAATTTTGAACCGGTGTGTTATGCAGTATCCACTTCTCCTATTGATTCTATTTTAATTTTTTGAAGAATTGCTCTTTATATATATTTTTTTTTATCAATCTTGTTCGATTTCTTTTAACTAACAAGATTTTCTTCTTGTAGAAATGTTCAATTTTAAAAATAGGAATAAGTGGGTTGTATTCTTTTCTTTTATTTTAGTTTGAAAAAAAATTATGGTAGCGCTCGAGGCACCGATATCACTTGACCTCTTAGGTCAATTGTAATTTGAAGTGAGCTAACATCTTATCTCTCCTGTCTGTATCAAGAACACTTGACAACATTTCCAATTATAAGCTTCCTTTTCTATTTTAATTTATCTAATCGATTACCATGCCTCTTTTTTTTCATCATAAATTTTAATTTGGTATTAAGTTTTTAATTATTTTCCTCATCTTTAATTCCGTTACATTTCCATGTTCTGTACTATATTTTAATTTTATAAATTCTTTCCCTTATTAATAAGAGAAGTGTCAATTAGTGTTGGGGCACCGTTTTCAGCCTTGTTCGCAAACTTGTGTTATGATAATACTTGGACATTTGCATTGTTACCTTTTTGCGGTAGAAATGTAGTTAAATTTATAAATTAATTAGCGACAGGTGAATCTATTTCATGTCGGAGATCAACATGAGACTCTTTAATTCTCTAATGGTAAATTCTATTTATAGTTTCCATGATTAATTTCTTCTCTGTGAATAGTTCGTTTTAGTAATTCTCTTTATTACTTATTTGACTATATTGAACGAAAATTTTACTTGAAATATGTTTAATTTGAAAAAGTTTTCGTGGTTTAATTTTAGTTTGGGTGTAAAGGTAAGGAAACAGGAGCGAGGAATGCTAGGTTTTGCCATCCCTTAGAGGAAAGTTGTTGTGTAGAATTATGAAGGATGATTTTCATCTCAGGAACTTTGTCCATATTTCTCCGGGGATATCTTCACAGTAAAGTTTTGGAGTTGGTGAAGACGTCAGAGCAGGATGATTAAGGGAGGTTCACGGTGATGCTTGTTTAGGCCCAGGCTATAGTTTATGGTGTCGGTGCCATTGTACAGTCTTAGAACCTTTTGTTCTTCATCTTCATAAGTTCTTTTCCTTAATTCTCTTGTTATCAATTCCTTTTAACCCTTTAAAACTTCTTCTCGATGGAATTTAGAAGAAATTATTAGCTAAAATTTGCTTCCCTGTGTATTTAATTCATTTTAGATGTCAATAGGGAATTCGATTACTCTACCTTTTAAACAGCTATAAACCGACGCGACGTAACTGGTGGCCACGACTGGATTTAGGCTTAAGCTCATAGGCTACAGCCTAGGGGCCCGCAAATAATTTACTGATTCATAGAGGATATTACTAAAACATTGGCACTAATTTATATACGATTTATATGAAATGGAGAATATTAATAATAAAAATTAAAAAAATAAATAAAGTGTGATGGGCTGTTTAACCCTAGTGAAATAATTATGACTATTGTTGTGGCTTATTTAACTGTTTCTTACGCGGTTTTAGCTGTAGTTAAGAGTGTCAGTAGCTGCTCCAGATCAAGAGCAGCTACTGCGGTCATAATCTTGTCAAATTTGAGATTTACTCTTAGTTTTCCTAACTTCACAGGTAATTCAAATCTTTCCCTAATATTTATGTAACTCTTTATCAACATAAGTGGTGTGTACATGCGCTCCTGTGTTTTCGTTTTATTCATTTTCCTCGTTTCTTTTTTTATCATCCATTATAGATAGGATATACAACCGAGAAGAAAAACCGCTGCATGCAGACAAAAATGGCAAAGCTTGACAGAACACAGAAAATTCCTGTAATTATCATTTTATTTTAATATAATATATTTTTTTAATAATGTTTATGCTATGTGCTCACGCTCACTCATCTTTTAACTTGTATATTGTATGTCTAATATTTTACACTTGTTATCTTGTGCTATTTTAAATAATTAAATATTCTATTTTCTTTTGTTGGTTTCGTGTTTAGATTTGTATAAAACGTTATTTTCGTTCATATTTATTCTGCTAGTTAACAATAGAATCTTGCAACACTTGCTTGTTGACCTTTGTCTTAATAGAAACCTTTCTTTTCAGTTGGGATATAGAAGAGCTGCCCTTTACATAAAATTTGCTTGCTTCAAGTAAAAATTGTTCATATTTCAAAGCCTATACGTAATTTCAAGTCCTTATTAGTGCATTATTATTATTTTTTTTTATTGTATTTCTCCTTTTTTCTCTTATTCTTATGTTCAATTTATTTCTTTTAGGGTATTGTCAAAAAAAAAAAAATCTCTGACCTTTTTTCTAATATTCTTTTCATGCCCCCCCCCCCTATCTCTCTTGAACCCTTCGTTTCCTTCCCTTTTCACTTTTCAATGAAGTTATTCGTGTGTAAAAATAATCATGGTTGACTTGAAAGGACTGTATACCAAAGAGATTGTTAGGAAACAGCATGTTAATTTATCATAAAAAAAATTTCATTCTGTGATAAAAATGCTAGACATAAAATTTATTCATGTGAGCAGTCTATATTTATATATATTTTTTACATTAGATCTAGCAAGTAACAAAAATTTTTTTCTTGTTAATCCATAGTTAAATCAAATCAAAAAATAAAATAAAAACACATTGAAAAGAGAATGTAGAAATCAAATTCTTAAGGCTATACTGTGATGGATTTCGTGACGACTGCACACTGAGGATTTTAACTTCAATTATTGTAATAAGAAAAATAAATAAAGAAAGTAAATAATTATTTTAGTTGTTACAAATTATGATTTCTACTTTTTAATCAAGACATTTTTAAAATAATTGTAAAATTTATAAATTCAGTTGTGACGTAGTTAGTATCAGAGCATAAAATAGTTGTAGCTAATGCTTTTAGTCTAATGCTTTGTTTATAGAACTGATAAAATAGACGGGACCGTGTGTGTGCCCTTTTTTCTTTATATCATGTTTTAATTGATATAATTAAATACAATTATTCATCTTAGGAATGGTTGATACTTTTTATATCAAAATTAAATGACGATGATGAAACTAATTATTAACATCAGTATTTTATAAAGTTACAAAAAAATAAATCCTGTTCCAAATGGACTCCGTAATAAACAATTTTCTAGTAGGACTTGAAAATTTATGTTAAGTGCAAAAATGTCGATAAAAGCTACGAACAAAAAATAATTGCTAACATAAAATGATTATACAATAGAATTTTATATGAATAGAGGCTCTAAACGCCCCAGATTTTCGCATAATGATCGTGAAGGTTTATTATAAGTTAGAAGACGTTATATTATTTTGTATTAGCTGTAGTATTTTACAATGTATGTAATTAATATGTTAACAATTCATTTTAATACTTTAATATTATATAATTGATAATATTATATTTAGTATGTCTACTCCTACGAAATTGGATTGCTTAATTTATTGGTATGTTAGGTAGTAACTTATGCCCACTACATAATATGTATAATATAACATATAATGGATAACAACATCAAATAATCCCTTTTTTAGATGTTTGGTACTTCTGTTTTTGGTGTTCTACTCACTATGCACATTAATGTCTTTACCACATTACGTTTATGTGTATTGGGATCTAGTTTCACAAACGTAAATTCACTGAGTATAGAGAAAGCTTACATTTAGAACTTTTTTAATCTCATTTAAGTAAAGTAATTTTATTGCCACACTCAGTTGTATATTATGGTTCTCTTAAAGTTCCAGTTGCTATCTGTGTGTAAATTTTCAGATTAAGTTAAAGGTATAACGGTGTAAATTCCTCGAGTTCTTTGTTGCTGGCTCGAGGTAAAGGTGGTTGGCCCTTATCCCTTCAGGATTGGTGAGTTTTATCCCCACTGGCAGTAAGCCATTTCCAACCTCCCTCCCTAACCTCTCCCTGCAAGTAGAGAAGGAAACGCAGGGAAAAGGGGTTGCACAGAGATAATGTACAGTATTGATCTGTCGGTTCTCTCAGCAATTATTCTTTCATCTAACTCGAGCGTCCCTCTTGGGCTTTTGTTTTAACCATTCCCTTTCCATTACATGTCGAATCCTTCACCTCTTTAAAAAAAACACGCCAGATCGAGCATTGACCTTGAATTTGTTTGTCTCTAATTACACTCCTTTCTTATTGCATCCATCTATTACGTTTCTTTTCGTAATAAAATAAAACCACTGGCATCGCAATTTCCTTTTTCCTTAAAATTTATTTATATTAAAGAAACAAAAAGATTCCTAGTTTCCTTAAATAAATTTTATTTTAATTGTACCATTCATTCTTATTGAGTTTTATTACATCTGATTTAAACTCATTTCTTTGTTTGTCTGTTAAAATCAACAACAAGTTTTGTCTTTGGTTTTAATAATTTTTCTTTGCGGGTAAAGCGAATAATTTTTTGACCTTTAAAAAATTAACATAATTAATCACAAATTTTCCCACAGAGGCAAAATACGTGTGGTGTTTGCTTGTGGTTAACTGTAATCATCATTAAACATTTTATAAAAATATACTGCAAAAATAATCTTACTTGGCGGAGAATCGAAAACCAACATGCCCTTTTATTATAATATGAATTCATTATCAAGATAGCGACTCATTTGGTTAAATTGATAATTATATAGGATATCTATCTTATCTATATTATTAAAAAAGTTTTGTAAACAAACAATTTCAGAGAGAGAGTTATATATAACTGTTTGATAAGAGTGCGTTAGGAGATAAGGGGGGGAGAAAGGTAAACAAGCAAGTTCAGAGAGAGAGTGATATATAACTGTTTGATAAGAGCGCGATAGAGATAAGTGGGAGGTTCTCCGGTGGAGAAAGGGGAGGTTCTCATAGTAAATTCCGCTCAAGAATGACACGGGGAACTGTCATTCCCGAGACAATAAACAAAACACGGGCGATGTAATAAAGAAAGCGCATTGTTTGTTTACATGCCTTAATCAAAAAGTGACAGCTTTCAATATACAACAAATCAAAACTATTTTGATAAGTTATTAAATCTATATAAAGATTAACAAATCAACAAACAAACCTTTACTTTTATCGGTAGTAAATCATAAATGTTATCTTAATAATTATAACGTTTAGTATTGATAAAAGTCTCGGTCACTATTTA
>KZ651456.1:280888-298731 GCA_001010745.2 Gerris buenoi | reverse complement strand
CCCCCCCTTAACTCTTAAAGGGTTGTTTATTTTCTCTTCGCAAGCGCGTAAAGCATACTTTAAAGTTGGTGTACAAGTTCAGAAAATTCATACCTCTGAAATTATATATAGCTCTGAATTTAGAGGCGTTATCCCAAAAGAATCTGACTAACATGAATAAATAATATTCCTCGAAAACAATTCAGAAATTTAACTGTAGTCTATTTAAATATGTATCTAACCATTTAAATTGTTTTACCGAGAAAAATCTAGTTCCCCTTATAATGAAGATATTGATCTGATTTTGCTGAAAGTTGAAAGTGAAATGTAAATCAATCACCTTTTAATACTATTTTAAATATGTTTAATAAATTAAATAAAACATTATACTTTTTAAATTGAGTATCACTATTTATACGAGAAAGCTTGGTTTGATATTTTATAGTTAATAATAACTTTTAATAATAATTTTAAGCCAGCTATATTCCAGGATAAAGAAGGGCTGCTGTAATTAATCAATCGTGCTTAACATCCTGTGTTGCCGGCTCGTTTAGAAGCTTCGCTGTAATAATTGCAACGAATCGTTTAATAAATTGATAACATCCGCTAGGCCCCTATATTTATTAATCCTAACCCCTATTTCTATAACATTAAATGAATCATAATGAATAATGCACAATGCTTTCTGACCTCTCTTCTTTTAAACCGACCAATTTAAGGCAGTCAGGGTTTATTAATACATAGTTAGATTTTCTTCGGAAATGTATATTTGGGTTAGTTGAACTAATAGTCTCGTTGCATGTTGTTGCAATCCCAATAACCCAGAGGGAAGCAAGGACGAACAGTGTTCCACTTGAATGATTTAGCCTGTCCTATCTTCTCCTAATTTGATAATATATCTATGACGTTTTCAGATATGCTATTAACAAGGATTTATTTTATCAAGGATATCTTTCGGTTTTCTCTTCCTAGAAAAATTGACATTTTTTTAAAAATATTCTGAATGGCTACGTACTTGCTTAAAATCTTAATCGCCTCGTTTATTTTTCCTTGGACAATTCGAAATGCAACTAAATTTGAGGTTAAAAGCAAACGTAACTGTTTAGAAACTAACCCCAGACCTGATTAACTATTAACATTTTTAGATGTTATATTATAAAATAATATTATCAGCGCTAGTTGTCGTTCTATAACTTTTATAAAAACAAAGAATTGAAGTAATGAAATTTGCCTTCAAACCATTTATAAATGTGTTACTTTCCCTCGTGTTCTTCTAATCTCTTTGTTGTCTTGGCCGAGATTTTGTGATGATAATTCATTAGAAAATTACGTTTTCTTTGTGGACTATCAGTTTAAGCTTTAACATAACAAGCTTACAAACTAAATCAATGTTGGTTTTTAACCTAAAACACCACAGTTATTTTATGTAAAAATAAGCTTCATTTTGACTTCTTATAGTGTGTATACATTACATTAATTTATAAATTACTGATTTTTGTTATTAAATCATATGTTGAATTGACTCCTGAATCGATTGTCACCGAATTTTTGGATGTTGGTGGATTGAGTTAGCTTCTACAGTATCACTTTAGGTATTTATATAATATTATAAAAATCGATAAAACCTATGTATGCATCATCATTTTGGTTATACAGCTCTGAATATACGTCATACATCATACTGTCTTTATTTGAATTATATTTTTTCCAAATAACCACGACAAAAAAAATCAAATAAATAATAATTCCAAGGGTTTTATCAGAGTTCTTTACCAGTTGGACTCTAAACTTTCCTATACTTAAACTCTTTGGTCTTTATTCACGAAGTTTGTTTTGTTTCTCAAATCTCTTGTAGTTTATACATTATACATGCTACTGAAATTTAGTTTCTACAAATGGATAAGCTCATACAAATATTTTACTTAGCTTTTTTTAGATCTTATTATAAAAGAGAAAACCATATACTAAATCCTATATGTTATGAAACGATCATTATTCCCACCTCTACCAAACTTATGTTACTCTTGGTGACAGACTGGACAAAGGAGAAAGTTTGACGCTACGTTACTCATCGTTTCATTTCATTTGTCGGGTATCAAAAGAAAGTGATTGCCTTTTTATAGTGAATAGGTGGCGTGTCATATATTGGCATATCGGTTTATTGTATTCAACTGTTCGATAGTGAATCGGTAGACAACTCCAATGCTGGTACGACATAAAAAAAGTCCTCTTCCTAAAGAGTCCTTACACACTACACACTTCTTTATCTTTTAAATAATCTTTTTACTTTTCCTCACTACTAATAGTAGGAAAAGTATTGTTTTCACCAAAAAATGTTTTTCGAGATTTCAACGGAATTATCCGTTTTAGGCGTTTTTAAGACCTCCTGAGTGGTTTTCAGCATGACGTTATGTATGTGTGTATGTGTGTTATCATCGTAGCGCCCAAGGTATTTAACCTAGAGAGTTGAAACTTGGCAGAAAAATCAGTCCTAACCTGTAGTTGTGCCGCCCGGAAAATCAACTTTTTCCGCCATCTTGAACCCAGTTAGCTTAGTCAGCAAAAATTAAAAAAAAAATCGTAATAAATCGAAAATGGTCCTGATCGAGTTGAAATTTGGCACGAATGTATGACAAACAAGCCCGCCAAATTTCATTTTGATCTTGACCGCCATTTTTAAGTTATAAATTTTTGAATTTTTAAACTTTGACGGTTAATAATACTGAAATTACATATAGGTTTTTGACTTATTGCATATCGTAATTAGTATAAAAGTTATAAGTGAATATAATTATTTATTTAGTGCGATAATTTTGATGACATAAAAGTTTATTTACATCTGCCAAAATACCGCCAAACTTCAAATAATTAAATAAAATATAGGTATTAAAAATAAGGTTTTTTTAAAGAATGATAATAAATCAGTTAGTTTAGAACGGTCACCCATCCAAGCACTGACCACGTCCAATGCTGCTTCCTCCTGCTGTGAAGCAGCAGGAGAGGCCTCTTTAGTGGCCTCTGAAGTGAGGAAAAGTTCCGAGGTACCCCGTACCCGATTTTTTTTTTTCTTTCTTTTTTATTACTCCAGAAAATTTGTGTTTTATAAAAGGTAATTGTAAGTTATAAACGCTAGTTATACTTTATACATGGGCATAGCAATGGACTAATGGGATAAACTTAAAATGCAGAATATACTAATATGAGGAGCATTGTTAGTAAAATTAAAACAAACTTTTCTCAATTGAAAGCCTTCCCATTTCAAAGCTACCTTTTGGCGCTCTCCCCTTTTTACATTAAAACCAATAAGTTAGAGTGAAAATGATACATCTACAACATTATTGAAGTTTAAATGCATATTGTCTGCGTATATTTATATATGTGGATATAGTATATCCCTTTAAATATATTTGTTGCAAATATTTTTTATAGTGGAAATGTGCATATGGTTATAAGTGCATACATAGGGATTTCATAATGATAAAATTTATTATTTATCTATTTGTCCATTACATATTTATTATTAGAGATACTTTTAGCTAACCCAATGTTTGGATCTCTCTGTTAAAAAATATTGCATGTGTATAAACATAAATATTGGTTATCTTGGACTTAAGATTTACCTGTATATCTTAGTCTTTTCCATAGCTTAGTTACTGTTTATATTCGTTTCTGAAATATCTGAATGTTCAGTTAGACTCAACCCTCTGCATAAACGTCAATACTTCGACCTTTCTCCCTATCGCGTTTTATGCATTGCAAACCACTTGCTTCTGCATACCTTAACACTTTGGTCAGGTTTGTAGTCGACCTCCCACCCGCCCCTCACTCTACTAGTTGAATTTACGCTAAGTGCATTGAAGGTAAGTCGGGAGTATACCAGTAAAGGGAGTAGTTTAAACTCTATTCGAGTCTATTAACCTCTTAAGTCGAGCCCTGTTTCACAGCATTGAAGATGCATATTAAAACCTTGAGAGTACATCGTAAAAGCTTCTTGGTTAATAGTTGAACAAGCTTTTTGCCATAGTGATGTGGGATCTTTTGATCTTGAAACTGTATAACGTCTAACCGCAGCCGTGTACTATACGGCTTCTTAATACATTAAGAGCCTTCTTATTAGCTTTATCTATTTATAGACATCGAACATCTTACATTAACTAAGCCATGGTACGAGTATATCCCAACTCTATTGTACACCTCTTGTGATATAAGTTTTTTATCGCATTAAAATTACTGTTTTAATAATATCTTGAGTCATATTATTCGATATTCAATATACATTTTATATAAACATCTGTTCTTTAATCTTAATAACTTTGAGTTTAAATCAATCATTTAATGTTTGAGGGGAAAGAAAACTATTCTTAATTTTTCGTGACTCGTTTAACAAATCAGTGTTATGAATTTTGTTTATTAATTTTATATAATGCCTCATCGAGGTGTTGCGAGTATTTGATTTGTTTTATTTAAAATACATCATGTTTAAATAAATATAGGCATTTTTTCTCGTATAATTACATCAATTATTTATTTACTTATTTATTTACTTATTTTTTTTATTTTTTTTTTTATTTTTAAGAATTGACTCTTGTAATGAATAATGGTATAACCCAAAAAGTAAACAACTAAAGCGGTTGAAACTATAACCTGTGTTAAACATTCGTGTTAAGGTTTTTTTTTGCAATAAAATGATCAAATTCGCTCTCAAATAATGAAAGGTTTTATAAAAGGATTTATNACCCATTAAAAAAAAATAAAAATAAAAGTTTTAGACGTAAATTACTTTTTCGACGTTTTATTCTCTTAACTCTTGTGAGCTATTTTATTTATTATACGCTAGCTTAAAACTTTTTTCTTTATATACAGTATACTTCCCTTTATCCTTAACTCTTTTAAAATAGTTTTAGATCCAAAAAATATATATTAGTTTCTTTATTGTATTTTTTTATTGATTTTTTTTTAAAGGCCATACACGGTCTCAAAATGTTTGAGCAAACATTTTGACCGTGTGTGGGACTGTTTGATGTTTGACGTATATGACCTAAATTTGCCCGACATCAGGTTTGCGCCAACATTATGCACAAAATGTTTGATCGTGTATGGGGGCCTTTACAATTTTTGCCATCCATTTTTAGTATCGAATTTCTGAAAAATGTAGTCTATAATATAAGGCTAAGGCTAGACTTATTGTATTTTTTGCTTAACAAATAAATTAATAAGATTGGAGAGATTAAAATTTTTTTTTATATATCAGGAAGATTAGCTATTTATTAGTTTCGTTATTAAATTATATATTGTAAAATGCTTTCTTTTTTTATTATTTTAATTACAATTTTTATATAATATATATTTTTTCTCTACCTTTGAATTACGTATTTTATATTTATTTTTTGTCCTGTTTTTAGTGAAAAGGGTTTTGGTCCTAGATCTCCTGGAATAAAATGAACAGCTTTAATTAAACAACAAAACTAGAGGGAGATAAATGAGTTTCAATTACCAGTAGCCTAGAATCTCTTGTTCTTTAATTGTAGTCAGAGCAAGGAATCTTCTTGTAGACGCCACGGCTAAAACCAAAATATTTATGGAATGAAGGGATCTGCTGTGGTGTAGTCCCTCTTCTCGTGTCACTCTCTTGCTTCTTGAAATAAGATAAGTTAAACTCAAAGTTTAGTTAACATTAGGACTTTGGTTAGTATAAATTATTTAAATGTAGCAAAACATACCAAAATAGAAACATACCAAAGGCTAGATTTAGTAAACTAAAGGAGTTGTAGCTGAAACTATTGTTCAATTAAAAAAGTGCCAATTCTTGTATAAGAACAAGGTTTTGCTAAATATAATATAATTTATTCTTCTCTTTTGAATTGTAATGCTGTAAAAGTCTTGTTTTTTAAGTTCTTATACGCATTCGATGTTGGTTATTTTACAGTGTTTTTGTTTTACCATGTATCTATCTTCTTTGCAGTTATTTGTTTAACCTTTGAGGAAATTTGACCCTTTGTTTGATCTTTCACTTTGTTTCTAAGAATTCTTTTTGTTTAAATACTATTTTTTTACCTTACACAGACCTTGTGACAAAGCTTTTCTCTCAATGTTTAGATTAGGGTTTAATTCTCTTTTCCTGAAATATTTTTGTTGGATATAAACTTGAGTTGTAAAGAGAGGTAAACTAGGATATGGAGTTAAAAGCAAACTAGCTTTATTATAATTCAACTTAACAATTAAAAAGCAGCTTGTTAAAAAAAAAAACTACACTTTTATGTTGAAGTTAATAAACCAATATTGTCGTAAACTGTTTACTGTAGGGGCTTATCCAATCCATTGAAATATCAATTTTGAAAAATCTTAATTTTGTATTGTATATTTATAACACATTTATACTTAGAGTTGACTAAATCAAGGATATATTACTCATATATTGTAATAGGGAAATGCCTTCCTTATATGAATTAATAAAATACTACGAAGGATTGGTTGTTGTATATATCCATATCCATAATCCACACAATCGTGTGCTGCAATAATTCTAGAATCACTGAATTGATAAAAATCGAATGCTACTATCTTTTAAAACAAAGATTTATTTAAGGTTGTGCAATAAATAAATTTTGTTTTTAATAAAATAATATACAGGATATCTTCAAGGATGAATTAAGGTTGGCTTTGAAATATGGTTGGCTCTAAATTATCCAACTCACTTGTCGGTGTCCTCTTCATCGTTGGATATTGAGCTTATAGCTTTAAATCTCCGCTGCTGGGGCTTAAATCTTGTATAACTTAAAACTTAAGCCGCTGAAGAGTTATTAAATTCAGCCAGTCGCTGAGTGTTCTTGAACCGGCACCGTATACTTCAACATTGTTTTAAACAAAAGAAAGTAGAGGGTTCTAGCAGAGAGTCTAGCTCTTATGTCCCTGGTTGGTACGAGCTTATTTACTTTCGCACTGCTTGTTTTTCAAGTGTTTGGACATCTGTCTCCTCTTCAGTAGAATTTAGATTCGGATTCAACTAGGTATTAAGATTCTGTAAACTAACCCTTTTAAGTACTATATTTAGGCTGCTCTTCAAATGTTTAAATTGAAATAAAATTATTATATTTCTTTCTAGATAGAGTTAAAATTTTAGCTAACGTAAGAGGTAGTTTCTAATGTAGAGGGAATGCAAAATGAAATCTCTTTTTCGGTTTTGAGGTACAGAAGGTAATACCTAAATAAAATTGTTTTGTAATAAGATAAATAATGAAAGGTGATTCAGTTCATATCCGTGCATCATAGTACAAAAGGTAGCTATAAAATAAGTTGTATTGTAGTTATTGTGCTGTCCGGAACCGAATGTCGAATGTCATAATTTTGTTTTACGAAGTTTATTTTATTTAGGGGTCTCATAGTTCGGATAGGAAAGCGAGGGCTGTCCTGTCAGGAATGAGTACTGGTTACCATTTGAATGGGTGACCACAAATCTGGGGGTTAATTCCCAGACCGGGCCCCTCGCTCGGTGTTAACGCGGTATCGCTATAAAATGGTAGTTGCTTATGTAAAGTGGTGGCTCTTTGTAAATGCCAATATAAGGTTGTTTACAGCTGATGGAGTGACACACTAACCCCGATGTAACCTTTAACATCATTTACAATACATACTTTAATAATCCCTTAGGCAGGCCTAGGCTCTCCACGGACTGTTGTGGCAAATGGTTAGTTTGTTCGTTTTTGTTAAACTAAAGTAATGTTTTTCCTAATTTAAAGAACACTTTCACCTCCGTTAACCGATCAATTTGTTTTATTTAGGGATGAAAAATTTAGTTTGTTTAACGTCTATGAATATTGCGAAGTATTCTTAATATGTGCTGGAAGGTATACAAATGTAGTTGAAAGACCACTGTTGCTAAAATTAGAGTTGAATGTGTTATTCACATAACCGTTGGAGGATTTTTATAAATGGTGAATTAGCAATATCCTTTCAATATAGGAACTGTCTTTTTACTTTCAAATTCAAAATTACTTTCTGTAAGCTATAGTTATGAATATATGCTAATTTGATCCATTAGAGACCATTCCTCTTACTTTACTGTTTAAAGTGATAACTCACTTGCTTGAATGCTGTCCTGACATTCTTTTATGTTTGCGTTACATAAACATTTCTCATACCATTTTTCTCATTTTATACTACACAACTATACGAACGTGCTCTAAACCACTTTTATAATAACAAACCTAGACCTAGACCTGTATCTTTGAAGAATGGAGTAAAACAAACATTCATATGTTTATCCTATATCCTCGTCAACCTACGCTGCATCTATGGGAGATGTAGGAGAGGTGTTTGTTTATTTTATCCAAACAAGCTTGGATATTGTAATAGGCTTTATCTTCGCTAATCCGATATTTATATTTCTTTACATTATATTTATTTTTTTAATATTCTTAAGCCTTTACACTTGATCAAATTTAAATGTGCTGTTCTTTCTCCTTCTTTAAACTTTCATTCACAATTTTTAATAATGTGGCTGTTTTAGTCTAACATATTTTATTGAACTTATTACTAATATAATGTTTAATTGGTATAATATTGGAGAATATATTATTTTAATTGGCATTTATAATGTAATATAAGAGATTGGTAATAATTATTTAGTCACCATGGGAGTAAAGTAAAGTTATTCCCTGGGTGGTTAAATTGGTCCCTAAATACCGAGGGAATAACGCTAATTAGCTTCCGAGGCGCAGCGGGGGGGGGGGATTCTTATCGCGAGGGAATTATTGATCTTTACTCTTGAGGTACATACAATGATATGTCCCAGAAGGGACAAATTTCATACAACTCCGTCTTATATTGATTACAATCCATTTTAACATTTTTTATAACAGATTAAAGTAATTCATATTAAAATTGAAGTTTATTTAGGTTATTTTAGGTGTAGTTGTAGGATGTAAAAAAAATCAATGATCATCATGAGGGCTAAAAGCAGTGTTGCCAACCTGATTTCAACAACTTCATCTCATTTGACATTTATCCTCTACTATTTAAAAAAAAAACAATCCTTCTTTTTCTCCCTGGTTTTTTAGTCTATATTTGTTCAGGGAAGTCTTACTTAAATCTATCTAAATTAAACTGAAACCATAACGTACATTTTTCTCCCTTTTGAAGATTTAGTTCTTTTATGACCTCTACTCTACAATTGATGATCAACTTAATTATATAACTTAAAATGTAAATATTAGCTTAAAGTAAGGTTAGATGAGATGATAATAGTTCAGGAAACACCCCTCTCTGTGTGCCTAGGAGCTTCACACGACTGAGAGATGTTAAAATTAACTAATATTTACACAAGGTATAGCTTTTATTTGGTGGTTTAGATTTTATGTGGCGGCAGTGAATGTGAGGAGGCTATAAGAGGTTTGACAAATGGTCTAGTAAAATTTTATTTTATTAAAAATTTCGCTGTAACCTTACCTCACGGTTAGAATGCTTTATAGCATTTTAATCTTTTAATATTGCATTTTATTTCTGTTCTACCTGTTAATGTATAATAGATTTAGTTTTCCTCGACTGAAGTCATTGTATAGTAAATAAGGTACTGACACGTTATCCTTGAGTCGAAGGAAAGATAAGGATTTTTGGGTTGTTCGCTCTTAATAATTGGAATAACTTTCATGGATTTAATCATAGTGGTATAATGATAATCATCTAAAAATTACAATTCTAGTTAAGGTAATATAATTAACACCAAATTCAAGTGAAAGGATGTAGGAAGAAGAGTATATAAGTAGCATATTTTTATTTTCGATATTAGTGCAGTTAGATGTCATTAAGGGAACTATCATTTCTTCTAATGATTCTTAGTGGTCCAGTTTTTTTTTTTAACCGGCCGATAGAATGAGCTACCCTTGAACGAGTGGGACAGTCATGTCATGGGAAGAATTTCTATAGCGACAAGCATTTTAAGTCAAGGGTTACCATTAAATAATATATAAATCATGAAAGAGGAAAATGTAAATAAGTGAGGATCTAACAAAGAGAATACTCCTAAAATTTACGGTGTCAAATTAAGAACCTTGTGTGAATTGCAGGTAGCATTCAAATATTTTTTGCTTTAACTCCCTTTGTTTAAAACCTTTAAACTTAGGTTGATTTCCTTTGTATTTAATAAACGTACTTCTAAATCTTAAACTTCTCAGGGCTTCTTTACCTTATTTATTTCTTCAACCTAAGCTACTTTTTGCAATTTAAACTGCAATATATCGTGTTTTAATATTCTATGCAAACATTAATGTTTTATTCACATTAAAAATGACGTGTACTAGGAATTTTTATTACGTCTTTGATGCAATAATAAAATCCCTTGAGATATGTACCAGGAAATAATAAAACTTGGTATAATATTAATACCTGTATAAACAGAATGAAATTCTCTTATTATAAAATTGTTGCATAAAGGTAGTATAAGAGTAGAAAAGAAACCTTATTAGATTTTCTTTGTAAAGGTAAAACAATCTAAGGTTTTCTTTACCTTCGATAAATATAAAATGAATTATTGTAAATACTTTGGAAAATGTTTCAGTGCTTATTTTATCTTGAAAATTGAAATATTTATTTATCAAACAACCGAGTTTTTTTTTTTTGTAAATTATTTCTTAGAAAAGCAATTTCGTGCTTTATTTTTAAATATATTGTGTAAGGTGATATTAATCACATTTGGCGTCTCGAAATCAAATTATTATTAAAATTAAGAAAGATTGATAGAAATACATCTTGACGCGTATAGGACCGAACACTGATGTATATTTTTACGTCCCAAGGGCTTTAATCACAGTGACAGCGGTGGAATAGCTAAACGCATTTAAATATTGTATATATTCGATCATAAAAAAAGGACAATTTAGAAAATATCATAGAAACCGCAAGAATATTCTTTTACGTAAGAGTGCAAACATAGGATTTTAAGATTATTCTGGATATAATGACCATCATTAAACTACATATTACAAATACGCTGGATTTTTAATACGTAAAATATTTTAAATAAACTATTTTAGTCAATTATTGATGAAATTAGTAATTGTCTCTTTGTATTTTTCAAGTTTTGAGTCTTTGGATCTATAAGGAATTAAAGTATTGCAATGGTGAGCCCTTTTTAATCCTTTATAGACCAAACTACTAAAAAAAAAAAAAATAATAATAAAATAAAAAAATAAAAAATAAAAATAAAAAAAATAAATAGATATTATTGGTTGTTAGGAGAATTAAATATCTTTAACTAAACAATATTTGATGAAAGTTTTTAACATAATATTTTAATAATAGCTTTAATTGGAATTGAGTTAAATTTGGTTTTTAATCTCAAGCTAACAAGTATCATCAGTAGTCTGCCATACCAATATTTAGTCTCTATTCTACAATTAGTATGTATGTCATCTATCTAACGATTTAATCGGTATTTAATTTTTAAATATAATGAATTCCTATTTATAATTTTGTTTTTATTTTCTAATGTCTTGGGAATTAAACTGCTACTAAAATTTTGTAATTGAATTGTCTTAACTTAAATAGTAAAGTATCCCAGGTCTTTGAAGAAAAGGAATCATTGAATGCATTACGCATTTATGATGTTATTTTATGTAGGGCTCTTCTATCTAGAGACCTTTTCTTCGTTTCACCTCTCTAGGATCTGGATGCGCAAGGTATCAGCAATATGAGCAGCAACATCATTTGTGGAAAAATAATTATTATTATAACTTCGCGTTAGTCAAACTACCTCGAACTAGTATTGATAAGGTCCAAAAATTAGGCATCTGTTAATGTGCTTATTACGAATGAAAGTTTTGGAATAATACAGATAAATCATGCTTAAGAAAGTCTACCAATGATAAAGAATAAATATCATGTCTGCTAAAATAAACAAATCAATCAATTTTAGGGTAAACAGTTGCTATAAAATTTATAACAGTGATCAGTGAGCAATTAGTTACTATTATCGATCTTTTTGGAAAATTAAATCTTTCCAAATATGAAGATTGAGCCAAAGACTAAAGCTGGGAAAAATAAGATACCAATGATACTGGGGGTACAAGGCAAGTTTAGCTTTTAACCCATACACACAGCTTGAATCAAAACGTGATAGGCACTTTGATCTTGGGCTAAAAATACCAACCGTGCACGAGGCAGCTTTGCGAGATATGCCTCGGGGGTTGCGACAGATCTACTACACTTCTCAAAGGTGCCTCCCAAAGTGGAAAACACATTTCAAGGTTTAACCATTTTCAAAGGAGTATACTCATTATCAAACCATTTAAAATTTATGCTCTGGCTTCTGTGGTTGATATCATGATGGGAGTTCTATGTTTTCCAGTGGTATCAGTGATTTTGTAGTCTGTGCCGGTATCTCCGAATTTGCTCACGAAACCAAGCTAACGTTATTTCTGCCTTATTACATCATAGCCCCACTGATGATGCTTCCAGTACTGGCAACGATACATACCTTCGCCCAAACGAAAACACCTACAACTTAATAATTTTTCCTATTCTTAATGTCTTGGCGCAACAGAGCGGCTTGGACCTACAAAAGGGCATTATAGAATAAGATTTAGAGGGATGTCACAGGGTCGATACGATGCCATCAGCCTTAATAAGCGTACAATTGCCATTCGCAACGAGACGACACTTCACTTAGTGAAAAACTAATTAATGATTTAATAATTATTAATTTACTATAAAAAATAAATTATACGCCAACACAAAACATTTATGTATATTTCCGACAATTTACGCAATATTAATAAGACAAATAATATAATAATAACATATATATAACACGCCTCCGCAAAGTGTTGCCGCTTGGAAATTTTACTTACATTATTATTTTTTTTTTTTTTTGAATTTCATGGGAAAAGTTGCTAACTTGTTTTTTGTTTTTTTTTTGTTTCAGGTAAGTTGATAAGACATCATTGCTACTGATTCTATATTAAGTATTTAGCCTTGGTAAGGTCAGAAAGGATAGAAGTACTGGTACATTACATTATTTGTAAATATTAAGGTAAATTAAAGTTTCATAAATATTTAACTTAGTTATTAAAATGTGGATAATATTTCATTTCTGAAGAAAAACATGTGTATAAGGTGATTATTTACGATAAAATTTTACATATATAACAATTTACAAACTACTCAGTCACCTCCAGGTTTAGTACCCCTATATTACTATACTATACAAGTCGAATAAGTCGATGGTCTAAGTCAAAATTCCTAATTTATCTAAAGTAAATTTGAAACATTTTCTCTGAAAATTTAAGAATATATTTTAATTTTCCAAAATCTCTTCCCATTTACGAAGTTTATGTGTTTAAAAAAATCGCTAGAACAAAATAAAAATATATATTGTTGGTATACAATTATATATCTACTTCAAAACAATTGATTAAATGTATGTTATGTAGTATAAATACAAAAACTTTTTATTCTACAAATAACTTTATATAAATCATAAAAGGTTGGTTTCGGTATATAGATAGTTTAAACTTGCATTTTATTGGTAATATCTTAAAGAGCAAACGCTCTGTTCTGCAAAGTATTATTGCTCAGTTTATAAATTATAGTATTGGAAACTATTTTAAAAATCTCATTTAGGTAATTAAATAGGTTCCATTTAAACTAGCAGGGTTTTTTTTTTAAGTTTTTACTCTTAAGTAATCAACATAACTACGATATAAAATGCATCTACATTTATAGGTAATATTACACAAATATTGTAGGCCTTAAAATATTTTGTTATATCTATAGCTTCAGAAATAAACTTAGCCCTAATTAATTATGCAAACTACCTGAATATTTTTTACTCGCGCATACCTTCTACAATTTTTAACTAATCAAGTTTCTTTTATACATTATTATTTGCATAAATATTTTGAAGTTAAAGAAATTTAAGTAATAGCTTATTTATTTTTTTTATTTTTATTTATTTTTTTATTTTTTGAATAAAGTTATTTTTTCCATTAGATAATTTTTAAGTATTGGAGTACATAACCGTCTTTTTTATCCGACATTTCATCTTTTTTGTACCGTAACGTGTTTACTTTTTTAAATCTAAAAAGAAATATTCCATATTTATTTTATACTACCTATTTTTTTATACTTGCGAAAATCCATTTTTGTGATATATCAAGCTTTAGAATCTTTATCAAGTTAAAAATATGTTTGTTTTTTCTACTACATAAAAATGTTGGTCTTACTTGTTCATGCTCCTGCATAAAAAGGACCCTGCATTTATAAAATTCAATTTGTTACTCTACCCTCTACTGGCTAAATTTTTTTACTTATTACTATTATTTAAAATATAAAGATTTTTTTAATAATGTGAGCAAATCTAAACAAAAATTAATTAATAAATACTTTTACCTATTTTTATTAACTTATTTATTTTTTTATTTTTTTTTTAGTAATTTTAGATTAAATAATGATGTTCTTCAGTTTTACTTTAATGTTAGTCTGTAGTCTGAGCNACCTATATGTATTAACTTATTTATTTATTTATTTTTTTTTAGTAATTTTAGATTAAATAATGATGTTCTTCAGTTTTACTTTAATGTTAGTCTGTAGTCTGAGCTGACGTGTCGAGCCTAGAAATAAATCTATTTCGTTAATCCAATTTAGAGAGAATTATGTTGGATCTGTGGTGACCGACATACTGAAATGAAAAAAATTAAGACAAGATTAGGTTTTGGGAATTTATAAAACAAAAAAGTATCCAAAACGTTTGCAATTCTGAGCATTACTCTTAAGAAAATTCCAATTTCTATTCATAGTTCGTTGGAATATACTTAAGTTTAATAAGAGAATAAATTAATCGAACTGAATTATGAATGCGAATAATACATTGTTCTCTATTATTAGTTTAAATCCAGTTATCTATTCAGTTAGTTGTTGATGCTGGATTGTTGAATGTCTTTTCTTACTTCTCAGTCAGTACCTGCAGAGAATCACTTCTAGTTATCCTTGTCTGTTATGTAAATAGTTATTTTATCCTTCACCTTGAAAAATGAATGAGAATAATAAATGAAGACTGAAAAAGGAAGCGTGTAAACAGTTCTGGAGGATCCTAGTTGTATTGAATTTCATTTCTGAAGAAAAACATGTGTATAAGGTGATTATTTACGATAAAATTTTACATATATAACAATTTACAAACTACTCAGTCACCTCCAGGTTTAGTACCCCTATATTACTATACTATACAAGTCGAATAAGTCGATGGTCTAAGTCAAAATTCCTAATTTATCTAAAGTAAATTTGAAACATTTTCTCTGAAAATTTAAGAATATATTTTAATTTTCCAAAATCTCTTCCCATTTACGAAGTTTATGTGTTTAAAAAAATCGCTAGAACAAAATAAAAATATATATTGTTGGTATACAATTATATATCTACTTTAAAACAATTGATTAAATGTATGTTATGTAGTATAAATACAAAAACTTTTTATTCTACAAATAACTTTATATAAATCATAAAAGGTTGGTTTCGGTATATAGATAGTTTAAACTTGCATTTTATTGGTAATATCTTAAAGAGCAAACGCTCTGTTCTGCAAAGTATTATTGCTCAGTTTATAAATTATAGTATTGGAAACTATTTTAAAAATCTCATTTAGGTAATTAAATAGGTTCCATTTAAACTAGCAGGGTTTTTTTTAAGTTTTTACTCTTAGTAATCAACATAACTACGATATAAAATGCATCTACATTTATAGGTAATATTACACAAATATTGTAGGCCTTAAAATATTTTGTTATATCTATAGCTTCAGAAATAAACTTAGCCCTAATTAATTATGCAAACTACCTGAATATTTTTTACTCGCGCATACCTTCTACAATTTTTAACTAANTATATATATATATATATATCGATTAATATCAATAGAGCATTAGATCTAGTGCTATTTACATAAACTCGATGCGATCGCTGGGGTAAAACATGTCTCACTTATCTTAGAATTCAGGTCATTATTACAATGGTGAATACGACAGTAACTTTATTGTGAAAAATAAATTAACATTCTTATGAAATTTCGTATTTCGGTTGAAAATTATCAATATACGATATCACAATGATGAATGTGACGATACGTTTTGTTGCAACTTACAATATACGATTAGAATTATACAGCTAATTATTCAAGGACTCAGTGGTGAGTTCTTCTTCTTAAGGGTTCAGGTAAAATTTTAGAAACATCCAAGTTCATTTTTTAAATTATTTTGTATAATAATATGGCATTCTCTTTCTTGTCTTTTGTTTTATCAAAGTTATTTATTCTTTTTATTGTAATGGATTCAGATGGATGTATAATTTATGCCTCTTGAATTCAATAAAGGAAATAAGCTACAGTTGTGTAGAAAATAAATAGTTTATCAGTCCAAAGAATAAAACACGATAGCCCTGAACACTATTACTTTTATAATTCTAGTGATGAAACGTTATGGGGGTTTTTTTATTATTGGATTACATACTATGTACAATGTTTTTATTTAGTTGAAAAAATAAAATTCCTTTATATTTATTAGGTCAAAGCTTTGTTAGTAATTATTAACAACTAATATCAGAAGTATATTTGAAATAGTTGTGAATTAGATAAAATTAAGAACTTTACTCTTATGTGGGATCATTAAGTAGATTGAAGCTTTCACCACGTTACCTCATGCGTACATATATAATGTATCGTTGTTGCTGGTGGAGTGTGTAATAGCGAAGATGTTAATCGTATGTTTATGCGCAGTTTTTCTGATTCTCGTTAAATTTGTATGGAATAACCGGTTAACCGTTGGTGTGTTTTCTGGTCTGGAAGAACTCTCTACTTGTTGATAGAGGTTGCTAAATGTTTGGTACCTGAGGCTGTGGCCTAGTGTCTAGTTGTGACGTTATAGGTATGTATGTCGGGTTCACTTTCCCCTCTCAGACAGTTGGTGGGAGTCACCTCTCACCTGTATCGGTAAGATCGTAGTAAGATTCTCTCATCCAGGTAGTTGTACTCAAGGTCATCTTAAGCTCCCTCCTCTCTGCATTCGAGGTCACGCCTCACACCAAAACAACTGTTTGGATTCTTTCCCGCGCTGCTCTCAGCACGAGCATTATTCTTAGTCATAAGATTTCTTCAGTTCGTGTCTATAGACATCCTTATTGTTTTTATCTAATAAATTATTTCAGCACATAATAGACTTATGACCTACTGAGTACTTAAGCAAAAAGTGCTGGTATCAATTTTAGTCTATGCAAAAAAAAAGAAATGGACGCAAATTTTGTCGTTTCCTAATTTATATATTTGCCCATAGTTAGGCATAAATTAATTATACGACTGACTAAAATTATTGAAAAAATTAAATATTTATTGTAAGATAATAAATAAGTAGTCAATATATACTCCGATTGGACATGGAACCTGAAGAATATTAGAAGAGAATAATTGCATATTCTCTAAATGCCGTCAAAGAGACTGTTGTAAACATGTAAATTTCGAACTCATTATAGCCACCTAAATGATTAATTTACTTGTACGGCCATTTACTTATAAATCTGGTGATAGTTACTATACCAGGTAGGCAAGCCATGTTTCACTCTTATGATCGTAAAGAGTGGATGTATGAAAAATAGGTCACACCCTCCTGTCTTATATTAAACAGGACGTGTACCTGTTTAATACAGGTATTACGAGGATGCCTACCACGTTTTTTTTATTTTTTATTTTAATTAGTCTGTAGGCTTTAATTAAACGCATATATTAAATTCTGTGTCTGTAATCCATGTATTTTAATTAAAAAGGACGAAACCAAAAAAAAAAAAAAAAAAAAAAAAAAAAAAAAAAAAAAAAAAAAAAAAAAAAAAAA
>KZ651456.1:235381-247533 GCA_001010745.2 Gerris buenoi | reverse complement strand
AAGAAAATTTCGCTTTTCGGAAATTTTTTTCTGAAGGAAGGAGTTATATATACAGCTTGATATTTTTTATGTGAATAGGCATATATCAGTAGCATTACCCAAAAAAATATCAATGATAAAACTTGAATACTTTTATTTATATAAATTTTTGAAAATTGAAATTTTTGAAAATTTGCCATTTTTGGGCCTCTATATCTCCGATGGGGCTGAATCGAAAATTCTGAAATTTGCACAACTTACAGGGCTCTTGTATTAGGTCAACCGAAATAAAAAATCATTTTGTATATTTGGGTAGCAAAAAAGTTATGCAAGCTCAAAAATGCAGAAAAAAGTTACGTGATAAAGTCGTTTTTGCACGCTTTATGGCTGATCGACATTTATTTTTTGGAAATTTGTTTTATTTCTATTATTCAATTGGTTTGACATAGCCTGGATTCGTTAAATTCAAAAATATATTTTTTAAAAAATTTTATAGCCCTATTTGCTTAGTAGCAAATTTGTTGATTACCCCTCCCAGAGCTTGGTGCTAGGACCGCCCTTGGTGATGGATTTATAGATTATTCATAGATAGGATTCTGAATTTGAACGCTTCAGGATATTTTTAAATTAGACTTGTGTCATGTAATCTTGTATCAATTTGTCGAACATGAATTTTTATTATTACATAATATTTATAATTATACTCTAAGATACAAACTAAAGAATTTTTAGATCTATAATTTATAGATCTTTTGTTATGTTCAAATAACTCTAACATCCAAAATGTTCAGTTTAGCTTATAGATAGATACTGTTGACAGACCGGCTCTTGGCATTACAATGTTCTTCTAGTTTGTATTTTCTATTAATATCCGTTTGTTACAAAGAAATTTAATGATCCATTGAACTTAATGGTCCATGATAATCTTAATCATCACTTCCCATTTCATCTTTTTTACAAGTTATTTGTTGTTTAATATTTATAAATTTGTCTTAAAATATACAGTACAAGATTGTGATCATGTGTTGGAAGATAACTGTTTAGGCTTTAGACTTTATTGTAAAAGAAGAAACAAACTGGTTTTTGTTTTAATGTTACGTAAGATCATCCTACTGTTTCTTTATGGTATCTCAACTGAAGTCTTCCATCTGCCGTTAAAAGAAGGCAATTTTTACGAAAGTCTTCTGCTTTAAAGGCTGTTGTGAAGATTGAGCCGTCCCCTAAGGTGAAAGTGACCGTCGAGGTCGCCTTAACCATTCTTGGGATTGGTTTTCTGCCAGTTACTTCCTCCGCGCCTTTTATCGTGATCCAAACTTTTAACTCTCGTCAAGAATTTTAAACGCAGCTCACTTCGAATTGGTCCTAAAAACACTATCTTCCATCCTGGGCAATGTCCTTTTCTCCGACTGTCTCCTGTAAACAGCTGGGCGTTTCTTCTCAAAATTAAATGATCCTTAACGGGATATAAATATAATGCAATTGGAAAAAAGAGGGAATTTAGAAGTAACGACCTGTTATTTATAAGGAATGCAAAGATGAGAGAGAAAGTAAGACGTTTTAATATTATACACTAACATTTTTTTATATTTTTTTTTTAAATATAAAAAAAACAAGTTTTCTTGCTATTTCTCGTTTTGTTATTGCATTGCCATTAAACTTGATCTCACTATTTTCTTTGTAATATATACAAAATATATATATATATTTTTTTTTACTGGTAACATTAAATTACACTCATTAATATTATTAGATGATTTCTTTACGCTTGAAGAGTTGTTCGGTTTCTAAGACCTTGAATTCCTTTTACAATTGGGATATTTATATATTGCTGCAATGATATAAAATCCTGCTTATTTTCATTTTATATATTGATTTTATCATTTACTATTTCCTTCTGTGTCCAAGTTATTTATATGGTTCATTCGATTCATGTAATGCCGCTTCCAATTTGTTTTTGCATATTTTTATAATGGATTCTAAATTCCTACTTATTTGAATTGACTGTTAACTCGAATCAATTCTAAAAGGATCTATAATACCTACATATATGTAAAATTTACTTAGCCCAGTGTTTTCCATTTATTAGTTTTCGGCTTCTATTTCGTTTGATTCAAATTTAATTGGACTGCATTTTAGAATTTTTATCAAAATCGTCTGAACAGTTTTCGAGATATAATATATTTTCACGTTTTTGTCAGATTTTTTGAGGAGGATCGCGTTTTTTTACATTGTCATATAATATATCAGTTACAAATATTTTGTCAACTATTTTATAAAACAATAGTTACCTAAGTATGGGCTAATGTTAAAAATTTTAAATGTGATTTCCTGTGTATATGTTGTTTTTAGTACATTATTTTCTCGTGGAAGAATTGGTGTCCAAGGTTGCTATAATGCCGTAGATTATTTACTTAATTAATTGAATACTAGTACATATAACTTTTTGGAAGATTCATGGGTTTATAATTTATATAAGATTTTTTTATTTATTTATTTATTTTTTATTTTTTTATATATCATCCTTGCCTTTGCTGATATTCTTATACATGGTAATATTTCGATGCACTGAATAGTTATGAATCCCACTTGATCTAATTTGGGATTCCCCGAAATACTTTATATTCTTGAGAAGTTGTCACTTTGTAATTCCATTCGGTGTTCTTGGTCCATGACGATGTGTATGCATGGTTCACGTTTTCAACGTATCGTTTAAAGCACGTTATTACTCCCCTTTCGCCTGTGCCCTCCTGCATACAGATGTTACGATCCTCTGTAACCCTTTGAATCTAAAGTACTTTGTACGTGGAAGTTAATCCTAGCCTATATCCTTCCTCGAGTCGAGTATTAAAGGCTCCCTTTGACTCTCCGCATCCGGGATTAAGTGGTATGCACTACTGTTTTTACTTTGTGTAAGCCTTTTTAAAAGGTCCTTGAGATCTTGTAATTTTTAGTTCTACGTTGTGTGATCTTGTATAAAAGCTTCAATGTTCGAGAAACGTGTGGTTTTCCTAAATTGAACAGACAAGTTTCTATTCAAAGGTAGTTAGGTAATAATACCAAGATTAAAATTCCTGAGTAGATGTTCTTTGTCATTAAACATTCCCAATTTATATGAAATAAGTAATTACTTGTGTTTTTATTTAATAATCTTGATTTTCCATTAAAGCCACAAGTTATTAAATATGATTTCATGTATCAATAACAATATGCGTTGTGAAAATTCGATATTGTTCCTCATTTATAACTAGAATTATTTTTTAAGAATTTAAATGAGTGATCAACAGTTGAATATGATTCCACCCGGACAAGCGTACTCTCCAAATTATTTATAATGTTTATGACAAATTAATAACCATAAGTGTAGGTTTTAACCATTAAAAACTAATTTGAAATTAAGATTAATTTTTCACTTTGATTAGTATTATTTATTTTATTGCAATAATATTTATTTAAAATTATTATTTACATTGTCTATTTAAGTAAAATTGTAATTTTGTTTCGATCAGATTTAAAAATTACCTCGCACATAGTAATAGTAAATCGTAGTAAATTAATTCACTTTTCTTTTCATTTTGGATTTATTTATTATTTAACGAGACAGTTTATGACTGGGTATAAAAGATGTTTCCATTTGATCTTTTAATATGCAATATTTTCTATATAATTTCAACATTAGATGCTATTTTTGTTTAATAAATATGATCTATTTAATTTATTTTTGATTTTGAACTATGGTGTAGTATCTACACTGTAGGTGTGTTTTACATATACATACTTTAATATGTTTATGTATAATTTTAAATTTTATGTGCTTTATTAAAGTGTTTGAACTGTTGGTGTGCGTTTTATATTTTACAAGCATTTATGCCCGTGATATTGGACTTAAATTATTAATCTATTTATAGACCAATAAATCAAAACAAACCTTTATCTTTGGAATATGTGTGGAATAAATGTGGTTGCCTCAGCTTAGGAACAACAAATCATTTAGAGGTGCATCGTCGGGCAAAACTCGATTATATACATGATATATCTTAATATATTAATAACTTTTCCGCTTTATAATTATTTACAATTGCCAAAATGTGCAAATTTTCTTCTGCCTTATCTCTGTAATTCCGGACCTGATCTAATCCTTATTAAGTTTGCTTCCAGCATCTCGCTTTAAGTTAAGAGGAAATAGGCTAAAGGAGAGAAGATTATTACACAAGAATAGATTTCAATGACAAAATTTAATTTCTCCTTTATATTGAAGGATTATCTTGACTTTCATAGTCTCACCGCAAAATCTTTGGGAACGCCACAGTGCACATCCAATATCCTATCATGACTTGTGGAAACTGCGACAAGTGATCTCTTCTCCCATGGCACCAGCTTGGTTGATATTCCTACCCATCCTGTGACACTGTCAACTCTAAGCAGAAAACCAGTCTCTCAAAACTTCACTTGTATATTTCCCATAGGGCTTTTCCTTTATTTATCAGAGTCTTTCAAGATGTGGTCTCACTCTTGATATAATCCAATATGGTATGGATAAAGATGTAGCTAGCTGTATATATCTTTTTCTTCCCATAAAATTTAGTCGGAATATTTGATGCCATGAGGTTCCGTAATCTTCTTTTTACCTCTTTTGTATAGCTATTCGAATTTATTACTTCATATAATTTTGATATTTTTCTTGGAACTCTCAATTGCCCGTCAGTGTTAAAGCGTTCACATGGGTAGCCTCAGGCAAATGCTAATTTCCTCGCTCCTAACTTCCGACACTAATATATAGGTTTGTACTTAATTTGAAAATGATCTCTTCAAACGTGCGAACAAGTTGGCTTTCTTTTCTCGCTAGTTGTCTGCTGGTCACAAAATACACCTATTATCTATATAAACGCTGCTCACTTCGACTTTTGAATATGGATTCATGCAATTTATAGGTTATTTTGTGATACTAAAATTGTATCCAAGTTCTATCGGTTAAATGTAAAACTAACTTTAGAGGTTGGAATTATAAAGTTTTTTTAGGTGTTTAGAATCCCCAGTAAATTTTTGCCTTTTTTTTATATTTGGTACGTAAAAAATGGAGTCAACATAAAAAGCCAACCATCTTTATATTGGCGTTTTACTATAAAAAAAGCCTTTAACTTCAATCATTCATCATGGATCTTCAATTTAATAGTTTAATAATAATAAGATATTGGGACATTAAAATTATGAGAAACTGCACACTTATTAGGGTCAGTAGCCAATAAAATAGAACCCTTTTATATTCCTGCACTTGTCTGTCTGTCCGTCTATAACCCACCTGATCTCTGATACTGTCCAAAATAAAAATTGGAAACAGGAAAATTATAGGGAAGCCCCTACAAATTATCCCTAAAAATGTAGGGGTTGATGTTTAAGGGGTTTAATTTTTTTCAGAAATGAATCATGTGGGGTGTTATTGAAAGAGGAGGTCGCCCTGAGTATACATATTTAGTTTGGTTTTTTACCAATCTATCTTTATTCTATAAATTGGCATAAAGATTTAACCATATTGGGTCCCCCCCCCCTCTATTTTTTAACAAATTAAAGAACAAATCTAGATAAATCATCGTTACTTATTGCCAAAAAAATAAATGAACGTTTTTAAGGAAGTTTTCATACGCATATTTTGTAAGTTTCAAATGTTTCACACGAAATATTAAAATGTATATTTAAGAACAGATTGGGCTTGGCACTAGGGAATAGTTTCATTGCATTTGGACAATAAAAATCATATTATAAATGTTTCAAAAGTTATTGCTGAAACAAATGTTCAATTGATCGCATTTTGGTACGGCTTGGCCGATTATAAATTAATCATTAATTTTTTTATTAATGTTTTGAAATTTTAATTAAAGGCAAGTATGGATTTTTTTTAACGTTGGAAAAAAACCTTTTTAACCCATGGAGAATAAAATTAATGATCGAGATATTTTTATGTTAATATTCACTTTTTCAAATTCAAATTGCTTTTGAATAATAAATTTAATGTTAACAGGACAAGAGTTCCTTTTCTCCACAAATTATGTTCAAACGGCAAATAGCTATAAGATTAATGACAGTTTTCTATTCATTTTAACGCCGACTTATTACTTACAACTTAGCTATATTTAAAAATAGAACTTCTTATAGAAAATAAAATGGAAATGCCGATGTCTATTTTAATCTGGAACTGTTAAAAATAGTCTTTTTTTTAATATTTTCTAAAAAAAAAAAAGAATTTAACCAGCTCTGATCTCGTTAACAACTCGGCAAATGTCAGCAACTTTTTATTTTGAGTTTTCCTTCTCGGGTTTCGGCTATAAAAATTATTTTTGTTTGACTTTAGTGGGGGGTCTTCTGTACAGTTTTTTTTTCCAGTAGAGTGACGTTAAGAGATGATAAAACAATTTCTTTTGACTGTAGAAGCATTGCATTATTTTGAACATGAATTGTTAGTTATGTCATAAGTTTAAGTATTTATAAATTTTGAATCTACAATCTACATACATATTTACATATTCTGACTTTCTACAATTCCACTAATATTTCGTTATTGTGCTTGACTACAAACCTTTCTCACTAAACAAAACAATCTAATAAAGTTTCTTGCTTGAAATTGTAAATTCAATCAAATATCTTATAATTCCTATTCCTACCGAGATTACGTAGATCATTTATACAAAATAGGTAAAATTTAAAGAGAATAACTGTCGTGTTCATTGTCAAGCATGGTAATGTGTTTGACATCTTTTTAGATTGAAATCTTTAGTTGAAGAATTGGCTAGTGGTAGTATGAATATGTAATATAATCCAATGCGGGAGGATTAGCAATACAGAGCGAAGTTTCTGGGTCATCAAAGTTTGTATAATGATAATCTGAATATCGATAAGATTATTTTTGATTTATACTCCTCTCTACGTATTTCTCGCTCCCAGCAATTTGCAGTATGGAGAAGATCCTATAGCATTCTGTCCAATACACTGTTTTAAGTACTAATAATAATACCTCATACCACACAAAGATTTTCTGTTTTGAAATTATGTCTACTTTACTCTTCCAGGCGAAGAGAAGATAAAACTTTACGTTGAGTTATCTAAGTAAGCTTAAACTTAAGCTCTATAACTACTTGTTTATACTTCATTCTCCATTATAATTGGTAATGTTGTATTTGTTATCTATTGAGTTTGAGAATATTGAAAAAGTTGAGTAAAAACAATATTTGCTTGTAAAACTCTATGTTTTGATTTTTGTCAAACTCGTGAATTGTTTCTCATAACTAATTAAATTCGATGGTTTCGTTCCATTTAAGTTTTCCTTGAAGGGAAAACTCTAAAACCTTGTTTTAAAAGTAAACATACACAATGTTAAACGCAATTTCAGTTTCTTCCTCAGTGATGTTTTTCAAACCACGGCTGTCCAAAATACACATTTACATGGGTTTTTGAGGTTCGCTTAATTAAATACGGTTTGCGCTAAAACATAGATGGTAGGTTGCTTTTTCCAGGTCTATTCATGTTTGCTTTAGGCTGAGGGGAATACGCTGAATTGTAAACAGTTGCTATTCGCATTGGGAACCTTTTTCAATATTTCCGACGGAAACTAAATTTAAGGCATGTGTGAATTTTACACTTGTATGGGTCAACTGAACTAGTGAATATTGCCCTTCGAACAAATGCTATCTACGCATTCAGTTGTCAGGATATTTGGAGCTGTCCTACACAAACAGCTACCCCGGATGAAGGATGTTAAATGAACGTGGCGTATCTTCAAAGTTAGAGATTAAACCATAAGTTTTATGTTTGATACTTTTAATCCTCTCTACACTTCCTATCAGTGTCGTTGCTCTGCCGCTTTACCTGATAGTCAAAGCACGTTATTTTATTTTTACAGTAAAATGATTCTTATAATTGTATATGTTACTATTGAAGTACTCATCTGAAAGTCAAAATTTCATGTGGGGCATCTTGCACTACTGACAACAGAATTAAAGAACATTTTACTTTAAAATTATCACGACAAAAGATTTTTTTTCTATTTTTCAAAAATAGTATTTTCTTCTATCAGTTCATCTTTAAAATTATCAAATGTAACCAAATACTATCTAATCATCAGTGGTAATATAATATTACCAAAAAATCCTTTATTTAAGCCTCAAAATTTGAATGAATTTTTTTATTTTACTTTTTTATCCATCTCGAGATTACTAAATCACAGGGAAAAGTCTGTGGAAACTTATAATGTCGAATTAAAAAAAGACCCTTTATACTTGTTATCTATAATTATTTGATCAGATAAGTCTCAACATGTGTTAATTAAAGGATCGAAAGAAGCCCTTAGCTTCTAAAAATATCAAATAAGGTCCAAGAGGTCATTCATTATATGTATTTTATAAAGTGCGAATTCTTATGATTAGTAAATTCTATTGAACTTATTAGCTAACGATGTTATTAGGGAAAATTTATGTTACTTTAATTGTGGATTTTTATTTTCATTAAGGTAATTAATTAAGCCCACCTAATTTTCCATTTTATCCATTTATTGTAATAAAATAAAACATATAAAAATTATACATAAATAAACTATACAATAAACTTTTCAACTTATATTACAATTCAGCTTATGCTGTGGCCCTTTGAAGGGTATAGAGTTGCATGCTCTTTTTTAACATTTATTAAATTAATTAATAAATTTGTAAATTTTGTTTTAATAATTTCATTAATGTATTCTCTTTTTTTATATGTATATATAAAAATATATACATATACACATATAATAAGTATTTTTTTTTTTTTTTTTTTTATCATTATTCATTCCTTTATCTATCTAAGTATACGTCGCGATACACTTGACTAATTCTTGACCATTCTTTTCTATCCTGGGCTACCCTTTGCCAAGTCTCTCCTCCACATACCCTTTTCATCTCCTGGTCCCATCTCTGCGTCGGCCTTCCTTTTTTCCTTTTCATGTCCCAGGGATGCCATTGGATCATATCCTTAGTCCACCTACCATCTTGTGACCTCGCTATATGACCTGCCCATTGCCATTTTCTTTTCAATATCGTCTCTCCTATATCTTCTAAGCCTGTCTTTTCTTTTATCCACGTATTCCGTTTTCTATCTCTCCTTGTCACCTTCAGTAAGCTTCTCTCCATCGACCTCTCTTTGGTCGTGCTCCAGGTTTCAGAGCCATAGGTCATTACGGGCGTGATGCACATTGTCCACAATTTCTTTTTTAGATCAATATTTACATCTGATTTAAACAAGTGCCTATATTTGTTAAAAACTTTCCAGCTGTTTGTAATTCGTCGTCTTATTTTTTTTTTTCCTGTGTCTTTTCCTCACTCCTTAGTAATACTCCTAGATAGATGAAATTTTTGACGTATTCTATTTTGTCGCTTCCTATTCGAATTCCCTCCTCATTCTACACGTTAATACTCATGACTTTGGTTTTGTTACTATTTATTTCTAGACCTATTTTTCCTGTTTCTCGTACAAGTTCCTCCATCATCTTTTCAGCTTCTTTCTCGTCTTTTGCAACAATAATGATATCATCCATGAACTTCAATATATGTATTTAGCCACTTTCCATTAATCTTTATTCCCATTCCGTTCCAATCCAATCTATTGCACGCTTCTTCCAGTACCCCAACAAATATTTTACCCGACGGTACATCTCCTTGACGTGTTCCTCTGTCTACTTTTATCTTTTTCCTCTCTCCTTCTATTTTCACGTCCATTCTTGCTCCGTCATAAATGTACTCAAACAGTCTAACATACGTGTTGTCAACTCCGCTACTTTTCAACATTTCTAAGATTGCACTCTTTTTAACCGAAACAAAGGCATTTCTAAAGTCGATAAAAACTAAAATTAATTTGAAATTGTACTCCTTTGCTCTTGTTATAAGCTGTTTAATCACAAATATATTGTCTGCTGTCGATAAATTTTTTCTTCCCCCATAATAGCCCACCTAATAATACCTTTTAATTAGTGTAGTTTTTTTTCGCATTTTCAGTATTTTTCCAAACATATCATTAGGACGTTGAATTAGAATATCTACATAAGTTGTTTTAATGATAGCCTAAAATTACATCCTTATCTGTTTTGCTCCTTAATTACATGTTTACAATTTATTTTATGATTTATGTTTTATGGCTGCATTTTTACTCATTATGTTTTTTTTTTACTTCTCTCTGTTTCAGGTAAGAGTTTCAAATTTCAGCCATTCAGTATTTAGTACTGCATTCTTTTTTAATTAACACTTCTCTCTGGTAAAGTTTCACCTTTAATAGTTACCTTCTTCTACTCTGTAATAAATATTTTGAGCAAACCTAAATAAAATATGTTGATATCCGAGACCTTGCATCTTCTTGAAGAATTAGTCAATTTTAATCATTTCAAAAAGCTCTCGAAATATCTATTACTTAAGAATTTTAGCAATAGATTGTAGGGATATATTAGGCAGTTGCTGTAATTTAATTATTATTCTCCAATTATCTCCATTAACTACCATTTTCTTGCGATGAATGACAGTTTGATGTCCTCACAATATCTGAGGTTATCTTTTTCTTTTATTGTTCCTTTTTTATTGAGGAGCTGTCAATAGGGCTGTTAGATGTCAGCACCTTTATTGAATTACCAATACTTAAATCTCAATCATAAAGTCGTGCTCAGTGCTCATGTATTGTTATGTCAATCAAGATTGTTTATTTATCTTCCTCGTGGAAAAAGTGAAATCGCTATCGCATGCGATAGGAAAGAGTTAATAAACTTAAAGTTCAAGAACACCTTGTTATAAACTTTACTTTTATTATTTTTAATCTATATTCTTGGAGATGAACAACCAAGAAGCATAACTTTATCAGATCTAAAAAGAAAAAAACCTAATCATTAACCAATTCAATAAATTCTTATTATTACATAAAAATAAAAATTTCAATAACAAGGTGTGGACTTTGAAATAGAACACTATCAAAATATTAAAACGTTTCCATGATGTTTCATTATTAATTAAATCCTGATTTTGGATTTAACAAGCCAGGTGTTTCCATGATTTGTTTTCAATCCGTATTCAATACGTTTTCTATACACTGAACTTTTACTAGGTTACTTTGATAATGGTTATAAATAATAATCTTGTAACCTCCGCCTCTTATAAAAAGGTTTGTTTTTTAGTGTTTTAAATGGCAAAACTGAAAAGAAGAAGAAAAAAAAAAAAAGGTTGACAAATTTGACTTCAGTGTTACACAACCCGCTCGCCACACCCAAATTTGCGCATGTCAAGATTGAGTTCAGGTGTTTCCATGACACTCGATCTAGATGCGGTCCCAGAATTTAGTGTATCGTATCTGTATCTAAATCGTATTCAATCCGTATTAAATCTAGGTTTGCATGGACACTTCGTATCCAAAAACTTTATTATAGCTGTATTCAATCCGTATACCTATTGAAACATCTTGGAAAGTAAATGTTTATATTTGTACGACTGCGAATTTATATAATGGATTTAATGGTTGCTCTAGTTATTAAAATGACTGACGATGCACTTGTAGGCTCGAAACGTCTCAAATTAACATAATATTAACTGTTATTTATTTTATTCACACCTAAATAGCCCGTCACTAGTCTACTCATTTTAAATAAATTATTATATGAAAAGGGAATGAAGCAAGCATCGACGTTAAGTGCCTCTTCATATCATTGCTTAATAACTTGCGGTAATAATCCTCAATTTGACTTAGTTAAATAATACTAATTAAATAATATTGGGATTTAAACTTCCTGATATTACAGCGGGAAATCAATAGATAGTTGCAAGTCAAGTGGTGTCAATGATAACATCAGTGGTCAATGATAACATAATCTGGTTAAGAATTGCAATTATACATGTTACATTGCTGATGGAGAGACACGCAAACCCCCAAGTACTTATAGATTATATATAGTTAATCCTTTCTTGGGCTGATGCTCCGTGAATTATTATTATGTATTATAGTAGTAAGTCATATGAGAAAATGTTTGTCCGAGTTCTTGGACAAATATTATAAAATTGTTTAAATCTCTTATCTTTTTTTTAAATTTAAAAAGTTTTAACTCTAGCGTCTACAGATAACATCCATAGATAGAATTCCTTTTTTTTTTTTTTTTTTTTTTTTTTTTTTTTTTTTTTTTTTTTTTT
>KZ651456.1:206032-219772 GCA_001010745.2 Gerris buenoi | reverse complement strand
TTATTAATTTTTTTTTTTTCAATTATAAAATAATAAAAACTAAATGGTAATTATATCAAGCGAGAAAAAATAATTAACATAAGTTATATTTAATTCAACGTACATAAATATATTAGTGTCGAGACAAATAATGAGCTAGTCACAGCTTGCTTCTTATTGGTTGATGTAAAGGAAAATATGTAGTAAAACTCATTTGAATAATATTATTGGTTTTATTATTAATAATTAATGATTTTCCTAAATGAATTTTTCCTAATGATTCCTAAATGAAGAATGTGTTATGGATAATACAAAAGATAATTTGGGTATTTTCCCTTTTTTTGTTCCTCAGTATGTCTATTCAGTTCGCCTTATATGTATACATAACCTACTGTTTAGATAATCAACTTAGTAAATCTTACAGTAATTACCTTACATATTAAACGCATTCACTTTATTATTACACCCTACCACTTTTAAAGTTTACTCAATTTTATTTTATAGTTATAATCCTACTATTTTCCAAGTCAACTAAATTTACCACAGTAGTACGTCTTATAGCTAATCATCTTATATTACAACTCGTAAGCAGATATAAATCCCTTTTAAATACTTAAAATCCTTGTATACTTATTAAATATGTACTTATAAAAGCAATTGAATACATTACGTGCTGTGTGCAACAATATTATGAATAATAAAATCCATATTTTTAAAGCTTATCAACTACAATGTGCAATATTAAGGGGAAGGGTGATCAGAATATTTTTTACGCTTTCATATGAAGAGAAAGCATTGCGATGGCGCGAAAATTTGATGTATTTTATTATTTTAAATAAAATGTGTGTCTCAGTGCAGTTGCGTGAACCTTAACTACTGGACCGATTTTCACAAAATTGGCATATCTTTTTTGAAAAATCAAAACCCAAGGGGTAATCGAGAAATGAATTTAGTTTAAACTAGATCCGAAAATATAGTAGGAAAATATAGGAATATAGGAAATATAGTAAAATGTCTCTTTATTTAAGCTGACATTTAGTTTATATAAATAAATTTATTTGTATTAATTTATTTATTCACGTCTATTAGTGAATTTAAAATGTTTGTCTTTAATCTACTTTTTACTACGTTTTTATTAGCTTGCTTTCTTGTTTGTTTGTTTGTGCAGTACAAATCTTGCAGTCGATTTATTTTTAATAACTTCCCGAGTAGCTAGACATTTGAAACATTTAGAATAGCTCAGAACACGATGAAAATGCAATATTTTAATACTTTTAGCCATCTTTTAGCAAAATTTAATTTGTTTTCTGCAAATTTTGCTGTATGGAAAGTTAGTTCAGAAAAAATCTGCAAGTTATTTTATTTGTTTTGACATATCCCATATTTTCAATCTTCATTTTGACAGGTTTCAAATTTATGTTTTATGACAGAAAATTTTACAAACGGTAGTATATAAAAAGTTTTTTTTATCTTGCAATTGTTATTTTTCTGTTTTATTACTATCATCCAACTGTCACTTAGGCCAATAACACATTTTTAAATTATTATAATTTATATTTTGCAATTCCCTGGACATTTTTGTAGAATGGCAGATATTCTAGCGGAATTTAAGTCACCCTTACTCTCCTACGTTACTGCTGCCACAACCCAATTTTTTTAATATATTTTATCTTTGCTTTATATTGCGTTCAATAATGGTTAAGTGAAAGATTTGACAACGTGCTACTTATAGTACTATCGATGAGATTGTTAATGTGACGGTGCATAAACAATCAAAATTAATATAATTGCAGGGATAAGATCCCATTCAATTTATTGTCGTGCCATTCTCAAGGGGAAAAAAAACATTTTTAAAATATGTTTACTATAGTTGAAAAATATATGATCTTCTAAAGCACTTCCTTCTTTTGAATATAGGTAAATTTTTTATGGGGTAAAAAAATTAAATTGTAGAAAAGTTTACTTGTTAAATCTTACAACACTGTGGCATTAAAACCTTAAATGTAATAGGATATTTTCCAGCCTACCGAGCTAGTAGATTGACAATTTAGNAAACTATGAGACACGCATGCGCAATTAATACAGGTGTGTAAAGAATCACTTTCTAAGAATCTAAACAGAGATACAATGTTTATATTTTACGTATCAATCGTAGATAAAATATTTTATACTCTATCAACCGAAAGAATACAGAAAATTGTTGAAGAACTCAAAATATCTATATCTCTCCAATACTATTGAAAAAACATGAATCCATAAAAAATATAATGAAACGTAGTAATAAATTTGCACTTACATAATTTCCTAACCGTGTAAAAAGGATGCACTGAATATTCCTTAGTATATAATTACTCAAATTAATTAACGTGATAACGAGAATTATTGGGATTAAATTTACGGTGTTGCATAAAACTCAATTAATAAAATTTGATTAATTTATTATAAGAAAAATTACGTAGATTTAGGCCGATTTTGAACACATAAATCCTATAACATTATAGAATGGAGGTTTCGGACTTAAGATATATCGTAGACTATCAAAAGCGTTTTACTCTTTAATATTTCTTACCTTACTCACTTATTTAATAACTATTTATTTCTTCGTATAACTTCTTTTTTAATATTTTTTTAGTTAGTTTGAAAATTTAGTGATTTTATTAAAAGTACATCAATTGTGTTTCACCACAGAACAACTTAAGTAGTTTCTTTTTTATTAATAAATCTTAAAATAAATTAGCCAAGTATGTGCAGAAATGGTGTGTTGGCAATTTATCTGAAAAGACAGACGTGTTCGTTAACGGCATAATCGGCCCAGTTGTATCAAGATTACGTGTCAAAGTTAGTGTATATGGACGTGAAAAAAACGCCTCAACGTCCATTTTTATTGATTTAGGGCAGTGAAACTAAACTGAAGTGTTAATCCCAATCCGTTATTAAGATATAAATTTTTTAGATTTTTGGTAAAACTTTTTTCTTCTCCCAAAATATGCAACTAAGTAAAAGTATACGTATGACAAGTTCCTTAAAACCCGCTTATTGACAAAGATTTTATTTTTAAAGAAATAGAGGGGAGGGACACGAAAAACGCAAANATAATTTATATTTTGCAATTCCCTGGACATTTTTGTAGAATGGCAGATATTCTAGCGGAATTTAAGTCACCCTTACTCTCCTACGTTACTGCTGCCACAACCCAATTTTTTTAATATATTTTATCTTTGCTTTATATTGCGTTCAATAATGGTTAATTGAAAGATTTGACAACGTGCTACTTATAGTACTATCGATGAGATTGTTAATGTGACGGTGCATAAACAATCAAAATTAATATAATTGCAGGGATAAGATCCCATTCAATTTATTGTCGTGCCATTCTCAAGGGGGAAAAAAAAAAAACATTTTTAAAATATGTTTACTATAGTTGAAAAATATATGATCTTCTAAAGCACTTCCTTCTTTTGAATATAGGTAAATTTTTTATGGGGTAAAAAAATTAAATTGTAGAAAAGTTTACTTGTTAAATCTTACAACACTGTGGCATTAAAACCTTAAATGTAATAGGATATTTTCCAGCCTACCGAGCTAGTAGATTGACAATTTAGTACCTAGGTATTACATGAGGATAGAGCCGGCTTATTTCTCCCCTCGAAATTATTGAAAAATCAAAACCCAAGGGGTAATCGAGAAATGAATTTAGTTTAAACTAGATCCGAAAATATAGTAGGAAAATATAGGAATATAGGAAATATAGTAAAATGTCTCTTTATTTAAGCTGACATTTAGTTTATATAAATAAATTTATTTGTATTAATTTATTTATTCACGTCTATTAGTGAATTTAAAATGTTTGTCTTTAATCTACTTTTTACTACGTTTTTATTAGCTTGCTTTCTTGTTTGTTTGTTTGTGCAGTACAAATCTTGCAGTCGATTTATTTTTAATAACTTCCCGAGTAGCTAGACATTTGAAACATTTAGAATAGCTCAGAACACGATGAAAATGCAATATTTTAATACTTTTAGCCATCTTTTAGCAAAATTTAATTTGTTTTCTGCAAATTTTGCTGTATGGAAAGTTAGTTCAGAAAAAATCTGCAAGTTATTTTATTTGTTTTGACNTTCAACTAGCTTTTTTTATGTAACTTCTTCAAAAACTAGATCTTACAGGTACTTAAAAGAATTTACCACTAACGACTCGGACCAACTTCGTTATTTATCTAACATTCTCTTGTGCCTTCGAAAGCTATGCCTTGCAGTTGCAAATCACTTTCTGACAATCACTTTGTATAGTTTCATTTTAAATGGATATAGAATGTTGGCATTTGGCTTTAATAACTTTAAATTTGTAAAAATTAACACAATGCATTTATTGCCTTCAAGCTCTGAAGTAATAATGAATTAGTTATGCAGTGGCACCTTATAGAATATTAGCCAATTTAAGAACTAATTATCCTTTAGTCTAACAAATTATAACATCTTCTTAAAAAGTTGTTCATATTTTCCTACTATATCCTTCATGTCTTCTTATTTTCTTCATTTTTCTCCCTAATTTCTGACACGTATCTAGTCTCTTCATATATACTGTTTCTTTTTAGTTTTTAAAATATTTAATTTTTTGTTTGACAAATTTGCATGAACTGTAGAACCATTTATAATACTCAGTTGTAGTTGTTTGTGACTTAAACCTTTTATTTATACAAATGATCTTACTTTCTATTGTAACACTTTTTTTTTGCTTTTGGCGCTGTAAAAAAGTACAAGTTCTAAAAAGATTTTGTCTTGTTAATCAATAAAACCACATGGATGTAGCAGTTTAAACTCTAGTAAATTTATTTTTGATTAAAAAAAAGCTTTACTTTTAGTCTTTAAACATTTAAGAATTAATTCTAGTTTCTTGGAGAGAAAATTTAAAAAGCTCCATTTCTTTGCAACACAAAGGACATTTTGTGCTTAAAAAGCTCTACTGCTTGTCAACTCATAGAAAAAAAAAAATTTAAAACATAGCCTTGGTTCGCTGAAAAATACCAACAAAAACTCGCTAATAAAGCTAGAAACGTTTCCCAAGAACTTAGAATATATTTATATATTCTAGTTTCCCGATATATACACATTGAGATAAATTTAAATTGTAGTTGTTGACAAAAAATCAAGTAGTTATTTTTCGCGTTGGTTTTGATTTCCAAATTTCCCAGTTTGATTTTAAAGTAAGGTCACTTAAGTTAAGATAAAATGTCTGATGTTATGTCAAAGTTTTTTTTACTTTTTTTGACATGAAGTGGACTCACGTTGCAGTTCAATCATGTATATTAATAGAATTTTTTACTATTTCTTCTTCATATTTGAATATAGAATGAGAATGATATTTTGTTTTGAAATTTTTTTGTGGGACCGGTCTTAGAGCTTAGAGCGTTATAAGAAATTCAAATGTGAATGACTAGGAGTTGTATGAATGTTGTGACCCTTTTTTCGATCCTAGGATATGTGACTTGTGATTTATTTATCCGGTTTTGTTGTTGTTGCCTCTCATTTGCTTCTTGTTTATTTAATGCCTTCAAAATTTGATTTATAGCTGTGTTCTCTTAGAATAATAGCAGATCTAATATTGTCATTCGAGTAATGCAAATGTTTAGATTCGGAACAACTTGAATTAATCTAGTGCCGGAATGTATAAGGGTCTTCGTTTTTTGCTTAGGAAAAAATGTACCTTAATTTTAACAAGTGTAATTTTTTTTATAATATTGCGTTAAATTCTTTAAAAGTCTGAATTTGTTAAAGAACAGTTTTTAATAATTTTTTATGAATAATGATATATTTTTTCTGAGTTATTTTCCCATTTGATATTGCTTATAATGTGTTGCACCAACAAGTTATCTTCGTAATATTCCTGAGGATAAATGTTAGAGGTTTTTAATATTAAATATGGTAGGGTTTACACCTTGATGAAAGCCTGAAACAGACAGATGGTTGTAAAGCGGCAGAATTTTAAATGATTAAATGCTCACTTCCACCTACTACAAAACCAGCCTTGAAATTATAATGTACATCAACATGCACACTACACCAATTCTTTAACATACACATTACAGCAATTCTTCAACTCATACATAACAATTATTCAACACACACTAGAGCTTACCTTTACTCATACACTCAAGAACACTTCCTAATATCTTAATGCGACTTGTTACGCACCCACCGTTTTACGTTTAATTACTTTCTCATTTATTCTCAGTTAAATAAATTGTATTTAGAAGAAGATAGGTACTTTTTAGTCTATATTTATAAAATTAATTAAAATTTAATTATATTTATAAAATTAAAAATTTATTTGTCTACACGTTGATCGGAATTGGAAAATTGTCGCATTATTTTTTATTTCATTTTTTTTTTTCATATTTCGAAAACTGGACCTCTGCCCTAACTTTTTTCAAGCATGTCTCTCAAATATCTGTGCCACCGGAATCAATATTGGGTAGAACAATTAGATTAAAAAAAAAAAAAAAATTGCGAGACAGCTCAGACTTTGTTATATACGAGTGCATACTTGCTTGGTCCATATTTTTCATTAATTAGTGGTTTCGAGATATCGTAATTACATTAAATTATTATTAAATATTTTATCAAAATTTACCATTAATATAACTTCTTCCCAGCGGAAATCGAAACCGTTCCGCGTTTAAGCCTATTTTTCAGGATACGTTTACATAATATAATCTATGTGTATATTATGTAGGTATATTGTGTAATCGTAACCTTCGTAATGTGTCGCAGTGCTTATGAATCTCAATCCTAAATAAAGTAATTCTGTAGAGCTATAGAGTAAGCTTCCGCCAGAAGAGTATTAAGATCCAACGAGTCAGAGATTTTGTGAATCCCACTTAATTATTAGTGATGCGTTTATCAGGAAAAATTATTTGAGAATAATTATTATAAGTTTGGTAAATTCTCATAATCTCCTTTTCTTTACTTATGCCAGTAGTGTCCTCTAAATTTACATTCCAATCCTATTGGCTTAAATTAAAAGGAAATGAATAAAGAAAATAAACAAACTAAAATTTTTTAGGTACTTATTTATATTTCACTATAATTGTGAAATTTGTCCGATTTTGTATCAGGATTTATTTAATATTCATAGTTTAGATAAATGGCATTTTTTGTCGCCGATTAATTAATAATCATGATTTTAATACACTTAGAAATCATTTTATGTCTATTTACAAATGGTAACTAATTATTTTCAAGAAACTTGCGCCAAGGTAGGCTGCTAGGTTAGATGAAGATAAGCTAAAGTTGGGCAATGCACCCTTGTAGAGTTAATAACATTTCAAAATGGTAAACTTGGCAGGAAAAAACATTTTACCTTTTCTTAAGGGCTTATCATGTTAGGAATATTCCTCTTGACTGGCCAATGGTGGCAGTTCTTGACTATTAAGCTGAACTCTTTAGATAGTTCGAAAAGATTACTTCCTCCCTTTTAGAGGTTTTTCCCTTTTAAAGGAAATAGATATCTTAAAAGCCAAGCACCAATCAAATAATATAATAATAATAACCAATATAATTAATAATCATGATTTTAATACACTTAGAAATCATTTTATGTCTATTTACAAATGGTAACTAATTATTTTCAAGAAACTTGCGCCATATAATAATATAATAACCAATCAAAATATATTTTGATGGTATACTATTCGGTATAATGTTAATATCAATGAGAATATAGACGCAAAATGTTAATTTGAGATTGAGAAAATTAAAAGCAGGAAAACAATATTTTAAATTTAAACCTAAGACTGAGCCTGCAGCAGCACAGGGTATTGCGAAATAGGAGTTTTCGGTTTATTATATATTAAACTGCAGCAGAGTTAGACATTTTTTATTATAGTCTGTGCCAAACGAGAGTTAGGGCGTTGAAAGCACGGAAAAATATAGCAAATGAGAGCTCGAGATTTTCCCGAACAAAAGATCGGGCCACTAGGCAAAGATAAATGTTTTTTCCTTCAGAAAGGTTGGCCAATCTGTGTGTCACTCGATTTCCCACGCAGTTAATGCACTAACTCGTTTGTCACAGACTGTAATGAGGAATTAATATTAATGTTTAAACTAATTTTAAGCATTTATTGTTTGAAAATGTTCACTTGATGTTATCCTGTTGCTAACTTTACTTCTGATTCAATTTTACTGATTATCACTGCATCTGGCGTTGGCTCTCTCTTGTGGTGCCTTCCATAGCTGGCAATAGTCAGTGAAACTATTGTTAGTTGAATGCTTGGGTTCACTACGCGATCTAGTATGGGTATAGGATTGGTAATTTAACCAATTCACTCCAATCTGTACCGATCTTCCTCTTAGACTGAATCCAATTCACTTCAATAGAGTTTCCAACCTTCATACGTCCTACACTCATGTCTACGCCTACCTAATATACTTTACTAACATTTACCCCTCGCGCTATGTCCATCATACTCAACGATAAAAGTAACACAGAAGCCCTTATCATTAATTTTGATGTTTTTATTCTTAATCAACGTCACACGAAATATTTATTTTTTTATATTTCTCTAAAATTGTTTAGTTTAATTTCTCAATTAATTCTGTGTATTATTTATACAGTTTCTAACAATTAAACGTATTCAAATATAAAAAAAAAATGTTTCAACTAGCTTTTTTTATGTAACTTCTTCAAAAACTAGATCTTACAGGTACTTAAAAGAATTTACCACTAACGACTCGGACCAACTTCGTTATTTATCTAACATTCTCTTGTGCCTTCGAAAGCTATGCCTTGCAGTTGCAAATCACTTTCTGACAATCACTTTGTATAGTTTCATTTTAAATGGATATAGAATGTTGGCATTTGGCTTTAATAACTTTAAATTTGTAAAAATTAACACAATGCATTTATTGCCTTCAAGCTCTGAAGTAATAATGAATTAGTTATGCAGTGGCACCTTATAGAATATTAGCCAATTTAAGAACTAATTATCCTTTAGTCTAACAAATTATAACATCTTCTTAAAAAGTTGTTCATATTTTCCTACTATATCCTTCATGTCTTCTTATTTTCTTCATTTTTCTCCCTAATTTCTGACACGTATCTAGTCTCTTCATATATACTGTTTCTTTTTAGTTTTTAAAATATTTAATTTTTTGTTTGACAAATTTGCATGAACTGTAGAACCATTTATAATACTCAGTTGTAGTTGTTTGTGACTTAAACCTTTTATTTATACAAATGATCTTACTTTCTATTGTAACACTTTTTTTTTTTGCTTTTGGCGCTGTAAAAAAGTACAAGTTCTAAAAAGATTTTGTCTTGTTAATCAATAAAACCACATGGATGTAGCAGTTTAAACTCTAGTAAATTTATTTTTGATTAAAAAAAAGCTTTACTTTTAGTCTTTAAACATTTAAGAATTAATTCTAGTTTCTTGGAGAGAAAATTTAAAAAGCTCCATTTCTTTGCAACACAAAGGACATTTTGTGCTTAAAAAGCTCTACTGCTTGTCAACTCATAGAAAAAAAAAAATTTAAAACATAGCCTTGGTTCGCTGAAAAATACCAACAAAAACTCGCTAATAAAGCTAGAAACGTTTCCCAAGGACTTAGAATATATTTATATATTCTAGTTTCCCGATATATACACATTGAGATAAATTTAAATTGCAGTTGTTGACAAAAAATCAAGTAGTTATTTTTCGCGTTGGTTTTGATTTCCAAATTTCCCAGTTTGATTTTAAAGTAAGGTCACTTAAGTTAAGATAAAATGTCTGATGTTATGTCAAAGTTTTTTTTACTTTTTTTGACATGAAGTGGACTCACGTTGCAGTTCAATCATGTATATTAATAGAATTTTTTACTATTTCTTCTTCATATTTGAATATAGAATGAGAATGATATTTTGTTTTGAAATTTTTTTGTGGGACCGGTCTTAGAGCTTAGAGCGTTATAAGAAATTCAAATGTGAATGACTAGGAGTTGTATGAATGTTGTGACCCTTTTTTCGATCCTAGGATATGTGACTTGTGATTTATTTATCCGGTTTTGTTGTTGTTGCCTCTCATTTGCTTCTTGTTTATTTAATGCCTTCAAAATTTGATTTATAGCTGTGTTCTCTTAGAATAATAGCAGATCTAATATTGTCATTCGAGTAATGCAAATGTTTAGATTCGGAACAACTTGAATTAATGTTATGTTATCTTGACGTTATTCTGTTATTAGTAAGTAGAGACGAGGACCACATACAACATGAACATATTGTGTTATTATTTATTACATAATTATAAATAAAAAAAGGAATATAAACTTTCCGGTTTAAATGTGATATGAAATATNGTAAGGCGGTTCGCAAAAATTTGTGACAGACCGACAGACAGACACGGAACCAAAAATGTTCCCTGATGTCTGAAACGGATTTCTGTCTTGGAATTTTTGAAATCGGAGACCTGAAATTTTTTCGTTCTTCAGAACGATCACATAGCTTCCGCTACCTTCGGTAAGCTCGGAAGCAAAAAAAAGTATATATGTATTGTAAAATGAGAGTATTGGGAAGGAGCGAAAATTAAATTTAGAGATTTTGATGGAGTTTACAAGTCCGAAAAAGAGATAGGTAAAAAAATTGTCTGTCTATCATCTGTATGTTTTGTGAACGGGCGTGGATTTTTCTTGTTTTCTTCTTAAAATTTATTTTTAAAAATTCTTTAATTTCAAATTAATATTAGTACCTACATATTCATTATAGAAGGAGGGCTTATTAATTAAGTATCGGTTATTTTAACTAATGTGGTTTCATACATTTAAATTTATCTTTCTATTTCGCCTCGAGATATATCACTACAGAAAACACTGTACTTCCATGGATTTATTTTTTTTCGTATGTATTTGAATACTTCAAAACCAAATAAATTATTCAGAATTAATAATTCAATTTCGAAATTAATTAGGAAATTACCAATTCCAAAAAGCAAAGCTTAAGCTTAATCCTTTCTGGCTTAGAAACCCTTTTAGGACATATCTAAACTCCAATTTCAAACTGCGAATGCATATTTTCTCTCTGGTCCGTATTTAAATTAACGTTATAATTGCAATATACGTATAAATATTTAGCTTAATTCTAATTTATTAAATTAATGTTTCCTCGGTGAAAATACGTTTGAAATTAAACTAAATCCTAGGGAGGAAGTTTTTAAGAAAACATTTTTTATTAATTCAGTTGCTAGTACATTATACAATAGATTATGATAATACATTGGCTTCACTTGGTTTTTGGCTTTGGTCCACCATACTAATATATTTTTAGCATCAACAATGCCTCCTTTTAGTTGCGACCTAAACTACATTTTAATGAACTTTAATTCAAACTTGAACCAGAAAAAACATATTCTCAAAATCTAATGTAATTTTTTTTTTTATATATATACGAGTAATTATAAAATGACGTAGAGTTTTAATTTGGGGGTCTCTTTTATAGGAAAATTAAATATGAATGGATATGGATATTGCATTGAGGAATATACAGATTGGTTAATAGCCAGTTTTACGGAATAGAGTGATTCTGAACTTCTTATTGTCCTCTTGCCCCGGTTACCTAAATTAATATTAGATTTGATGATGGTATGCATCTTCTACGCCGCATTGTTTAATTTGTGCCATTTTTTTTTAACGTTTCACCTATTTATTTATTGCATTATAAAAAAATATAACTCCAAAAGACAGTTTTTTCTACAGATTTTAGATTTTTTTAAATTTTAAAAATTATAAATAGTAAAAGGGAAGTTTCTCAAGAGAGATGAGAGATTAGATTTTTTTAATTTTATAAATTATAAATCAAAATGGAAGCTTTCTCTGAAGAGTATTGTCTTATTCAGTATTAGTGTTCTTAATAATTTTCATCTTCTTTTTTAGGTCTTAGGTAGTAGCATGTATATGTATTAAACTGTAAAAATATGCTAATTATATTTGAAAATAAATAGTTATTTGCAAAGTTTGACTAAGCTTTTGAAAATTAATTTAGCTTATAAAATCGTAAACTAGAATATATTTACGAGTAATTATGAGGTAAACAATATATTTGTTTTAACCTTTTTAGGGGGCAGCGGCCAGAGATAAGTTAGTTATTTGCTATCGATGTCTAGAACTTATATGTGTATATCACTAATATATGTGCAATGTGCATGTGCATTTATACAGCGATACAATTTTTTCATTGATTTTTATTAGTTATTAGTTAGAAGTAACTACTTATTTTATGGATTTCAGTTTTTCGTCAGAATGTTTATAATTTTGGAAACGTTACTTCGAAAAATATTTGTCGATAATGATTTTAATAATAAGCTCTGTGTGCCCTTTAGCTATATTAAAGGACAAGTTAACATTGATATTGAATAAGCGCTGGATTGCATGACTAAGAATAATAAAATGTGTGTTATTTATGTATTTTATAAAGCATTACTTTAGAAATTAAAAATTAAAGTTAACCAGTGAATTGCCTCACCAATTGTTATTAATAATATACAATATGATATTATGATATAATTTTGTATTTTTTAATGAATTCGGTTGTTTATTTTAACATTGTATATTTTCATTAATTATCTCGGTTACTTATAACTAATTGGGTTATTCTGCTTGGACGGTGATGAATGTAGGTTGGTCAAGATGAACTAAGGGCTTGAGGCTTGAATTTATACTATCTAGAGTGACCCAAGGCTGTAGGGTCAGCTTGCTTCAATAACAGAGTCTAGAGGGAAAATTAATTATCTGCCAAAAGACAATACAATATTAATTAAAAGGTGTTGGTTAATCCAAGTTTTTAATTGACAGGCAAAGGTGTGGTTTAGGAGCTATTCCATATTGTGTCTTATCGGTCGCATCCTAATTAATTTTCATGCTTGAAAATTTAACACTTTTTCAGCTATACATTGTTATTGATTTACTAGTCGCACGACTTTCTGATCAACACTTAATTTCCTTTTCTGTAATTTTTGGAAAGCGCTATTCATATAAATCCTTTCTTTTTAAAACACGTATTATAGCTCCTCTTATTCGCTTCAGTTATTGTTGCTTCTCTATTTATAAGTTTATTATTTGCCCTTTTATCTAAAAGAAACATCCAAGAGTAATTTACTCTATTGTGAAGTTTCATGCCAAATAGTTAGAGTACAAAGTACAACGGGACAATATAACCTTATTTGATATGTTTGTTTACTATATTTACGAGCCATTCAGCCCTTGGCAACCAGTCTTATTTTATATTTAGAAAAAAAAAATGAAATTAAGTAGGTACATTAATATTTAGATGTCTATTTAGATTAGTTATTATATCTACTTGAAGGCCAAGAAATCAAAACAAACATTTATTTTTATTGGAATAAATGTGGTTGCCTTAGCTAAGGAATAGAATAGTTATTTACGCACCAAGGGAGGAAACAAAGTCATTACTCCCTGATCGTTATTGTTGGTTCCTGAGGCGAAGCCGAGGGAACCATACTGTCTAAATCCCGAGGCGAAGCCGAGGGAGTTATTTAGTTGGTTCCTGAGGCGCAGCCGAGGGAACCATGAAGTTTAATCCCGATGCACAGCCGAAGGAGTTAATTATAGCGAGGGTGCTATGACTCATTGCTCCCGTGGTCCGTACAAGATTTTTCCTCCAGAAGGGTGGAAAACATCACAAACAAACCTAAGATTTCGATTTATCAATTTATTTGGGTATTAAAAACTAAGTTTACAAATGTTTATACCTTTAATTTGTTTAACGACTTTT
>KZ651456.1:132822-144962 GCA_001010745.2 Gerris buenoi | reverse complement strand
ACAGGACGCTGGAACAAACCATTAGTGGTGCGAACGGTTACTACCCTGACGATTCCATCTGAGCCAGGATGAACTTCCTCAATCCGTGCTAGAGGCCAGACGCGAGGAGGGAATTTCGAGTCGTTGAGCAGCACTAAGTCACCTACCTTTAAGTTAGGAGGTGAGTTTGTCCATTTATGCCTTTGAATTAAAGTAGAGAGATATTCCTGCCGCCATCTATGCCAAAATCTTTGATGGAGTTGTCGGAGAAGTTGCCACTGTGTCAATCTATTCTGAGGAACGTCAGTAATGTCTTCTTCTGGAACTGCGTTTAAGGCTTCACCAATTAGAAAATGGCCAGGTGTCAGAGGTGCCAATTCAGAAGGATCTGATGATAAGGGGCAGAGGGGACGTGAATTCAAAACTGCCTCTACTTTTATAAAAACTGTGGCGAGTTGTTCGAAAGTTAAGGTCTGTTGCCCTATCACCTTTCTTAAAAGATGCTTAGCAGACTTAATTCCGGCTTCATAAATTCCACCAAAATGTGGTGCACCTGGACAAGAGTGGACCCATTTAATTGATTTATTGGCTAAATGGTTGTGTACAACTTCATTAGAGGTGGGGTTGGCAAGGAGTTTAGCTATATCGGAAAGGTAGCGATTGGCGCCTAAGTAGTTAGTGCCGTTGTCACTATAGACCACACTGCAGAGGCCTCGACGACTTGTGAAACGGTCGAAGGCGGCTAAGAAGGCATCGGTAGATAAATCAGAAACTACTTCAAGGTGGACAGCTTTTGAAGTAAAACAAACGAATAAGCACAGGTATGCTTTACTGACTTTAGCCTTTCGACGTGAACTTTCACGGATGTAGAAGGGACCGCCATAATCAGTGCCGACGATGAGAAATGGTCTTGCCTTTCGAACTCGAGAGAGAGGGAGATCACTCATTAAAGGTTGAATTACTTTAGCACGAACACGGAAACAAGTTATGCATTTACTAAGCCTAGATCGAATTACTTGGCGAGCAGAAATGATCCAGTAAGTTTGTTGAATAATAGCTTGAAGAGAACGAGGACCGATGTGCATATTTCTAAGGTGAAAACAATCTATGACTAAATTAGTAAAAGGACTCTTCTTAGGCAGAAGGAGAGGATGCTTAGCATTGTAAGACAAGTCAGAGTGAGATAATCTGCCCCCCACCCTGAGAAGACCCGAGGGATCCAGGAAAGGAGAGAGAGAGTTAAGATGGGAACTGCACTGGCCTTTCTCAATAAGTTTAATTTCTTCTTTAAAATGTATTTCTTGAACCAATTTGACTAGTCTAAAGAGTGCTCTTTGAAGTTCTGCCGTTGTTAGAGGACCAGAAAAACGAGAGGAAGATGTACGAAATTTATCAAATGCACGTAGTAGCCAGGCGGTAATACGGATAAGGCGTTGAAGAGAAGAGTAGTGAGTAAAAGGAAAATTGTCTTCGGAATTAAGATTTATTTGAGCTACAAATAGTTCTTTTAGTTTAGTCTCTGGAACTTCGGAGAGAGGAACTAAGTTATGGTTTATAGGCCAATCGGTACTACTTTTATTAAGCCAAGGAGGTCCTGCAAACCAGAGCTTATGATCTACAAGTTCATTTGGCATTAATCCTCTGCTGGCGCAGTCCGCGGGGTTGTCAGGTGATACGACGTGATACCACAGATCAGGACTTAAAACAGAAGTTATTTGAACAACTCGGTTGGCAACGAATGACTTTAAGAGGTGAGGCGAGGTTCTGAGCCAAGACAGGACGACCATAGAGTCCGTAAATGCAAAAATATTTGTAAGTTTAAGTTTAGAGGAAAAGAGGGGTAATATAGCTTTTATCAACTCAGAGAGAAGGACAGCCCCACATAATTCCAAACGAGGGACTGATAACGTCTTTAGAGGTGCTACACGGGATTTAGCTATCACAAGGTGAGTAGAGGTAGAGTTCGGAGAGGAGGCGAGTAAGTAAACAACAGCGGCATAACCACGTTCACTTGCGTCAGAGAAAGCGACGAGTTGACAATTCCATCTGAGCCAGGATGAACTTCCTCAATCCGAGCAAGAGGCCATACACGAGGAGGGAATTTTGAGTCATTAAGGAGCACTATGTCACCGAACTTTAAGTTAGGAGGTTAGTGAGTCCATTTGTGCCTTTGGGTTAAAGTACAGAGATATTCCTGTCGCCATCTCTGCCAAAATCTTTGATTAAGTTGTCGGAGAAGTTGCCACTGTGACAATCTATTCTGAGGTACGTCAGTAATGTCTTCTTCCGGAACTGCAGTTAAGGCTTTACCAATTAGAAAATGACCGGGTGTCAGAGGTACCAATTCAGAAGGGTCCGTGGATAAGGGGCAGAGGGGACGGGAATTCAAAACTGCCTCTACTTTAATAAAAACTGTGGATAGTTGTTCAAAAGTTAAAGTCTGTTGCCCCTATCACCTTTCTTAAGAGATGCTTAGCAGAATTAATTCCGGCTTCATAGATGCCACCAAAATGTGGTGCGCCTGGACAAGAGTGGACCCATTTTATTGATTTGTTGGCTAAATGGTTGTATACAACTTCATTAGAGGTGGGATTGGCAAGGAGTTTAGCTACATCGGAAAGGTAGCGATTGGCGCCTAAGTAGTTTGTGCCGTTGTCACTATAGACTACACTGCAGAGACCTCGACGACTGGTGAAACGGTCGAAGGNGGGGGGGGGGGGGGAATAATCGATAGGTTAGGGTTCTAACCTATCGATAAACAAAAAACTGAGAAAATATTGAAAAGTACATTATATGAGGAACTGTCACCACTAAAGAAAATCAGCAGGTATTTGCCTTTCCCGGGACTCCATGATACTGCTATGAAACTTTATGTAAGTACTCGTAGTATTACTTACATTTTCTTATAAAAGCTGTGTCGTGAAGTCCCTGGTAAGACACCGACCTGAAGAATCGACGTCTATTCTATACCAATACATAATTCTGAAAACTTCACAAAGCTGTATGATAACCGACAAGAATGATGATAAGGATAAGGGGAACCCACAACATATGTAAGGTTTTGATAACGAACAACGCACCTTCCGCTAAATCTAACCTTGAACCATCTTCATGTTTTTAGATGATCTCTATAAATCATATGAAACCTTAATTTACTGCCTTAGTCAAACAACATTTGAAGATTGTTTCCTATTATTATAATTGTGGTAATTTTAGAATAATGAATGTATTGTATTAATTTAGGTATTATTGCTTCCGAGCTTACCAAAGGTAACGGAAGCTATGTGATCGTTCTGAAGAATGAAAACATGTTATGTCTCCGATTTTAAATATAAATCTGTTTTAGACATCAGGGAACATTATTTGGTTCCTAGTCTGTGTCAGTCTGCCCACACTTTCACGAACCAACATTGTCTTAAAAACTGCATTGATTTTAGTGAAATTTAGATGGTGGGTAGGTCATAATTGGCCTATTGTTGTCCCTTATAAGTTTCAACCTTCTGCAATCATTAGTTTCTCCTTCTCATGCGCACAAATTTACATTTATGTCTTCAAAATTACTCATGTGATTTTTATAATATTTGGAGGGCTTGTCGGAAGTAGCCCGCAGATACCCCAAAATTATTGTAACTGCCTGGGCTCACTCAATTTTGCATAATTTCTTTTTCAGAATTGCAGAATTTATGTAAAGAATCAATACAATTTTGACGGATTACAAAAACTGGTGAAAAATTAAATAAATTTGACAATAATAGGTTATAATAATTGCACGATAAAAAGAACTTTTTATATACGTTTTTAAATTTTTGTGACGCTGTAGAATATATAATAGGATAAATCAAGATAAATCAAGATTAAAACAGATGTTTTAATATGCTCATGTACGCAGGCGATTGGGCTTTAGTAGCAGATAATCCAGATATTCTAGGGAAAATGATTCGAACCCAGAGTCTTACTGTGATTTATGGGACTTAAAAATTAATTTAGACAAGACAAAAATCGTAATTTTTAGAAAAGGAGGAAAAGTTAAGCCTTATGTATGAAAGTACAAAGGGGAAACTATAGAAGTAGACAACGAATACATATATTTAGGAATAAAGCTGTTGTTTGATAGAGGAAGAGAAAAAGAGGAAGAGGAGTTAGGGAAGTTACCTGACTGCTTATAAGTTTGTCTGATGGCGTGATCTCCGACGAGGTCTGGTAGATTGAGTCGCGCAAATCCGGTAACGGCTTCTAGCACGATTGGCGAAATCGGCACTTCCGAACTTAAGAAGAGTGATAAATCACGGCCACGGAGAAGAAACAGATTTTAGGTAACTTGTGAATAAAGATGATTTACGAGGGCCGGCCCGAATGCCCGATGTGCACACGTGAGAGGGAGAGAAGAGAAAGGGGAGATAGAAAAGGAGGCAGTGGCGAGGTCTAGCAAGGGAGAAGATCCTTAGAGTAGAAGAGAATAGATAGAAGAGAAGAGGTCTGAAAGCGCGGGAAAAGGATCCAGATAAAGGAAAATTGCGGGAAAGGAAAAGGGAGATGGCGGTAAGTTTAAACTGAACCTTCAATACTTAACAAACCCCCCACCAAAACCTATGGGTTTTAGAGAAAAGAACAGGAAAAGATCCAAAAAAATCGAGAAAAGACANTCGACGTGAACTTTCACGGATGTAGAAGGGACCGCCATAATCAGTGCCGACGATGAGAAATGGTCTTGCCTTTCGAACTCGAGAGAGAGGGAGATCACTCATTAAAGGTTGAATTACTTTAGCACGAACACGGAAACAAGTTATGCATTTACTAAGCCTAGATCGAATTACTTGGCGAGCAGAAATGATCCAGTAAGTTTGTTGAATAATAGCTTGAAGAGAACGAGGACCGATGTGCATATTTCTAAGGTGAAAACAATCTATGACTAAATTAGTAAAAGGACTCTTCTTAGGCAGAAGGAGAGGATGCTTAGCATTGTAAGACAAGTCAGAGTGAGATAATCTGCCCCCCACCCTGAGAAGACCCGAGGGATCCAGGAAAGGAGAGATAGAGTTAAGACGGGAACTGCACTGGCCTTTCTCAATAAGTTTTATTTCTTCTTTAAAATGTATTTCTTGGACCAATTTAACTAGTCTCAAGAGTGGTCTTTGAAGTTCTGCCGTCGTCAGAGGACCAGAGAAATTAAAGGAAGAGTTACTAAATTTATCAAATGCACGTAGTAGCCAGGCGGTGATACGGATAAGACGTTGAAGAGAAGAGTAGTGAGTTAAAAGAAAATTGTCTTCGGATTTAAGAATAATTTGAGCTACAAATAGTTCTTTTAGTTTAGTCTCTGGAACTTCGGAGAGAGGAACTAAGTTGTGATTTATAGGCCAATCTACAGCAGGTTTATTAAACCAAGGAGGTCCTGCAAACCAGAGCTTATGATCTACAAGTTCATTTGGCATTAATCCTCTGCTGGCGCAGTCCGCGGGGTTGTCATGTGACACGACGTGATACCACAGATCAGGAGAAATGGTCTTGCCTTTTGAACTCGAGAGAGAGGGAGATCGCTCATTAAAGGTTGAATAATTTTTGCACGCATTCGGAAACAAGCTATACATTTACTAAGCCTAGATCGAATCACTTGCCGAGCAGAAATGATCCAGAAATTTTGTTGAATAATAGCTTGAAGAGAACGAGGACCTATGTGCATGTTTCTAAGGTGAAAGCAATCTATGACCAAAGTAGTACAAGGACTCTTCTTAGGGAGAAGGAGAGGGTGTTTAGCACTGTAAGACAAGTCAGAGTGAGATAATCTGCCCCCCACCCTGAGCAGACCCGAGGGATCCAGGAAAGGAGAGAGAGAGTTAAGACGGGAACTGCACTGGCCTTTCGCAATATGTTTTATTTCTTCCTTAAAATGGATTTCTTGGACCAATTTAACTAGTCTAAAGAGTGCTCTTTGAAGTTCTGCCGTCGTCAGAGGACTAGAGAAACGAGAGGAAGAGTTACGAAATTTATCAAATGCACGTAGTAGCCAGGCGGCGATACGGATAAGACGTTGAAGAGAAGAGTAGTGTGTGAAAAGAAAATTGTCTTCGGATGTAAAATTAATTTGAGCCACATGTAGTTCTTTAGGTTTAGACGCTGGGACTTCGGAGAGAGGAACTAAGTTGTGATTTATAGGCCAATCTACAGTAGGTTTATTAAACCAAGGAGTTCCTGTAAACCAGAGCTTATGATCTACAAGATCTTTAGACATTAATCCTCTGCTGGCGCAGTCCGCGGGGTTGTCAGGTGATACGACGTGATACCACAGATCAGGACTTAAAACAGAAGTTATTTGAACAACTAAGTTGGCAACGAATGACTATAAGAGGTGAGGCGAGGTTCTGAGCTAAGACAGGACGACCATAGAGTCCGTAAACGCAAAAATATTTGTAAGTTTGATTTTAGAGGAAATGAGGGGTAATATAGCTTTTATCAACTCAGAGAGAAGGACAACCCCACATAATTCCAAACGAGGGACTGATAACGTCTTTAGAGGTGCTACACGGGATTTAGCTATCACAAGGTAATTAGAGGTAGAGTTCGGAGAGGAGACGTGTAAGTAAACAACAGCGGCATAACCACGTTTACTTGCGTCAGAGAAAGCGACGAGTTGGTAAATAGAAGCATCACACACGTAGAAGAGTCTGGGAATTTTTACAAGAGATAAAGACGGAAACTGTTCAACAAACTTACGCCAAATAGCTTGAAGTTCTTTGAAAATGGGTTCGTCCCAACCTATGCCTGCAGTCCACAACCGTTGAATCAAAGACAGCTGTTAAAACGACAGGAGAGAGCCACCCTACCGGATCGAACAATTTAGAGATATCTGATAATATTTCTCTCTTTGTGGTCCTCACGCTAAGTTCAGTAAGTCTATAAGTGAAGCCATCCGGAGTCATCTTCGAGCGTATTAAATATTAGAGGTGTTCGAACATTCTCCGGAGGAACAGCGGCTAAGACAGCTTGGTGATTACTACTCCACTTGCTAAGTTCAAAGCCTCCCTTAGAAAGGACTGAAATTAGATCTGCTTGAAGTGCAAGAGCTTATTCAATAGAAGAACTACCAGAAATTAAGTCATCAATATAAGTTTCATTTTTAATAACAGATTGAACTCGAGGAAGATCAGAGGCTTCATCGTGTGCTAATTGATGAAGAGTACGACAGGCTAGATATGATGAAGACCAAAGACTCCAAGTGACAACTTGCAATCTGTAGATGGAAACAGGATCGGCTGTCGAATATCTCCACAGAATATTCTTATATGAGGCTTCTTCCGGCAAAACCCATATTTGGCGATACCTTTTTTATATGACGGCGGTAAAGGCAATTTTATGAAATCTGAAACTTGTGATAATCGACACAATGTTTCCCTGCAGCTTAGGACCTTTGTATAAAATATCGTTAAATGATATACCAGATTCAGAGGGAGCCGAACCATTGAAAACTACACGGACAGAGGTGGTGAGACTAGAGGGGTTAAAAACGGCGTGATGAGGAATGAAAAAGGCACGAAGAGGTGGAGAGGTTGTCTTTACCATGTGACCGGTTTGTTCATAGTCACGCATGAAATCATGGTAATTTTGCCTCAGTTTAGGATTCTTAGCAAGCCTACGTTCCGTGCTGAGTAAGCAGCGGTATGCGTATCCGAAAGACCCTCCCAGAGGGAGTTGATTGTCTTTAAAAAGAAGGGGGACGACATAATGACCGTCGTTTGATCGTGTATATTTGGATAAAAATAAATTTTCACAGATAGAAGCTTCAGGATCTGGAATGGCCACAGAGGGAGGTTGCTCTACTTCCCAGAAATCTTTAAGCGTCTTATTCAAAGCACTTTCAACGAAAAATGAAAAACAAGTAGGGGGAGAGGAGACAGGCCCTATAACTGTCCAACCGAAAATAGTAGCTAAGGTACTAGGAAGACCTTGTCCGGCAGCCTGAGGTGTGCCTAGACAGATGAGAGAAAAAACGTCAGCTCCTAAGATACCATCAAGTGGAGCAGGCTTGAAAAACTCGGGGTCAGCTAGTAGCAGATTTTTGAATTTATTTTTTAACTGTGCAGACAGTGATTTAGAGGTTAAGGATCCAGCGATGTTCTGTAGAATAACAACTTGAGTTGAGAGGAGGGGACGAACGTGGATAAGCGCAGTACCAAGTAAGACAGTGACTGGATTTGGTGCCTGTGCTATGGAACTGAATATTCCGGAAGGACCATTTTCACTAACAGTATTAGAGGTAGAGGGAGAGTCATCTAAGTGTAACAAAGTATGGTGAGAGCTGTCATTACATTTCATACATTTAGACTTAGAGGTACATTTGGACGACAAGTGGTTACCCAAACAATTATGACAACGGTCTGAAGAAGAGATTCTTTTACGCCTTTCAGGTACAGAGAGCGATCTGAACTTAGAACAAGTATAGATTGTATGTAAACTTTGATTACAAATTGGACACAAGAGGGAAGATTGAGACGACTTTGGCCGAGAGGTGGCTAAAAAGGAGTGTTTATTTTTGTTGTTATTTAAATATTGATTTTTAGTTGGTATGTAGCGAGGAGACTTGACCTTCACAGAGGGATATTGATCATTTGTATCAGTGTCAGAGGATAAACTCTTTTGTAGATTAGACGACTCTAAGATTTTACAATGGGATCCTAAGAATTCTAAAAGTTCTTTGAAGGTAAGAAGAGATTAAGAATTTGTTTGTAGGGAAGGAATGTTCGACGAGGTACTAGATGAGTTAACAGACTTTGGACGAGATTTGAAAGCCTTTCGAGTGACTTGAGGTAATTTTCTGAAGGTGATGAAGAAAACAATGAAATCAGCTAAGTTTTGAAGCTTCAGGGCTGTCAGAGCAGAATCATTTTGAGTTAAAGTTTCATGAAAACTACGGAGTTTGTAATACGATTCATTTGGTAGAGTCTCTAAATTTAATATTTTTTCTACATGAGAAGAAGCTAACTAGCGAGGTGAATTATATTGTTCCAGAATAATATTAATTGTTACCTCAGTAGCCGGCAAATGTTTAATTAAAGACAATGGTTCACCTTCAAGACATGACTGTAAGTATAGAAGGTTTTGAACATTATTTATTTTGGATTGATTTATCACAGAACTGAATAAATCATACCACGGAATAAAATATGATAGATCACCCTTAATAGTTCTGAATGGGAGTTTAGGAAGCTTAAAATTAACTTCACTAGATGTGGAAGAATTAGGAGCCGAGATGTTGATCTGAGGCTTTAAACTTGCCAGAGCATCTTGACAGGCATAATAAAGATCATCAAACGAGGATAATGTTTGATGAGAAACAGAGGCAGAGGGGTCTAGTTCTAAAGTAATTTCATTGATTGACTCAACCAATTCATTAAAATTGTGGCGAGTCTCATCCAAGTCAAGACAACGGGTTTTAAAGCTCCTAACAGTATTACAGTCAGTAGAGAGATCTTTTATTAGATCAAAGGCACGTTGAACACGAAGAAATAAAGTATTTTTAAGAGACTCAAATAATTTTAATTTGTTTTCAAGAGCTTGACGCTCGGGAGCCGATAGTTCAGCCATAGAGAAAATTTAAGAGCGAAGTTAGAACCAATACCAAAAAAAAAATAAAAAAAATAAAAACAATTAGATTGAATATAGGATTGTGACCATTCGTTAGAAAGAGAATTTTAATGTTAAAAGAGCGCAATTAATTACAGAAAAGATTGGTTGACTCGAAGAGAAGTTATCAAAAAGGTTATCAGAAAAAGAATCGATATTAAAATCGATGTAGAGTAACTATCGAAATCGATGTATAGCGACTATCGATGTAAAGTGTAGAGTAAGGTAATAGTTATAACCATAGCTAACGGACACGTTTTTGCGAAGTGAACAATCGCCTTAAATTGTACCATATAAATTTTCGGAAAAGAGAAAGTATTGAGAGGTTCTATTGTAACAGGAAAGGAAAAACTAAGAGGAAAAAGGGTAGAGGTTTTTTTAAGAAAATATAAGGAAATATCGGACGCTAAGAGGAGAGGGGAGGGGGTAAGAGGTAGAGATTTTTCTTTTTAAGAGAGATTTTTAGGAGAGATTTTCTAGGACTGTATGGAAATGCGGCCGTAAAGGACCAATTAATGTTTGATAGAGGAAGAGAAAAAGAGGAAGAGGAGTTAGGGAAGTNGTGAGGCGAGGTTCTGAGCCAAGACAGGACGACCATAGAGTCCGTAAATGCAAAAATATTTGTAAGTTTAAGTTTAGAGGAAAAGAGGGGTAATATAGCTTTTATCAACTCAGAGAGAAGGACAGCCCCACATAATTCCAAACGAGGGACTGATAATGTCTTTAGAGGGGCTACACGGGATTTAGCTATCACAAGGTGAGTAGAGGTAGAGTTCGGAGAGGAGACGTGTAAGTAAACAACAGTGGCATAACCACGTTCACTTGCGTCAGAGAAAGCGACGAATTGGTAAATAGAGTCATTACATACGTAGAAGAGTCTGGGAATTTTTACAAGAGATAAAGACGGAAACTGTTCAACAAACTTACGCCAAATAGCTTGAAGCTCTTTGGGAATGGGTTCGTCCCAACCTATGTCTGCAGTCCACAACCGTTGAAACAAAGACTTAGCTGTTAAAACGACAGGAGAGAGCCACCCTACCGGATCGAACAATTTAGAGATATCTGATAATATTTCTCTCTTTGTTGGATTTGGAAAACCTACAATTTATTTGGTGTTCACTTTCATCTTTCACGGTAAGGTACATCAAAGTGGAAGAATTCGCTGTTAAGGATTTCGGTCAAAATCAGATGATAAGATAGTTAGGAGTTCACCCATTCTGTTATACGGTAGTAGAGAATCATCTGATAGGTTTATACGGGGGGGGGGGGGAAAAATCGATAGGTTAGGGTTCTAACCTATCGATAAACAAAAAACTGAGAAAATATTGAAAAGTACATTATATGAGGAACTGTCACCACTAAAGAAAATCAGCAGGTATTTGCCTTTCCCGGGACTCCATGATACTGCTATGAAACTTTATGTAAGTACTCGTAGTATTACCTACATTTTCTTATAAAAGCTGTGTCGTGAAGTCCCTGGTAAGACACCGACCTGAAGAATCGACGTCTATTCTATACCAATACATAATTCTGAAAACTTCACAAAGCTGTATGATAACCGACAAGAATGATGATAAGGATAAGGGGAACCCACAACATATGTAAGGTTTTGATAACGAACAACGCACCTTCCGCTAAATCTAACCTTGAACCATCTTCATGTTTTTAGATGATCTCTATAAATCATATGAAACCTTAATTTACTGCCTTAGTCAAACAACATTTGAAGATTGTTTCCTATTATTATAATTGTGGTAATTTTAGAATAATGNCTTAGCTGTTAATACAACAGGAGAGAGCCATCCAACCGGATCGAACAATTTAGAGATATCTGATAATATTTCTCTTTTTGTGGTCCTCACGCCTAGTTCAGTAATTTTATAAGTGAAGTCATCAGGAACAGGGTTCCACTGTAATCCAAGAACCTTAATGCTAGAGTCATCTTCGAGCGTATTAAATATTAGAGGTGTTTGAACATTCTCCGGAGGAACAGCGGCTAAGAGAGCTTTATGATTACTACTCCACTTGCTAAGTTCAAAGCCCCCCTTAGAAAGGACTGAAATTAGATCTGCTTGAAGTGCAAGAGCTTCTTCAATAGAAGAACTACCAGAAATTAAGTCATCAATATAAGTTTCATTTTTTATAACAGATTGAACTCGAGGAAGATCAGAGGCTTCATCGTGCGCTAATTGATGAAGAGTACGGCAGGCTAGATATGATGAAGAGCGAAGACCCCAAGTGACAACTTGTAATCTGTAGATGGAAACAGGATCGGCTGTCGAATATCTCCACAGAATATTCTGATAAGAGGCTTCTTCCGACAAAACCCATATTTGGCGATACATTTTCTTGATGTCGGCGGTAAAGGCAATTTTATGAAATCTGAAACTTGTGATAATCGTCACAATGTTTCCCTGCAGCTTAGGACCTTTGTATAAAATATCGTTAAATGATATACCAGATTCAGAGGGAGCCGAACCATTGAAAACTACACGGACAGAGGTGGTGAGACTAGAGGGGTTAAAAACGGCGTGATGAGGAAT
>KZ651456.1:87198-100925 GCA_001010745.2 Gerris buenoi | reverse complement strand
AAAAAATGCACCAATTATGGATTCTTCTTCATTTCATAAGTTTTCTCTTATTACAATTTCCATCTTCAGATCTCTATTTTGAGACACAGCTGTATACAGGCCGATTTTGGGAATCTTGGGCGTATGTATCTGTAGTAGATTACCTGGGCTTCGATGTAGCGTATCTGGTTTTTCAAAAGAGTATGAAATGAAAAAGAATACATAAATAATGCAATTTATAACAATATGTATATAGGAAACACTTTAATTATGTGTGCATTATATTTGTTAGTTTTTGCATTTCTATACATGATGCCCCGTATAGGTGAATCCAGCCGTAATGTGATTTTACAGCATTATTGAAGTGCTAGTATTTGGACCTGATTCAATTTTCAGCGAGGTCACATTTATTTTTATTTAATATTAAATGTGCGTACTTTGTATGAGCTAATAGAATATGTCACTAGGCTTACGTAGTTTTGTAGATAGGTTCATAAAAAAAGTTGACTGATAGAAAGACAGGCGTCCGAAAATTTTCCCTAATGTCTAATACGCCTTGAAGTAAAAATAAAAATAAAAATAATTCAAAATCAATCACTTCGTTTTTCAGCATGATCACGCTGCTTCCTTTACCTTCGGTGAATTTGGATTCAAATTCAAAATTTAACGATGTTTTAAAAATAATTTCCCATGAGTAGGTACCTCAACATGAATTCTTAAAATTTTTAAGATTTATTTGTAACAATTTATTTACTTCTATTACTGGGAGAGATTTTAATTAATTTTACTTCTGGAAATTATTACTATGCAATTTTTAAGTTTTTGGTAGTATTCATACAACCAAAACTACGGAAAGTTTAAATTTTAATTTAAATCAAATTATAATTACTATTTACAATGGGAGACAGGCAGAGAAAAATAGACTTCAGCTCCGGGATTCGAACCACGGGCCTCCTATATTATCACTAATTAGGTACTTTATAATTACAAGCGTTACTTCTCGGTTTAGTTCTACTGTCATAAATGTTGACTTTTAGACTTGTGGAAAAATTTGAAAGCTTAATTCGGGACTAGACGAACGTTATCGACAGAGCAAATTATTCTTCAGTGTAGCTTAGTTGGCTAGAGCGTCTGTACTGGTAATTTAGGAGGCCCTTGGTTCGAATCCCGGAGCTGAAGTCTATTTTTCTCTGTCTGTCTCCCGTTGCAAATAGTATTTATAATTTGATTTAAATTAGTTATTACTATGTTATGCAGATGTCTGTTGATCTTTGTTTAATATGTTTACTAAAAGTTAAACATTTTTAATAAAAATGTTGAGGGCATTTTTTGGATAAATTATTTTTCAGAGGTTATAGGGGCCAGAGCTCCAAAATTTAATGGTGTAAAATGTGTTTTTACATTACACCTTATTGAGTTAATTTTACTTAAGAAATGTCTGAAGTAGCTTAAATTGTTTATTAAAGCAAGATTGAATGATTTAAGTGCATACATTGCACACGCACAACGCAGAGTCATGAAAGTTGTTGTATTGTTGAAATTTTTTTTTTGGTTTAGACTAAAGCGCAATTTCGTTTTCTAAGGATTACACTTTCAGCTAGGACTTAAATGATAAGGTTATCTTTAGCTGTCAAATAAAATTAATGCGAAGATGAAAACTTCGGTCTTTTTACTATTAATAATGGGTTTCTAGTTGCCGAATCTGACGTCGATGCCTAGTGGTTGTTTCTGTGACCTCATGATGGACGGTATGTCCCTGGCAGACACTGAGTACTTGTAACCACGGCCATCTCTGCTTGAGTTCAGATCTACTTGACCCTCAGGATCGTGAATAGGACCATCTCCTATTGGCTCACTTATTTCTCTGAAAAATAAAAAAAATTAAAAAATCATTAAAATTGTAATAATCTATGGATATAAATATCAACATGGGCGTTTGTTACTGTGTATGTTCTTTGAAGGCTATTTCATTTTTTTGAGATATTAACCAAATTTGGCACACATATTTATCATCTCCCTTTTAAAATATAGGCATAGTTTTATCCCCAAATACTCACTCATTTTCAAGATGGACATTTATGAGCTACCACTAAGGCCAAATTTCATCTAATACCTATTAATCACTGTATCCATCTAAGAAACTGTATATTCTAGAATCACGTTACTAAGAAGCTTGCTTTGTTGATTTAGGTCTCCACTATGAAAGAATGATTTCTGAACCACTTTGATTCAAGACAGTGGCCATTTGTTATACATTTTATAATTGCTATTATCTCGCACACTATTTGGTCTAGATCCTCGCAATTAAGAAAAGAGTTACTTCTTATGAAATAATAAAAAGATTTTTCAATCTGATATTTTTATTCAATATGGTGGACATATTACACGTGGATATATAAAAATCCAAAGGCCCTTTAATAATGTATATTATATCACTATATCTTGGAAATCGTCACTATATCTTGAATCGCCAAACATGATATACAGGGTGTGGCAAAAGTTCGGCAACGGCTAATTATCTCCGTTAATATTTGAGATATCAAACTGGGGTTTGTTGCAATCTTCATCATGCATAAAAAACTACTTTTTAAGGTGGGTACCCATTTTCCCGCCATTTTGGTTGCCGCCATATTGGATTCAACTTTAAAATTTCAAATTGGAACCCCTATACTGTGATACATTTGGAAAGGCCTTGAAAATAGAAAACATTTGCCGCCAACCAGAGCTTTTTATCTTTCGCCGTTTCAAAATGGCGGCCAGTTGAAATTAAAAAAATTTCATTTTTGACGATTAATTACGGCCAAAGTAAAGGTTTTAGGGGAAAACTGCAGGAGTAAATTTGTCATATTTTAGGGTTAAAAATTAATGTTCAACACTATTTTTTCCAATTTTTTGTTTTTATTTTTGTTTGGTTGCTATAGCAACGTACGTAGTCATTTTACTTTCGCAACCGAAAATTTTATTAAAGATATTTTTTTTTTNCCAATTTTTTGTTTTTATTTTTGTTTGGTTGCTATAGCAACGTACGTAGTCATTTTACTTTCGCAACCGAAAATTTTATTAAAGATATTTTTTTTTTAAACCAATTTTGAATTTTTGAGTTTAAATAAGTATAATTTAACTCTTAATTTTTTTCACTTAAAGCCTTATTTTAGCAGAAATCTAGCGTTTAAAATGGCAATTTTGGCATTTTCATTAACCTCCATTTTAATGTTGCAAATTCAATGCTTTTGACTGATCAAAAAAGGATTACTCTACTTATGATGAAAGCATATGGAGATAGAGTAAGAAGTTTCGAAGAAGTTGCTTCTTTATATTAATATAAATTAAGGGTTGCTATAGCAACCAAATAATAATAAAAATAATACTGTGGAAAAAATAGCGTTGAACTTTAATTTTTTACCCTAAAATAAGACAATTTTTTTCCTAAAACCTTTACTTTGGCCGTAATTAATCGTCAAAAATGAAATTTTTTTAATTTCAACTGGCCGCCATTTTGAAACGGCGAAAGATAAAAAGCTCTGGTTGGCGGCAAATGTTTTCTATTTTCAAGGCCTTTCCAAATGTATCACAGTATAGGGGTTCCAATTTGAAATTTTAAAGTTGAATCCAATATGGCGGCAACCAAAATGGCGGGAAAATGGGTACCCACCTTAAAAAGTAGTTTTTTATGCATGATGAAGATTGCAACAAACCCCAGTTTGATATCTCAAATATTTACGGAGATAATTAGCCGTTGCCGAACTTTTGCCACACCCTGTATAAACAAAACAATTACTTTATTGATTTAAACGTTAACTAAGCAAGATTTTTCGTAAAACACCACACTTTCATGAGTAAATTCTTTATAAGAAAATCTATTTATTTCCCCTTCGGGTAAGGGGGGGGGAGTAAAAAAGGGGATTAAGCCCAGCCCGAACCGTCCTTACTAAGAAATTTTACAAAGGCCTAAGAACATAAATTCAATACTTCAACATCACCTTCTTGGGGGTAAAATAGAGGTACAGTAGTCAAATTAATACACATCCTTCATAATGCATATCATGATGTTAAAAAGCTCTTTAAGGCTCTTTTACAATAATTTTCGGTAAGTATACTTGTATCATATTCCCGGTTAGCCTCGAAGCAACTATATATTTAACAATAATAATAATTCATTACATCAAGAAACAACCCTGAAGAATAAAAATAATATGACAGACAAAGTGTTCCAACTCCGGCAGGTAAATAAAATAACTAAATATATCCTTAAAATATGTTTAAAAAGTGGGTTTTATACTAACTTGTTGAGAACCAAAATTAATTCAATGAACAAAATTTGGGATAATTGGTAATAATATTTAATATTAGTATGTAGGATGTACTTCTTATACAAAAAGTATTAAATACAAGGCTGAAGTACAAAAAGAAGTAGGAATAATTTAAATTAAAGGACCTTGCAGTATTATGCAATGATATCAAAAACATTTAACTTTGATAGAATTATTTTATTTTTATTTTGTGCTTCTTAATTTTGAAATTTAAATTAGTCTACACTCTAATTGTTCCCTAGTTTATTGCAAGACGGTAACAACAAAAATGTTTTATGAAATTTTGGTTAATGACGCATAATACTTGTGAAAAGAAAGGTTCTTTGTTTTTATGAAATACTATAGCTGAAGTACCCATTGTTGCCGTGAATAAGGGTGGTTTGTTGGATGAGGTAAGATCAGAATAACATTTTAGATTTTTATGGACTCTACTGGTCAATATTGCTTTACAAGTTTCATTTACTGAAAAAACAGCTTTAGGCAGAATTTTAACATTTTAGAACTTTTTATGTCAGTAGATGTTTGTATAAGATAATTAGTTGAACCTTGAAATCACTAAAAAAAATCACGCTATTTACATTTTCATAACTAATTTAAACGACATAAAAAGAAAATTTTTAAAATTTTAGTCTAACAATAATTGTTTAAAAATAGAATAATTAGAATAAAAGGGGTTTAGTAAATTTGTTAAGAGAAGTCAATTTGAACTCCTATATGCATAGGTGGGAAGAATCTAGTTTCCGAGAATGTAAAAAATAATTAAGCTGAGCAAAGCGAAGCTCTTATACTACACTATCCATTTTTTTTTTGGATACATACTCCTAACGGCTGAACCGATTCGCACAAAAGTTGGCACGGTCATAGTGACCAACCACAGGAAGGTATAAATCTTAAATGGTCCAAATTGGTACACAGGGGTACGGGGTACAAAAGTTTTCTCCTCAACGACTGAGCCGATCCGCACAAAATTCAGCACGGTCATAGTGACCAACCACAGGAAGCTCAAATCTGAAATAGTCCTAATTGGTACACAGGGGTACAGGGTACAAATATTAAACTATTATATGCCTTTCAAGATGCATGTCGTTGAAATATGTTATTATTGTTATTTAACTTTTGTCATATTTTCATTTATGAGAGGTCAATCTATTGGTAAAATAGAAAAACATGAAAATAAAAATAAATAAATAAGAATTAATGCACGCTCAGCTCAATATTGCAAGCATTGCACACCTAGTATAATTATGTCTGAGAGAAAAGATTCCTATTAAATCATGTTTATGATCAGATTTCTGATAATGAATAACCACTGGTAAATGGTGACTGAATTACAAACTAACCACTGAATGAATTACACAATATGAGTAAGCTAACTCGTACTTACAATTTAAAACTTTTGGAAGTAAAATTTTTTGAGAAACTTTTTAATCTTATCATAGCCTTCTCTGACGTGTAAACAATAGCTCATTAGCAAGTAAATGGTGAAACGTTGTTTACTTAATTTCATAATGGCCGTAGATATTATATTATTTTAATTATTTTCTATAAATAACCGGTTAAGTTTTAAGGGATTTGATAAAAGAACAAAAGAAGAAATCAACAAAAGTATAGCATTTTGTCAAGGCATGATACAGTTGGATGAATAGAAGGTTTAATGAGGGAACAACAATCCTAGTTTGGGGTTCTGGGGGTTTTTCATTCCCGCTGGAGGTCTATTTCTTAAATTAAAAAAAAGGAAAATAATATATAACCGAAATAAGAAAATTGTTAAAACGTTTACTTACTTGATGACTCTGTAGCCGTTCTCGTCAGCCACATAGTGAACAGTTCTCATAAAGAAGCCGTCGCTGTACGAGTATTGACCTTTGATCTTCAAGCCGTCTCTGACTTCATGTCGCATTTGAGAATTGTCATGGATCGTGTCGTTAAACGAAGATTGGAACGAGTACTTGGCGTTAACGGCTTGCGAGTGTGCTACTTCTTCAGGAGATTTGATCTCATTCTTATCTTCGGAGATTATTTTAGACAAAGATTGTTTTGGATAGTTTGGTACATGACGAACAGGAGCTTCATTGTTATTTTTATCTTTGATTTCATGATCAACTCTTTGTCTTTGGCGAACAACTTTAACTCGTCTTCTTCCAGTAGAAGTATTAACAGGTGTACTCTCGGGTCTTCTATTCAAGGAATTATCATTTCCTGAAACATTTTTGTTTTCATTCGTATTTCCTTCAACACTCTGATCATTGTAATCTTGACTTACAAAACTGTTTAGTTGTTCTCTTTGGGTCTCTCTTGAATTAGAAAGCAATGGTGTCGGATGGTTAATTTGTTTCAATGATTGACCCTCTCTGAAGTCATTACCTTTATCAGGACTATTATTGTTTCCTTGACGAATTTCCTGGATATGACCTTCAGGAATTTGCTTAACTCCGTCTCTAGAGGTATGAGAAGGTATTTCATTCTTGGGTTGTTCATCTACACTTGGTGACTCAGTTGAAGCAATTTGTTGTCTTTGATGACCACGGCCTCTATGCTGTTGAACATGAATAGGCCCTTCGTTTTTGTGATTTCTATTAATTTTCCGTTGCCTCATACCGAAGTTCAAAAATTCCTCCAGATTCTCCTCCTGGTTCTGCTTATTTAGCTGACGTTGTTCTATTTTATCTTCAAAATTGTTCGTATTCTGTTTTTCATGAACCCTTTGCTCATTATTGACATGATGAGGTTGATTCAAAGTAGACGTGCCTTGAAGCCTTGGGTTTGTAGGTCCTGTCTGACTTACGTGAGATTGATATTGAATTAAATGATTACCCTCTGGCATCGGTGTTTGGCTTTTATCATCTTCTACGTTGAAAATTTGCGTTGGTTTTTCTTCAGGTTCATTTGTCGACAAAGCATTGTCCTTCTTATTTTCTTCATTAATAACTAATGGTTGTAGGGCTTGTAATGGTTTAGTCAAAGTAACCTGAGGTGGAAACTGTGAAACCTGTTGAATTTTCTCTTGTGTAGGTTGACGACTCCTATCAGAAAAGTAGGAAATAGTCGGTTGGTTTACTGTATTATCGTTAGATAAGGTTTGATACTGCTGGGGTACGGAAGAAGGTTGACGTTGGTAGGCTGGAGAAAGTTGTTGTTGCTGTTGTGAAGGGTGAGGAGATTGACGCTGCTGGGCGTAATTAGACTGTAGTTGATAAGATTGCTGACGTTGCTTTAACTGATTATACTGATCGCTCTGTGGTCGGTTTAATGAACCAGGTGATTGAGCCTGAGACTGTGCTTGAGTTGGTGGACTCAATTGTTGATAATTCTGCCTGTTAATAGATTGATAGTACTGATTGTATTGTTGGGTGTTTTGTTGATATGGTTGTCTATTAAACTGGTTCTGTTGAGGTTGTTGATTATACTGATAATATTGTGATTGTTGATTGTACTGATTTGATTGAGGTTGATGGTTTTGTTGATTAGCAATATTCTGAGGATTATGTTCTTGCGGACTTCGTTGGTAGGACCCAAACTGGAACCTATGCTGATTTTGAGTATTGGCTTGTTGACGTAGAGGAGTTCTAGCACCAGGTAACTGTCCATTGAATGGAGCAGCTGCAGACAATGGTGCTACCGAGGATGGAACAGCAGGAAGACTGGGTTGAAATTCAGTGGCTGTATAGCCCACATTGGAGAGAAAGAATCCAGTCTGTCCAGGACCCAATCCACTCAGCTTTTGATACACAGCACGAGATTGATCATTCGGCTTATCTCCTTGTGTCTGGCCTGTATTTTGACAATAACCACTATTTAGGGACGTCAAAGCCAACTGAAACATTTTAATACATGTTCTATGAGCTTACAAAACTAGCAGTCCTGAGGAAAACATGGTATAATATTTAAGTTAGTCATCATTGAAGCAAATGCAGTTTAATGAATATTGAATATAAGATGTTATGATTAGTATACCAAATTGGTCAGCAAGTGAAACTTAATGGATTGGAAGGCCTAAGTAAATTGAATTAATTGGCAGGACTAAATAAAAAGGTAATCCGAACAAATGCGGTAATGTAAAAAAATAAGCTAATATCACGTAGATTTAAAAAATTTCTAAAATTTCTTTAAAAAATAAATAAGGAGAGCTGCACGAAGTCACAAGTGATTTTTTTTTTAATTAAAACATTTATTACATAATAAGTATATCGTCAAGTCTAAATCAGGTAAACTTAAATAAATTATGAAAAAAGGGAAGTCTCTTCACAAAGGGATATGATCCATTATTACTGACCTTCTTACACGGATTTTTTTCTAATGTGATGTATAAACTAAAAACCCAGGTTCAGTTACAGGTTTCCTTTTTACCAGCTACTTGTGACTTCGTGCAGCACTCCTGCACTTTCGTTCATTTTTTAAAGAAATTTTACCTAAAGGTAATTATATTTTAGTTGATGTATATTTTTTATTAAAATTAATTAAATCTTTAAAATGGAAAATGTTTATTGATGTAAAAGGTTTATGTATTTCTAATTTGTGTATATTTAAATATACTGGATTAATCCCAGGTTTGAAAATGTCCTAGAAAGCGATGAAATGTAATTATATTTTTGAAAAACAAAAATGAATTAGTTCATTTTTTATTTACTATAAAGAAAACCCCTACTGACACAAACGAAGAAATCACTTATTAAGAAAGTTTTTTTTGTAAAAGTGCGCAAGACAAAGTAAGTACAGTGGCCCTTCCTCTCTCCAGTGCCTCGTAAAACTTTAAGTCGACACCAACGATGCTGAACAAGCAAAAAGGAATGATATCCTCAGCAAAAACCAAACCGTGAAGAAAGTTCTGGATCCCCACCCAAAAAAGTCAGCCTAGCAAAGTAGGGATATCTACATTGTGGCCAAGTATGCTATTTCTTTAGTTCATAACCTCTCTTCTTTTTCCTTACAATAAAATTTTATAAATAATCCTTTTATTTTTATTGCTTAACACTTGGCCAGTTTCTGAATGAGGCATTAAACGTCAGTATCATGTGTCACACATAGGAGTTACGTAGGTTAAGTAGGAGAGAAAAGAAAAAAAAATCCAATAATCCAATAAAAATTTCAGTAATAAGGAGGAGAAGAAAAGAAAAAAAATGCAGACCCCCTCCCAAAAAAGTCAGCCTATCATCATTTAGAAACAGGCCAAGTTTTAAGCAAAAATTAAAAGTAGTCTTGCTCATAAAAGGAGGAGAAAAGTGAGGTTATGGACTAAAGATAGAGCATACTTGGCCACAATGTAGATATCCCTACTTTGCTAGGCTGACTTTTTTGGGTAGGGCTCTGGAACTTAGCCCTTTTGGGGTTTTGGGGGAGATTTTTGCTGAGGATATAAACCAAATATATATATATCTGTTTTTCATGAACCCTTTGCTCATTATTGACATGATGAGGTTGATTCAAAGTAGACGTGCCTTGAANTTTTTTTTTTTTTTTTTTTTTTTTTTTTTTTTTTTTTTTTTTTTTTTTTTTTTTTTTTTTTTTTACTTCACTCACATTTCAGCCATATTATTTTTTAAATTGCCAGGAAAGAAATGCAAAGAATATACATATATTGTAATAATAGATACATATTATTTTTCTCCTTTCAACTGCTTTAAATTGATGTGTAGCATATCGTGCTAAAAAAAACTATATTATTACCAGAGAATTTAGCGTTCTTTATAATACAAGTTTAAATAAGAATAGAGTTAAAGAACAGGGATAGAACAGAGTAAGTCATGAGGAGGGATTAAATTACCGGACCTTTTCAATTCCTGTCTAATGCTCTATACTGATTTAGCTACATGAGGAATTCCTTTTTTTTTCATTACGTAGTGATAGACTAGTTCCAATTAATAGTAAAATATTTTCTACTAATCCAGAAAATCAAACTTATACACAAGAATAAACACCGAGCAATCCCTTCTATCGTTGTTGTTTAATAATTAATTATATTATAGATATTGTTTTAACTTACAAAAAAGGCTAAGTAGAGCCTCATACTGATATCTGTAGGCGAGAACTTCCAGACAAGACTGAACCGTAGAAGGAACTAATAACTACTAAATAACTTTAGTTGTTTGTTTAGAATATTTATATTTGATTGCGAAACTTAATAGTTAAGGGAGAGAGGAGTCATTAGTGCATGAGGAAGGTACCTTGACGAACAGTAAACAACTCAGGTCATTTTTTTGCGTAATCAAATACCTTTATCACCAAACAACTAAAGGCATTTACGTTTTGCGTCTATACACCGAAAACAAATGACTAATTCCTTTTTATTCGTTTCTTTGAAATTTACAGGGAAATTCTTCATTACGAGAAACTCCGACAAAACTTTCTCAAATACATAAAAAAAAAAATAATCGGTCCGAGAAAAATCGGTCCTAGACAACTCAAACTTTCTCATATACAAGTTCATAATTACTTAGCCCAGTGTTTTCTATTTATTAATTTTTTATAACATTTTATAAAAATTTACCATAAAAATAACTTCTCCCAGGCAGGGAATCGAACCCGTGTTTTAAGAAATTTTCTCAGGAACTAGATTTTTCCCGGGAAAACGGCTCATATCGTTAAATTCGTATTTAAATGGACTAAAAAAAATCAAAATCGTCGGAACCGTTTTCGAGAATTTTTTTTTTTTTTTTCAGAATTTTTAGGGGGTAGCGCCCCCAAAATAAAAGATAAAAATTATTTCTCGATTTTGCCTCGGGGTATGATTTTTCTGAACATGTATACCAAAGTTCGTAAAAATAGGCACAGTAGTTTATGCTACAGGCGTCTGCACAGACGAAATACTGACATTTTTTAAGAACTACTTTTTGGGACTCAAGGGACCTCAAAACAAGTAAATCCTTCAAAATCTCAAAATCGAATTATCGCACCAACAATACTTTCTCTTAAAAAAAGATTTTAAATTTAATAATATTTAATATAATTCATTTATCATTAAACATGTTTCAAATGTGGTTGTTCATATACCTATTTAGTTTTCGATTTTCAGCTGTATTAAATTTAGTTTCAACTTGGATCGTTAGATAGGCGTTTACATAAACTGTTAAAAAATGCTCTAATTAAACACACAAAAAAGAATAATAATAATAGAAAAATATTGATAAATTGTTTTATTGTATTTTGTAACAAATGAATACATAACAAAGATGTCAGTAGAGAACGTCGTAATGGCCGAAGTCAAATATGCCACTGTGGAGGAGAGTGAAGTGTCTGGCATGGGGTCCGGGAGGAGTGACCACTGCAGGCTTGTGGTCTATAGCATTTCTGAAGTAGATGGATACTTTAGCGTTGAATAGTAGCGAAACGGCGAACAGCTCGGGGTGACCTCCGTAGGTACCTGGACGACCCATGATCGATTGGTATTGCTGCAAACAGTCATACAATTATAAAATACATAATTATTTTAGCATAGAATATGGTTTTGTGATGACCAACCCCGTGAAATCTGGGCGAGCGAGCTGGGAGACAGGCGAGGCCGGGGGCGCGCGGAGTGTGTTGCCGGTAAGTTAAAGCCTGGAGCATCAGGCATAGGGCCAAGGCCTTGTGGCCTAAAACTGGGATAATAGGCCTAGGGTAAGAGGCCTAAACCTGGAGCTAGCGGCCTGGTAAAATGGACCTGGTTTATGGGACCAGGAGCCTAATAAGGGCAAGGGCCTTAATCTGAATAGCATTAGGAAAAGCAGGTTCAATGTTTTATAGTTTCGGACTTAGTCTGTAAATAATTGAGCTGAGCGAAGCGAAGCCCTTATACTACACTTTGCATTTTTGTGATGCATCCTCCTCCTGAACGGCTCAACCGATCTGCACAAAATTTGGCACGGACATAGTGACCAACCTCAGGAAGGTATAAATCTGAAATGGTTCAAATTGGTACTCAGGGGTACGGGGTACGAAGTTTAAAAGTTTTCTCCTGAACGGCTGAGCCGATCCGCACAAAATTTGGGATGGTCATAGTGACCAACCACAGGAAGGTAAAAATCTGAAATGGTCCAAATTGGTACCTGGGGATACGGGGTACAAATGTTAAAATAGTATATGCCCTTCAAGATGCATGTTATTGGAAAGCTCTTTAAGAGTACGGGTATTGTTGTATGACAACTTTTGTCTTATTTTTATTTATGAGGGGTCATTCTATTGGTAAAATAGAAAAAAATGGAGAAAAAAAAATTAATAATAATAATTATGATTATAATGCACGCTCAGCTTAATATTGCAAGCATTCCACACCTAGTATATATTTATCTTATTTAAATCCTCCGTTTTTAAATAAGATAACACTAAAAATTAAGATTAAGAAAATTAGATTAAAAATTAAGCCCTTAATATTGAGCTTTTTTAAGAAGGGAGAGTTCCAACGTTTGCATTTTAGTTACTATTACATAGAACCTTGAAATTTGGCACATTTGTATAGCCTATTGACTGGAAATTTCCATCATTTTAAATATTTCATTTTTTCCGGCGATTTGCATTTAAATTGTCTGCTAATGACTGTGGTATATAGCATCTTCGCGTCCTGTATCGTACACATTAATGATTTTATCCTTTTACAACATCCTATTATTGTCAAATTTATAATCTCCCCTCCCCCGTTTTTTAAATTAGTCAAAATTGTTTTGATTTTACTTCCGAGCTTACCCAAGGTAACGGAAGCTATGTGATTGTTAAAGAATAAAAACGGTTTCTGTTTATTAGTCATTGTTTTCAACATAACTAAAAACAATGAAGGTAATAATGAAATTTCGATGGTAGGTAATAATTAGCCCCATTTTTGGTCCCATGTAAAATCTAACCTTCTGCGCCCATTTTTGTCTATCTCACTGCGCATTTGTGTAAAAAAAAAATCAATCAAATTTGACAGATTTAAAAAGCAGAGGGAAAAGAAATATATTTTGTGTTAATAATTGGTTGTAAAAACATCAAATCAATAAAGCTTACGAAATAGGATGCGAGGAAGCTATTTGCCACACACATTGGTAGACTATTTTACATTACTTACTACTAAGTATTAAATTAGCAAAATTTAAAAAGATTAGACGTTTTTAATAAATCTGGAGAATCTACTAGCTACTTTCAACAATCTATCTAATAAAATTTCATAAACATATGATAAGTCATTTTTAAGGAAGATCAGAAACGGAGTTCTGTCTGGATTTTTGGAAGCTTGGTGAAATTTCTGAAATTGGAAACATAAATTTTTCATTTATCAGAACACATAGTTTTCGTTACCTTCTTCGGCAAATTCGACTGATAAAATTAAAAAATGTAGTCCCTTTAAATTCGAATGTAACGATATAAGTTGGTTTTCCAGAAAGAAAAGTGTAGGTTCTGAGTGAGATATTGATGAAAATAAAATTGATTTAAAAAAAAAAAAAAAAAAAAAAAAAAAAAAAAAAAAAAAAAAAAAAAAAAAAAAAAAAA
>KZ651456.1:57957-79486 GCA_001010745.2 Gerris buenoi | reverse complement strand
ATTAAAAATACATATTATTCCATACTAGCTAATGTAACATTTATTGATTAACCACAAAATCAATCATTTTTTTATCTAAAGGTCGTAAAGTTTTAATCTTAATCCTTTGGGAATTAATCAATGATAAGAATGATTAATTAAGGTGTTTAAAAAAATGCAAAAGATTAAAATGTAATACAGTGTAATTGAACTTTTAGATGGCACAGGAGTGTGAGAGTAGTGATAACATAAACAGGCACACATTATTACGGTTAAAGTAACATCTATAAGTTTACAGTTTGGATTTAAATTTTCTACTATTTAAATAATGAGTAAGTATTATACAATTAAAATTAATTTTACAAACTTAAAATTCTTTACGTTTTGAAATACTTCATTATAATTTAAAAATTAAAAGAGAGTGTTTTTAAAATGTGTGTTACCATCCAAATCTGAAATCAGTCACAAAAATAATTTCTTAGTCAGTACTAGTTTTGACAAAGGTTTTCAGCCAAAACTGATAGTGACTGACTGACTAGTGACTAATCAGAACTAGAATTTCCTGTTAATACAATTTTTTTTACTGGTTAAAACTAGTTTCAACTGAATTTAAACAGTTATAATTGTATTTTCCTTAGAAATCCTTAGAAAAGTGTGACTATCCCAATTTCCAAGATTTATTCATATTTAATGGTGAAGAGGATAATAAAAAACTGTGTTAGTAACGTTTTTTTCACAATAAATGCTTCCGTTTTCAATTGATGTTGATTTCAAAATATAGATGTTACTAAAAACTAATTTAGTAAAAATTTACTAAAAATAAAAAAAGTAAATAAATATAAAAATAAAAAAAAAAATAACAAAAATAACAAATGTGACTGAACTGGAAATTGAAATTATGGTTACTTGGCCCTGTTTGGATTTTTAAAGGTATTAAATTTATATTAAGTAAGTTAGTGTTAAAAGTCCGCAGAAGGTTGAAATCAATATGAAGTCATATGTGCCATTAAAATAGTTGACTAATTTTAATAGAATGTAGATTTTAAAGATAGAGTTATTCACTGAAATGTCGACTAGAAGTTAGGCACGAAACCAAAAATGTTCGATTAAAAAAAATCTATGGTCTACTTTCGTCAAACGAATATTGATTCAGATCGACTACTTAATTATTTATTTTATTTTCCAGAGATACTAATTTGGATTGGATTCCTGCTGGCAGTTTTCTTAAGTATCGAAGGTTATGTTGTTTCAAACTGCCCAGATGGACTTAGAAAACCAGTGAAAGGAGATTGTAATAAATATGTGGAATGTTTGAACAACGCATGGCATGAGAAACAATGTTCTGATAATGCTCACAGCTTTGATGTACAAACTAACATGTGCAGGTAAAAATCATTTTAGTAATTTACTTGGTTACTCACCAAGTAAATTAGGTGTCATTTATGATATAGTAGTTTATCGTTTATATGGAATTCCTTTTCTAAATAACTATTAAGAAAAAGGGATATTTTGTCTGAAGAACTTTAGGACAAAGAAACATCACATTTATAAATATATTGGTGTTAATATCACTTACATTAAATTGGAGTGATTTGGAATGGTAAACCAAGTAAACGAGTGCCATGAGTTCACGATACTACCAGATATACTTACTTACAATACTGAATGCTGTGTCGATTCAATCAAGGTTGTCATACCTTAAGCAGGCTGAAATCGTACACAGGTAATTGCACCACAAATTTAGATTAACTTCTAGTTGCTGCTAGAAGTGGACATAAAAAAATTAGTAACACCGTGTTCTTAATACAAAGATATTATTAAAAATTGATTGTATTGACCAATCTTTTGTGGCAATCAAGCATAATCACACTGAATTGACTAATCCCAATATAAATGCAAGTAAGTTACAAATGTTAACAAACTAGCATTCGCGCGGGGTTCATGCTAGGAATCAGTGGTTGTATTATTACTATTCTGTACCTTTTGTAATTATTTTTTTTATTGAGTTGGCCATTAATTAAATCCAAGCTGGTGACCATAGTTAATATTATAGTACTTTTAAGTTTATTCTTTAGCTATCATTAGTCTATGTACCAAATTAAAGTTATGTATGTGCACTGGAAGAAAAGATAATAGTGTGTGATTAAATCCAGGATGGTGGCAATAATTCAATACAGTGGCCATGTTGTGGCAGTGGTATGTTGAAGTGAAAGTGCCTAAATTTTTTTTCTTTAGCTACTATAAGTCTATGAACCAAATTTCAGATCTTAAGGTTCACTGGAACATGAGATATAATAGAGTGTTATTAAATCCAAGATGGCGGTTATAATTCAACATGATGGCAAAAAAGAACCTTTTTCTTTATTATTTTAGGTAGGCTTTTTTTTAAGGGGGAATGGTTTAAATGACCGCCATTTCCAAAATCTTGATATATATATTTGTGATTTACTTTCGAATACCTCTAAGATGATACCCGATCCAAAAATTACAAAGAATAAATATTTTGAGTCACCATGTATGCACCCAATTTTTTTTTTTTTTTTTTTTTTTTTTTATATGATAGCTGGTAAAGGTAGGGTAGTACTAAGTAAACATCTAGTCCTTCATGTGTATTGTGCTACTGGTGAGTTTTGAATGCCTACATCAAGGCAACCTCCTCCAGTAGTTGAAGAAAGTAGGAACCTTTAACATAGCCTAGGATTTGATCATTAAAATTTTGTATTATTTTAATTATTAAAAAATAAATATAAAGGGCGTTTCCTCGAATTATGACCGGTAAATCTCTAGAAGGGTTCAAATTATGCACGTACTTTAATCTTACAGTCTACCTTTTACAGTTATTATATTAATAATTTCATAATATATATCTTCATTGTTATTAGTATGATTTTTTTCTTTTTTTACTGTTTATAGAGACCAGAAGGAAGTTAGGTGTGATAAAATATGCGATATAGGACAAACATTCAACCATGCAAAGAACGAATGTGAAAATAAAGAAGATAGAAAAATATCATTGAATTTAAAGGATGGTGAAGAATGTGAAAGCGGAAGCGTCCAACCGATACCGGGAAGTTGCAGTCAATATTATAAATGTGTCAATGGAAAAAAAGTAGAAGAGAAATGCTGGTTCTTCGAGAGGTTCGATCTAGAAATTCTCGACTGCGATTATATGTGGAATGCAAATTGTATATCGGGCACCGAGTGTACATCGGGTGATAAAGTACCTTCGGGTAATTGCAGAGAGTATTATCAATGCGAGTACGGTTACTGGAAGAGAAGAGATTGCGGTATGTCGATCGGACTCCCAATGTATTTCGATGAACTTTCAAAAGATTGCATGATCGTCGGTTCCAGTTGTTCTTCTGTCGAATGTAGCGTAGAAGGATTACAAACCGATTTGCCGACAGACTGTTCTAAATATCGGGTCTGTCATAAAGGTCGTTTTTATGAAAAGAGTTGCGGTTGGTTCCAGAAATACGACAGTGAAAGAAATGAATGTAGATACGTAGGAGTTGATTGTACGAAATCTCAAAATTTGCCGGACTGTGCTGCCGGAGCACGGAAATCGGTCGACGGCAGCTGCTACTCATACGAGGAATGTGTCGACGGCCACTTTTCGAAACGATTTTGCCTTTACCCTCTTTATAGATTTGACAAAGCCTCTCACTCCTGTATTTTCATGGGTACTTGCAATGAGCAATGCTACGAAAATGAAGTAATTCCAGCTGAAAGCTGTAATGAATATTATATCTGCAGAAAAGGCAATTATGAAATACAAACTTGTCCACAAGGTAATGCTTTTGACGTTGTCACATTATCCTGTACGGATCCAAAGTATGCAACATGTAGTTCATTCGAAACCACATCTAAACCTACCTCTCAAGAGTAAAAAAAGTAAAACATTAGTTGTTATGTTACAGCCTTAGTTCGCCTTACATGATTAAGAAGAATAAATGAGCTTAACATTGGTAATTATTATAATCTCGACCCTACACACTCTAAGCTAACACTTCTCAAGGGTAAAACATAGTAAAAAAAGATGAAATATCACTCGTTACATAGGATTTATAAGAAATCAAATCATCAGTGTTTAATGGGGTAAAGCAGCTGTGAAGTTACAGCCTCGTCTCTCATCACACAAGAATCAAAACAAAGAAGATGTAGAAGTAGTAAACAGAATAAAAAGTGGTTATAATTTAGAGGCAGGAAGTGGTGCTAGAAGCGGGTAGAGAGAGAAAATTCAACCTATTTGATCAGTTATCAATGATACACATGTATACATTTATATACCACATGCCTGCTTAAATAAGATGTCGGTACTAGTGTAATTCACATACGTTGTACGAACTGTTACATGAAGCACAATAAAGTAAGCACACGTACAAACTTGCTGTCAATGCTTCATATAATAGCAATCGATAAAAATACCAACATACATTGTACCTTATAATACCATTAAACGGTACAAAGTATCAACATATATTACACGCTACGAAATACAAATTATTTAATAGACGTATTATAAGATTAATATATTACTAAAATCACATAAGTATAATTAAAAAAGATTGATTATTACTAGACTAAAACAATGGAGAATGGTAATAACATTGTTATCACCAACAAAATTAGCTAAAAAACCTAGAAAAGCACTGCCTGATGTGAATCCTAAAGCAACATTTTGATGTGGAGCTTTTGGACTATGCTCCTTTTACCATTAATATGCTTTTTGGCGCTTTGATAAGAAAAGTATAATAGTTTACTATGTTTTGCTGCTTGGGAGCAGCACTTGCTGTCTCCAAAGATTGAGCTACATGAAGCGAGGGGTTAGTTCCTCAATTCTCTACTAGAATGCATTGTCATGTCCTTTCACTGTATTTTTATCGAAGCTTATATATTGGCAATAAAATATTAATAGTGTATTAATAAAACTAACATTTTAAATAAAACTATTTATGTAAATTTGTTATGAAATTGTTACACTTAAGAAGCATTTAGTTTTTAGTATGAAATCTTTGTTAACATATTATGACTTTCAATCAATTGATTTATTTTTCAAATGGCTCTTAAAAATCAAATACCTATAAAGATCACTCTTTACACACTGTTACACTTTTCTAATTTATTACTCCTTCTCTCTAAAGTGTGAGTCGAATAATAATTATCCTGCGATATTTTCTAATGTATAGGAAGCTTTGGACCTTAAATATGAAATTTAACAATCTCTTTGTTAGAAATAAAGGTTGGACTATCCTACACGGGGCATCATGTATAGAAATGGAAAAAACTAGCACATATAATTAAAGTCTTTTCTATATTTTGATAAAAAATGCACCAATTATGGATTCTTCTTCATTTCATAAGTTTTCTCTTAATACAATTTCAATCTTCAGTCCTCTATTTTGAGACACAGCTGTATACAGGTCGATTTTGGGAATCTTGGGCGTATGATGTATCTGTTGTAGATTACCTGGGCTTCGATGTAGCGTATCTGGTTTTTCGAAAGAGTATGAAATGAAAAAGAATACATAAATAATGCAATTTATATCAATATATAGGAAACACTTTAATTATGTATAGGGGAATCCAACCGAAATAAAGTCACATTTTACTGGTGAGTCTGATCTGTTGCAAGTGAATTTCAAGGAGCCTATATAATGCTGATTACGTACAATACTTTGTGTTACATACGGTACTTTATGTTATGTACCGTTACTTTATCATAAGGTCCTCAAATCACTCATTTGTAGGGTACGTAAAATTTCAAATTAATCCAATGAACATTTTATATAGGTCTGTTAATCTACACACATGTGCGTACGCACGCACGCCCACGCACTGCTTGATGAAATAGTGAAATAATGATTATATTGCATAGTTACCTTTGATTAAAAGCAGTTAGTTTCATTAAGCAGTTTTCAACAATATAATCTTGAAGTAAGGTTATGTATTTTAGTAAATTTTCCACTCTTATCTCTGTATAGAAAAATAATGTTGTCTCTGTATATTAATCAGTGAAAAATAATTGGATACTTTTTACTTTCGTAGATTACGATAATAAAACCTGTGGTGACGGACATACATGCCATGAATTCCGTTATTATTGATGTAATAGAGAGGTGAGTGGCACCATGTGACGCTTGTTTGAGGCTTTATTGCATTGAAATATATTGAGTAGAATCTAGTTATTAATAATAGATTTAAAAAACTAAAAGACTAGCCTTTATTAAGAATTTAGGTATTGGACCATGTCGAAATAAAATCATAAAATATGACCTACATACAAACAAATACCAGTATTTGTAAATATTTCAAACACTTGAAATTAAAAAAAAAAAAAAAAAAAAAAATCATCTATATTGCTTTCACACTTGTATAATATTCAATATGATAAGGCAATGTGTTGAGACACGACTCTTAAATCTAAATGAAGATATGATTTAGGTGGTTATCTTCAAATTAATGTTGTCATTATCTTATTTATTTTCAATTAAAAGTAATTAAATACACTTGGGATTATATTTTCTTCGTCATTTTGTTTTATGTGTCAGCCAGCAACATTAAACTTGTTACATAGGATAGTCCCAACATGATTAAACTTATAAGTAAGTTACCATCATTTATTTTCTGTTTAATTATGTTCAATATTAAAAATATATATATNTATATATATTTTTTTAAGTTGTTGCTATAAAATTGAAACTACCTTTGGCCATGCTATAAGGAATATTGATTGATACTAGCTTGAATTATTAAATATATTTAGAAGTTAAGCATTGCTCAATGTGGCCACTGCCTCTTTAGACGTCGAGAAGGATTTTTCGATAGTGAATGGTAATGATAGGTTGTGGATTAAAGGATTGGGGTTTTGGGATTTGAATAGAGATATGATTAGGTTATGGACGAAGGAGACTTTAAGGTCGTTGCAAAGGGTGAAGGTAGAAACATAGAAAGGAGCGTGGACTATTCTTCTTAGGATTTTGGACTGCAGGGATTGGATACGATTGGAGTTGGAAGGCTTGGTGCATCCCCAAAGTTCAATACCATAATTGTGGCTTAATCATGGTGTTATAAGTGAGTAATTTGTTATGTGTGCTGAGTTTAGATGTATGGTGTAGAAGTCCAAGTAAATGTTTGCAGCGTCGGTTGCAGTCTGCGGTCATTTAAGTTTTGTGTGTTGTGCCCAGGTCAAACGGCGGTCTAGGTGAAAACCAAGGTAGCGGATGGACCTAGAGTGATGGATAAGAATTTGATTTAGGGTTACTGGTTTAAATATTGCATGTCTCAATCAAAACGACAGAAAGGAACTTTTGCTTCCATTAATTTGATTCTCCACTTCTTGAGCCAAGTTTCCAGAAGTAATAGGTATTCTTGAACTTATTCAGATGATAAAATACATTTATTATCTGCAAAGAATGCTTAAGTTGTGTTAGGATATTTAGGAATGTCGGAAGTGACTACCGAACAGACCTTCCTTGAACAGAATTTTTCTGTTCAAGGAAGGAAGCAATAAGCAATTACACCTACGACTCTGTGACACTGTTTGACTGTGGAGTGAAGGGATTGACAAGCTAATTTGTGGTTTGGGATTGGGAGGGTTTTCAAGGAGGTTAATATCGTACTAATTCGTCGGAGGAGAACTTTTTCTTGGATTTTTCCTCATCAGAGAAAGAATACTGATAGGACGATAGGAATTAGGTAAGTGGGAAGGTTTTGAGGGTTTGTGGATGTGGATCACTCTGATTTTGGGGCATTTCCAAAGTGAAGGAAAGTGGGTTACTAGAAGGACTGAGTTGCAGATAGAAAGTAAGGTAAAGGATTTAATAGATTAACTTTATTCTTCTTTTATAGAAACATTAATTTTATGTTTTCCATGTTTTCTTTGCAATAAGACTAAGCCAAATTACCACCTTAAATAAATTACTTAAACTATCTGGCACTTCTTTCCAACACCCAATTACTTTACTACAATTTTAAAGGCGAGATATTGCAGTTACGTTAAGTTTCATACGTACCATATTTGCAAGAAAAATGCTCACAAAATAAAATTATTAACTAATTAATAACCCGAACTCAAAAACACATAGCAAAACCCCCAAAACATTATCCCTTTAAAGCAAGGGGTTAAAGTTTAAGGGGATGATTTTTTTTTACATATAGGTTGATCAATGAAAGCAGGACGCCCGCGCCCTGAGTACAAATATATATTCGGTTTTAGTTTCGGGCGTCTTGTATCCTTCTTGTATACACGTCTTGTATCCTTCAATCAATGAAAAAAACTAAATAGAAAAAAAAATCATTGCTATCCCTTGTCAAAAAATAAAAAATAAAAATAAATAAAAGTAACTTATTAATTAGCGCTTACAACTGTATAAGAAGATAATACAGGGCAGTCGTACCATTTCTTACTGAACCTGAACCATGAGAAATTATAATATAACATTCATTAAATGCTGACTATAATAATATACGTTATGGTAATATAATTATGAAAGTGATGGTAATTGTGTTGTTGAGGGGGACTTGGTTTAAATAAGTATATGACCACTATCTTGATTAGAAATTGTTTTCATTAAGTGGTTTTTTTGTCATAAAATTAGGCTAAAATCCAAATTACACCCTTTTAGCACAATTGGTTCTAGAGATAACGACATAGAATTTTGGATATAAATGCCCACCATCTTAAATACAAGATGGCAGATCAAAAATGTTAGGGAGCACCTCGAGGTAAGAGGACTCTACCTATAAAAGTTCAAGGTCATAGGTCTAGCAGTTCTCGTCATAACGTGATGGGTCAGTGAGTTAGTATATTGTATATGTATTTTATTTATTTATGTAGCTAAATTAACCCCGACTCAAGCATGGTCTCCTCGCAATATACACCGAGGTGCTACTTATATGAAGTGGCATTGATCCGGTTACGAAAACCAATAATTACGTGTTTTACTGCTGACGGAGCGACACACCAACCTCGATTCATTCATTATATATAAAGTTGTATAAGCCCATTGATAAATACTGGACATATTCGTTTATATAACGGGTCAGTGTTATAGCCCATGTTCTTATAAGCGATATGCTAGTGAATTGAAAAACAAGGTACATCAAATTGCATTAATGACAGTCACCTTATAATTTAATTTACTTTTAAAAACAAACAATTGATATCAGAGTTACTAAAAGAAGAATACATTATCGTTCAATTATTAAAATAATGATAACGTTTCAAGTATTCAACAAATGTTTATATGAAAAACATTGAAATACCAATGTGCGCTACAAATCTCTTAACGTCTTATCTTATAGTGCTAGGACAGAGGTCGAGTATTTCAATTATTTCATTATATTACATTATAATTGACGAATATTCACAACGTCAATAATAAATCGATTGTGTAATTTTGTTTCAAGTGATTTTTTTTATCTTTGAGCATTTTCAGTAAACATATATGTCGTCATTACGTTTTATATATTTAATATTTTGCTTCCGAGCTTACCAAAGGTAACGGAAACTATGTGATTCTTACTAAGAACGAAAATGTATTCTCCCCGATTTCAAAATTCTAAGACAAAAATCCGTTTCAGACCTCAGGAAACATTTTTGATTCTATGTCTGTCTATTATTCAATTTTTCAATTTTTCTCTAAAGTCATTTGATTTTTATGAAATTTGGATAGTCTCTATGGTCTCTGGAAGATAGATGTAAAAAATGGAGTAAAAATTAAATCAAATTGACAATAAATGGTTGTAAAAGCATAAAAACATTAAAGTATACAAAAATAGGAAGCGAGTAAACATTTACTTAATTTTAAGGCGCCACGGCAAAAAACAAAAAAATAATTATACCCCGCCTCTTGATTTTCGGAAAAATTTCGAGTTGCTAATGTCGAAATCGGTTAGGAAACTTAAAAATCGCTTGGCTAAACATAGGGTAAGGGCTGTTTTAAACCACTCCTTAAGGGTGAAAATCGACCCTAAAGGTCAAAATAGGGTGTTTTTGACGGGAAATCGTCTATGGTCAAAAATGGCGTTTTTTTAACTCATTTTTACGTATAACTTTTAGAATAATTCAAAATTTTAATTTTTTTTCAAGGTTTTTGTAGATCCCGCAGAGGTCCATAGCCGGTAACGAGAACTTTTTTTTACATGCACCCCCGCATAGGGGTGACATCGGAAAATTTTGTTTTCACCGATCAGAAAATCCCTTGGAGAGTACGTAAAGTCTGTTGAAAAACATTTTGAAATTTTTCGCGTTTCAGGTCCTAAACGACGAAAACACTTTTAACCGCTTTTTTTTAAACGTTTTGCAAAACGGGGCGCGTATCTCCTCCTAGGGCCGCTGTCGGACGGGTTTGGGCTTTTAGTGCGTGAATCTCTATTAAATTCTACAGCATTCAAGCAGCGAGCAACGTCGACATTTGGTATCGATCCGTCCAGTACTTTTTGTTTTACAGCACTTTAAAGTCCGGAGTACAAGGCGGTACTTGGGGTTGACCTACGGAGAAAAAAAAGTACCTTTCTACTCTGCTTCGTATGCCGCAAAAATGTCCTTTTCGAGGGGTAAGCGCAAACCGTTTGTTGTAGTACCTTTTTGTTGTAGGGGAAGGGGGGTTCCTCGGCGAAAAACGCGTAAAAATTACATTTTTCCGAAATTTTGACTTTGACCTTCTGTAACTTTGCCTATTTTTGTTCCTTAACGTTCGAAAGGGTCTTGAACTTTAGGTAAAATTGTCCTCTTTAAGGGCCTGTTTAGAACGTTTTTGTCCGACTTTTAGTTTATTATCTACGACGATGTAAAGGACGTCTTCTATGGGTAGCCGCAACCAGAAGGAGGGGTGGTGCGAGAGGTATCGTGGGAAAGCTCTTTGAAAATGTACCAAATGTATGCAAAAACATTTTCGGAAAATCGTACCTGTGAGGTACTTTTGTACCCTTTTATACCTTTTGGGGTCCGGGTAGGGAGTAGGTTGTCGCACTATATGGCTAAAGGCTCCGAGGGATTTTTAGACTCGGAAATTTTCTTCGGTGAAAAGTTGCGCGTAATAAAACTACAAGGAACTGTGAAGTTTTCATACCCGTACCTTTACGGGTTCGGGTACAAGAGTAGTTTTAGTACTTTGGCGTCTGTACGGGACCATGTGAAATTCAAGAGCAAAAATATTTCGCCTTTCTACTCGAAACCATATAGGTTCTATCGCCTTTGTACCTGTTTTGATAAATATAATTTTTTATTTGTACCTCTGTTGGTACTTTTGGTACCGGTTTGGAAAAATCGATCGAAAAACACAACTTTTTACTCTTTTTCCTGTACCGTTTGTGCTTTTATTAGGATCGCGATGAAACTCATATGGTATATAGGCCTTTATAGTAGTAAAGTGTGCATGAAAGAAGGACTTTGAAATTATAAGTGTACTCCGTGCAATAGGGGTACAAAGTTGGGTATCTTTGCTTATGGTAAATTAAATATTATTAGTACCCTGGCATGATTGGTATCGTTGGAAAGCCCTTGAAGAGTAAATTAAAGTTATGTAAAAACATTTTTAACTTTTTCACGTTTCAGGTCATTTTTATCGAAAAAAACGTTTTTTTCGTGTCAATTTTTATCATTTTTTCACGTTTTTCTTTATGGTTACCGTATCTCCTCATAGGGTTGTATCAATACGATATTGGGCTTTTGAGCCCAAATTGGGTACTAAATTGTGCACACGCCAAAGAAATGAACATTTTATTCGTACACATAGTTATCGAGTTATGGTACATCAAAGTCCGGGGTACAAAGGGGGTACAGTGGTGGGTTATTTTAGGTTAATTTTTTTCTTTTATAGTAATTTATATGCGCTAATACATTTGGTTCAAAGCGGTATGAAAAAATAATTAATTTTTACCCTAATAACGTTTTGAAGTTGTAACACTCGAAAAAAAAGTTTAATTTATTTTAAAATTTTAACGAAAAACTGAAATTTCGAAATTTCATCTTTGAGCGTTCATAACTTTCGCAATTCTTGACCGATTTCAATTCTGAATGCGGGGTACTAATCTCACACTCATGCTCTTTAAATCGAGTACTTATAACCTAAAAACTTCGTCCTATTTGCTGAGATATTGAGAGTAAACTTTTTTCCGTTTGTCGTAATTTTTTGGTCACGTGACTAAAATTAAAAATGCTCTGATTTTAATGAAATTGGTATTTTTTTAAAGCTCTTGACAATTACATCAATTGTTGATATGTACACTTTTTCAAAATTTTAATTTTTAAGGGGGGTAAAACGTAAAAAACTGTATATTTGCCGGTTTTTTTGAGTTGGCTCTTTAGGTTATAATTTATAATGGTAAAAATTGATATCGTTCTACTTCTGATTGATTCGTTCACTTTAAAAGCTGTTTTAAAGTGCAACAATTGTTGTTATGTAAACTTTTGTCAAATTTTACTTTTTAAGGGGGTAAAACGTAAAAAACCATAATTTTATCTGTTTTTCGAGTTGGTTTTTTAGGTTAAAATTTAATTTTTACGTTTTTGGTAGTATTCATACTACGGAACATTTAAATTTTAATTTAAATCAAATTATAATTATTATTAACTGCGGGAAACATACAGAGAAAAATAGAATCCAGCGCTGGAGTCTATTTTTCTCTAAAATAGCCACGTTTCAGACCCTTTTCAAGGATAAATAGTTTTTATGAACGAAAGCTCAAACCCCGATTTGTTATTTTAACGAGCGAGGTCTACTGTTCACAGAACCTCTAGTATAATTGCAACCCTAAAATAAAACATGTTTTTATTGCTTTTCATAACTATTGATTAAATTACATTTAAGTATTATTGCATAATGGCTATTTACTGATCTATTTAATCTACAATGATTAGGAGCAAAACTTTTATTATATAACATATACTATTTTTAAGTTGCTTTTTCAGTTTGCTATTTTTTATAAAAATACTTGTGTTCATACTTTTGTCAACGAACTACACCGTAGGTTTACTTTGTTTTATGACAAAGTGTTAAAATCAAATTTCACCTAAGGATCAATCCATGCGAAATGGTCCAAAAATAAAATAGTTGGTTGCTCGACCATTTTAGAAAATAATTATATTTTCCCTGTTGTTTCCCTCATATTTAAGGAGTTCAAAGCAATGCTTAAAACATTTTTATCTTAACCCGTTTAGGAGTGGCTGTCATTTTTGATTTCCTTCGCACGCTAAATTTTGGGTTTGTTGGCATTTATGTCAATGCTCATATCTCCTAAACTATTTGTCCTAGAAGGTTGAAACAAAAATCACATTAAAATTAGTTTACAGTACTACCTAGTTATTTATCTAACACTATTTCTTTTTTATAGCTTTCAAGTATTATTGAATAAATAATTCATAATTGCTCTCAAATTATATTCAACACCCAACAGTTCAAACTTTTATCAAATTAGTTAGACAACCTCAAAATAATGTAGTAAAATGTATCATGCTATAACTTTAAATAAGAATTTTCTTCATTTTTATAACTTGATAACCGTTCTGAAATTTCTTCGCACAATTATTGGGATTATGAATTATGAGTATGAGCGACCTGTTGTTGATTAGAGAGAAGTATACTTCCTCAGAGAATTCCTCATACCAGTTTATGATATCTTAAATAATGTGAGAGATGATGAAAGAATAATTGCAAGATAAAAAGAATTTTTTATATACTACGTTTTTAAATATTCTGTCATAAATCATAAATTGGAAACCTGTCAAAATGAAGATCGTAAATATTGGACATGTCAAAACAAATAAAATAACATGCGGATTTTTTCCGAACTAACTTTTCATACAGCGTAATTTGCTGTAAGTGAATAAAATTTGCTGAAAGATGGCTGAAAGTATTAAAATAATGTATTGTCATCGAGTTCTGAGCTATTCTAAAAGTTTCAAATGTCTAGCTACTCGGGAAGTTAGTTAAAAATCGATTGCCAGATTTGAACTGGACAAACAAGAAACCAAGCTAATAAAAACGTAGTAAAAATAACTGCAACTGACTGAGTCATGAAGACATTCTGCAATGTTTGGCGTTCTTCACCATCTGATGATCCAAACTTTGGAGTTCAGTTAGCATTGCTATTAAAAATCACTTTGAAAAAAAATTGTAAAATTGTAATAAATAGGCCTTCAGTTGCACAAGATAATAATTGACATATTTTTATTCCAATGTAACAGTATAATTACGATAAGTATGTGATTATTATACACATCTGCAATGTTTTTTTCAAAATGATTTTTTAAGAAAGGCTATAAAATTTTTAAATAAACATATATTTGAATTTAACCAATCTAGGCTATGTCAGACCAATTGAATAATGGAAATAAAACTAATTTACATAAAAAAATCAAACATCGATCAGCCATAAAGTGTGCAAAAACCACTTTATCACGTAGCTTTTTTCTTCATGTTTGAGCTTGCGTAACTTCTTTGCTACCTCAATATACAAAATGATTTTTTTATTGTGGTTGTGGTTGACCTAATACAAGAGCACTGTAAGTTGTGCAAATTTCAGAATTTTATCACCAGCCCAGGAGATATAGAGGCCCAAAACATGTAAATTTTCAAAAAATTATAAAAAATAAAAGTATGCAAGTGTTACCATTGATATTTTTTTGGTAATGCTGCTGACATATGGCTATCACATAAAAAATATCAAGCTGTGTATATCACTCCTTCCTTCAAAAAAAAGCCAAAAAGTGAAATTTTCTTGATTTTGATATGCAACTTCAGGTGAAGTTTTTTCATGGTAGAAGGAGAACTAGGTGAAATATGGACAGAACCTAATTTCAACACTGGGAAATTACCTTTAATGTGGTTTTTGTTTCAAACTTCTAGGACAAATAGTTTAGAAGATATGAGCATTGACATAAATGCCTACAAACCCAAAATTTAGCGTGCGAAGGACATCAAAAATGACCGCCACACCTAAACGGGTTAACATTGTTTTGATCACCTTAAATATGAGTAAACCAACAGGGAAAATATTTTTATTTTTTTTCTAAAATGGCCGAGCAACCACCTCTGGACCGGTCCATATGGATTGGGATTGACCCCTAAGAGATGCATAAAAACGCTGTTTTGAGAGGCCATATTTTCAAAACATTTCCGGGCCACCTCCTGATTTATCTGAAACCACCACCTATTGCCGTGAAATTTAGATTATTAAAAAAATTATTGTTAGGTAGGTTCTTCTTAGACACTTTGTACACTTACTAAGAAATTGTTATGATAGTGGCCATGGCCACTACGTGGCGTACTTGAACCAAGTCCTCTCGTGTAAAAGAACTTGGCTTCTAGTATGTAGCTGGCCACTATCGTATTATTACAACCTCATTATATGTTTTATCTTTAATTCAAAACAAAATGATCACTACTTCTTTAAAACGCTTAAATAAAATCATTAATGTAGACAATATCAAAGTCTGACAAGACAGAAAGGAAAGTTAATATTTAAAAAATCCTTTTTCAGTAGTTCAATTCAATTTCTAATCAGGGAGTTATGATCTATTATGATGTGGGATGAGAGGGGCTATGGCAATTATATATTCACTTAATAAAATAATTTTAATCCTTTTTGACGGTAATTTATTAGCCTTTCAAACTTAAAAATAAAGTTTAAAATATCAAATTCTGTAGTGAAGTATGAGAATCCAGCAATTGCATATCAAGAATAATTATTTTTAGATCTCTCTTTTAAGCTTTTCGATTTTTGGATTCTTCAGGGTTATTTCTTTTTTCTTTTTTTTTTTTTTGATCAAGTCACTGGAGTTACGCTTGTCTTACGGTTTACTCTTTAGTACTAATACTTTATTGAAATATTTAATTTATTGTATTCCTTCTTTTCTTCTGTTTCAGCTTTAGCTTTATGCGCAGTGCTGGTTATCTCATGCGTTGAGCAAGTATATGGTGGGGTTCAACATGTTAAATCTGAATCGGTGAAAGACGGAAAAGCACAGATTCCTGCTGCTGAAACACCGTCTGCCTCTTCTAAAGCACAGAATTCCACTACTCAAGCACCAATTACCCCTCCTAAAACACCGTCTTCCCCTACTAAAGCACAAAATTCCACTACACAATCACCAAGTCCCCCTAGTAACGTAACGATTCCCACTACTGAAGCACCGACAAATGCTACAACAGCCAAACCAACTCCCCCTCACTGCCAACCTGGAGATAGAAAAGCCGTTGAACATTCCTGTAGGGATTATCTCGAATGTGACAGTCAGTTTAAATGGGCCAACAAAACCTGTTCTACTTTCTGCAAAGTTTTTGAGCCCAAGTCCGCCAAGTGCGTTTGGAATTGGCAGTCTCCTTGTTTGAAGCCACCCACTACTGTCGCTCCCCCACCTTCTCCTACTGATAATCCAACCAAGGGCTCCACCGATGCTCCTACCGAGGCTCCCTCTACGCCCACCACTAATGCAAGTTACTTTAAATTTAATTAAATATATTTTCTGCTAAAAATCTTAAATCTTGAACGATTCATTCGACCTACTGCTCGCACTTAAAAATACATATCCATTTGTATATTTATAATTCAGAAGCTGTTGAATCAAATCCTATACTCATTTAACTAAATAATGCAATGGGGCAAAAAATAAATTTAGTCCCCACACTATATTTATTTACTGAACCTCATCTAAAGAAGTTTCTGAGAATATAGCTATAAAACCTAAACGGTAAAAGGTCAGGATACCGTTTAGTACCTCGCCGGGTATTTTTATTTGTAAATTTAAAAAATAAAAAATGCTCAACAATATTTATATGTGTAGTGCCGTCTGGCAAAGCCAGATGGAACCATAGAAACCACCACAGAAAATTCTCTCCTCACATTGCTATACGCCACTTTACCATCTGGCTCCCTTTGATCCATCAAATGGCACGTTTATGCTAAGCTTGGCAAAATGGCAAATACAAAGCAAGACATCCACATCACCATTGGCAGCGCCATTTTGCATAGTGTGGTCAAAGCTTTATATGAGAAAGTTTAATACTAGTTGATTAAATCGGTTGGATTTTTTCCTTCTTAAATCTAATGTTTAATAAATACTGACTTTTTCTCCCTCCTACCAAGTGTTCTTTGCTTTTTCCATATCAAACATTTCTTTTTTTATAATATCAGTTTTTTTCTCCTTCTTTTTGGTTGTAAGTAATCAGATTTATTGATTGTTTTTTATAACAGACTCCAGAATGCACGGAAGGCAGCGTTAAGCCAGTTAAAGGGAACTGCAAGGATTACTTAACCTGCAAGTCAAACAAGTGGGTTGAAACTTCCTGTTCATTTGGATACGACTTCGATATTAACAAACATTCCTGCACTTGGAGCTGGTGGGCAAAGTGCTAACTTTTCACCTTCAAATATAACATAATATATTTTCATTTTATTTAATTTACAATAGAAGTATCGCATTTGTAACTGTTTTTATTACGTTTATATCTATCTCTATTATTTATCTTCTACCCTGGTATTATTCGATCGAATCTAAGAGGATCGAAAAAGGAAAAAGAGTGCAAAACACTCGATTTAATAATTAGCTCGTATTTGGAGACAGTAGGTGGTGCTTCCTGGCGGTAAAACATTTACTAAACTATTAAATTCTTTATATTAACTTCACTTTTGTTTAATCAGCGATCATAGAATCCTTAAACGGAAATATTTCCAACTCCCCTCTTTATGTACCTGTGTTAGAGTACTAGCGCTGTTCGAAAATTTGCCGGTTGATTTTGTAACTAAATCTTTTACACCATTCAAAAGATTTTGAGCCTCTTCATTCAAAGAAATAAATTATTAAATTAATTTGTCAGTTTACCAGATTCGAACCCTGGAACTTTCGCATTTGGAGCAATCGCGCATCTCATACAGCCACCAAGGCTGTTTTTTTTTTTTTTTTTAATTACAAAATAGTACAAATGTCGGACAACCAGTATTTGTTTATATTTTGGAACTGGAGGAATTTCAAAAGATCATAAGTAGTTTACAATTTTATCCGCCAAATTCTCGAGCAGCGCTAGTGGTCTTACACCTCTAGAATACTGGAGTTGGGTACCCCTGTGTTTAATTGTCGGTTCCTGTCATCTGTCGTAAACATTTTTGGAGCGCTAATTAACCATCCAATTAAGTCATCCAATCGAGCTGAAACTTGCCAAAGAGACTATGAGCCAATACAAAAACCTTCTATCAAATATAAGGGTCACTCACCTTACCAAGCACAGATTACTAGCGTTGCTTGAAATAACTAAATAGCCGTGATTGCTGTAAAATTATTCAAAACGTGTATTTTATATGCAAACAACTTGCCGATGACTCACACTACCAAAATCAATAAGTAGGCTTTTAGCGCCATGCCTCCTTCAATTGGCGATTATCATTCACGCTGTGAATGTTGACTTGGTGCTCCCACTTGATATTATCCTAATTCAGCTTATCTCAGACAAGGAATCCTATGATTTTTGGTCTATGGGAGCTCTTTCAGTAGCACATTTATATATTTGTTGGATACGGCAGCAACGTAGACTTGCAATAATTAGTGTGTAAAATCAATGGCTCATAGTGAAGGTAGATAAGTAAAGAAAAAACACTTTTACTTGGTCAATAACTTTATATTGTCAAACCATAAAGACACCATATATAAAGTTATTGACCAAGTAAAAGTGTTTTTTCTTTACTTATCTACCTTCACTATGAGTAAATACCATAAAATCTCAATCAATACTATTAACTTCAAATCATCCATCCTGGACAGGTGGAGGTGGAATATGTGGCAATAAATTATAAAATAACTAAGTCCACGGGAACCAACGGGGAAACAAATTAGCCTCTACTTACCTTATCACTTTTAAATAAGATATCATCTAAAACGTCTATAAATGTATCCATGAATTGAGTATAATGTCTCGTGTCTCAAACTTTGCAGACTGAATATGGTGTTTCCAAAAGCAAAACCTACTTAACTGTTTTGTCACCTGACAGCTTTTCACTGTTATCTATTTTTGTATAGTAATCGTACCATTTTTTCTTTAATATGATTATTTATTATCAAATTTTTATAATCATTGTAACATAAATAATTTTAAATAGTATATCATTACCTTTAAATGTATGTTATTTATTTATTTATTTTTTTTTTTTCATCCATTCAACTAACTATCAGCCATAAACGTAGAAATTACGTTTATGGCATCCACCTATTACAACATCTTAGTATATAAGAATGATGTTAATTAATTTGATATATCATTGACAACTGTCACTGTCGACTTATATGACTTTACTCTGGCTGTCCACTAAAAGAACCACCTGCTGTAACCAAGGGTTGAGTCAATGTTTTATTGACTCTTCTCTATCAATTCCATTTAAGCTCTACTTAGTGAGTTAGGAATGTGTGTAATGAATCTTGTAAGGAATAACAGAAATCAAGGAACCTATCGGTATATGTTATAATTTGTTTGTCAGATATATAATTATATTTTACAAAGTATCGAGAAAAACTATTATACTACATATAATTATTTAGTGTATTATTGCGTACATTATTTGCAGTACAAAGTTGAAGCATGTTAATATGATTCTATAGATTTAGACGCAAGTACGGTAATAAGTAGAGAAGCCTTGAACTTAGCCCCCTCAAACAACTATTATTTATTTCCGTGATCTCTCCTACATTCAGTTAGATTTATAACTGCTTTATTAATGAACATGGAAATGTTTTAACAGTATTAATTAGGGTTTAGCATTTGAACTCGAGGTAAGTTTTGCTGCAAACTGCACTGCGATATCTACATTCCCTCTCATGAATCCGATGCATGATTCTCAACCGTATTCATAAACAATATTTTTGTAATTCCTTTAGTCTTTTTGACCTCTAATTATTTTTAGCAGTAGCCTTGAAGTTAGTTGACTTGGAAATTGAATTTTTCAAGTTCATGCAGAAAGGTTATTAATCTTAAATATATTATATAAGATGGAGTGGTGTCTGTGCATTTATCCGATTGGGCTCAAATTTTGTATTTACACTAAATGAATAATAACAAAAATGAAAACAAAATGAATGGTAACAAAATTAAGTTTAGAAAATTTTATGAGTTTGTCTGTGTCCGAACGGCTGAACGGATTTTGATTGTTTTTGGGTTCAATGGTAAGCTCAATTCTGCCGGTGTTTTAGGCTATTAAAAATGTTGGTAACTAAATATGGGGAAAGAAGGGAATACAGCCCAGACCAATCTCCTATAGTTAGGAAGTTAATACTTGAGAAGGCTATTTTAAGTGTAAGCATATAATATTAATAAAAGATAATTCCAATTTCAACCCAGGTATGTGAAAAGACACGGGAAAAAAGAGGGGGGGGGGGTTATACAGAAGGAAAATATTGCTGATTTTCCCGGAAAGTTAACTTTTAAGATTTTACACCAGTCGTGGAATTTGAATTAATTAGTAATTTGGGATATTTGCAAATTATATTATCAAAGGGGAGGGGATATAAAAATAAGGGGGAGGGATAGAATCTAAATATTCTCGTTCTAGTTATTCTCGATTAGTAAAATAATTAAAATGTCTCTTGTTGGTAGTTTATAAGCCCATCAAATTAAAGATAACATACTCCGTTGTGGAGCACGGGTATCCAGCTAGTATAATATATATTCATATTATTATAATAATTACTGCAATAGAACATTATTATTTGGGCCCTATGATAACGGACGAAGCTTATAATTGACAGGTAAAAAAATTACAATGACAATGTACATAATAATAAAAATTGCTTATTATTCTATTAGGAATAGTCATATTATGAATATTTAAACCTCAATCAGTTATTAAAGATAAATTGGTAAGGCGTGAAGACTCACGTAAAAAGGGTTTCATTGGTATGATGAACAAAAATTAGTAAGGGGGAGGGGGGGGGAATTATTAATTTTTTTGACAAAATGAAATATTACCCATAAGTGATATATATTTTTGTAATCTACTCTTTAAAACCTTTCAATTGATCCGGATCCGGGAGATCCAGGAATTATCCGGATAATTCCTTTCACGGGAAAACATTTTTTTTTTTTTAATTTTGAGTGAGGTATCAAATGAGGTATTGGTTACAAAACTATAAAACACTTGTTGAATGAAAATGTTATGCTCCCCCCCCTATACTAATTTAATGCTTTTAAAAAAACCCTTACGTGAGACTTCACGCACAACCAATTTATTCATGCATTAAATGAAATATTTTAATATTTCATTTTAATATTTCATTCAGCCCAGGGCGCCATTCACTGAAAGTCCGGGCCTGCCTCCACATGATTGCAAATCCCCCTCATTCAAGCAAATCTGCATTATAGTAACTTACATTAGCTTAATATTACAGTAAATTAAATTAAAAATCTTCTGGAGGCTCTTAATTCAAAACAAAGTCCGAGGCTTAGAGATAAAGATTGATTAATCAGAGCTTTCGCTCAGGGAAGCAGATCACTATTCATGATACATGTATAAGTATTTAAAAAAACAAAAAAAAAAAACAGGTAAGGTAAGTTAGGGGCCTTAC
>KZ651455.1:474316-485513 GCA_001010745.2 Gerris buenoi | reverse complement strand
ACATGGCCGCTCTCCACCGGTTTGTTTTTTTCAAATGCCTATTGCCAAGCTATGTCCCGCAGACGAACTTAGCCGACCACATATTCTTAATAGGCACTAAAAGATTGACTTGTATACAAAATTTTAGCTTGATGTTAGTCAGACACTTATTTGCACGCTATCTGCAGGTCTATTATCATATTTATTGTTGTTTGACAAGTTATACATTTCATTGATTAGATGCTTCATAAAAAATAATATTTTAATAAGTTGCTTTTCTATTTACCCGAGGTAATTATCTTTTGCTTTAAACAAAAACAATTTTTTTAAAAAATAATATAATGTATGAATTATTTATTTATTACGAAACAAGAAGAAATCCTCTAATTAAACTCATACATATATTTATTAAAGAAGAAAGTTAATTTTCTCCTGCGCACTAATTATTTTCACTGTTGAAGAAAACTTTATAAAATTAACATACAAGGATATGAAAGTGAAAAGTATTTTTTTAGAGCATTAAAAGTCTTCATTAGCAGTTATATTTGATGGAACTTTGTTGTTCTTGGTATCTAATTAACACGGCTTTTTGTTTAAGCTTTTTCAGACTAACTTTGTTTTGTTTTAAAAGATGACTGCAATGACTACTTACAGACCTTAACATAAATTTAAAATATGAAAATGAACAACTAACGATGAAACAATTATGAAAATGTTTTTAATTTTTTTTTTTCAAAAAATTAAGGGTTTTAAAAAATCCAAAGGAATTTTTTTTAAAAAAAGGAGATTTTTTTTTTTTTTTCTTTTTTTAACACGGATGTAAAATTAAAATTACAAATGATTATTTGTACAAAAATATGTTATAATAAATTGAAATTAACATATCTTAATTTCAATTTTTACTACAAACCTTCTGTGCTCATTTGTTTCTCTTCTACATGCGTACAAACATACATTTATTTACTCCTACATCTGATTTTACTACGTTTTTATTAGCTTGCTTTCTTGTTTGTTTGTCCAGTATAAATCTTGCAATCGATTTTTAACTAACTTTCCGAATAGCTAGACATTTGTAACTTTTAGAATAGCTCAGAACACGATAACAATGCATTATTTTAATACTTTTAGCCATCTTACAGCATAATTTAATTAGTTTTCATCAAATTTTGCTGTATGGAATATTAGTTCGGAAAAAGTCCGCAAGTTATTTTATTTGTTTTGACATGTCCCATATTTTCGATCTAAATTTTGACGGGTTTCAAATTTATGATTTATGACAGAAAATTTAAAAAAATAAAAGTTCTTTTTATCTTGTAATTATTTTGGTTTCGTATCTGTCTGTCGGTCTGTCGCTCAATTTTTGCGAACCAACATAAAATCTTAAAAATTACTGGTCCGATTTTAATGAAGTTTGTATAGGTCATAATCAGCTTACTGTTGGTCCAGTATAAGTTTTAATATTCTGCACTCTTTTGTTTCTCTTCCACGCATGCACACAAACATACATGTATTTACACTTGTAGCCGTATGCGTACAAACATACATTTATTTATTCCTACATCTGATTTTACTACGTTTTTATTAGCTTGCTTTCTTGTTTGTTTGTTTGTTTTTCCAGTACAAATCTTGCAATCGTACTGTACAATAAACAAGTACTTGTCTGATAAGAATGAAAATTTTATAGTTTATCGAAAGTAACCCAGTAGTCGTTGGCAACGAGATCGTGGTCGCGTTAATAGATATTCAAGGTCAAAAGTCAACAAATTCGTTTTTTTGCGAATATCTTGCTTCCTATGGCTCGGATACCAATTAAGATGCTATCAAAATTTAAGATAAAAAAAAGTCCCCACAAAAAAAGTTTTATTAATTTGTTACGTACTTACAATAAATGTTTTACGGAATATATATAGGGCAAAGAGTATATAGCATCCATCGCCGCATCTCTTTTTACGTATTTTTACGAATATCTCGTTTTCAATATTATTAAGGTGACTGTCCGGGGCCTGGGGCCTGGGTGGCTCGCAGACTAGAGCGATTGCTTTGTGATATGGCAATTTGGCAGCATTGAGCAGGATTAGAAGATGGATGGGTGACCGCTTCTAACCGCATCTCTGGGTTCGATTCCCGGACCGAGCCCCCCGCTCAATGTCCATCCAACATTGTTTATCAAATGGGAAGCTCCTCGAAAGAGTGGTGCCACCAGATTTCGGCCTGGAAACCATGATGACGACACTCTTGGTTGTAATACAACCAGGAGCGGAGTCATGGTTAACGACCAAATCGTCACACTAGTGTGAAAATTTCGGTCCCTAAACCGGGTTTGTTCAGTGGGCACCGAACGGTTTAGCAAAAACCTAGCTTACTATAACTTGCGTAGAGTCTAGTTTTTCTCGACTTTTTACGCAATTTTGTAAATACCTCGCTTCCTGTGGCTCGGAGACCAATTAAGGATCAGATCAAAATTATAAAATAAAATATTATAAAACACAAGAAACATTGAGTTAAAAATAAGTGCTCCAAAGTTTCCTCACAACAATGAACAATAACTTTGGATTTTCTCCGAGGCAGCTTCACGATGGGAACCCTTATTCTATTCCTGCGAGTGACAATTAATTTTTTTTTTTTTTTTTTTTTTATTAGCATGGAACATGCTTTAGCCTTGACCTAACCACCAAAATGTATCACGTTTTTGAGGAACGCGGATGTATCACGCTGTGTTTTTAAGAAACGCGGATGGTTTTTTTTTTTAAATTTATGTTACGAATTTTTTGGAACAGAAAACCAAAAATGACTAGACTTTATACTATTTTTTTTTTAAAAAAGGACAAATATTAAGGGAATAGAGAATATACTGATATTTTTGTACTGATTGGTTGGCTTTTCTGTTTGTGTAGCGGACGCTGAGTTCCTAAAGAAGCAGGCTAAGGTGCTGTCACTGTATGTAGGCCTGGGCTCAGACTTGGAGAGTAAGCACCACCATGAGCACGTTCCTTTCCCTTACAATGACGCCAAGTACTACAAGGTAAATAACTTATACGTTTTCTTACCATTGAAGTAGTTTCATTGATTTGAATGCGTCTTTAAAGCCGCGTCCAGACTTCCGAACCGAACAGAAGAAACGAGGCGAGCATTGGTCTCTGCGCATGCCTAGTCTGGGATGCACAGGCGCACTTTTGATTGGACATGCGCAGAGACCAATGCTTGGCTCGTTTCCACTGTTCGGTTTGGCAGTCTAGACACGGCTTAAGATGTAGTCAGTGATGTGCTCATTTCTTTTTATTGAATAACATTATGTAATATTCCTTTGTATTGATAGTTAATCAGATAAAAGGGATATTATTAAATTTATAAACACAGGTGTGATATTCCTTTGTCTCAAGGTATATTAGACTAAATATCCCTTTGTCTTAATAGTAATTTAGACTTAGGAATATACATGGTGACTGGCGTTTTTGTTGAAATATAGGTGATTATACTAAACCAGTATTGCTTTTTTAATGTTTTTAATTATTTACTCACCTATAAGTCAAGAATAGCAACAATAAACATTTCTTTTTTACTTTCTGCGAAGTTTAGTAAAATTCCGCCCTATGAATAGGTATTAATATGAATATTGATCGAAACGTTAGTAAATAAGGATTTTTTTCCTTAAGTCCCAACAGCATAAGCTTGGTTCTATTCTAAGTTATGGAACCACAAAGAAAAAAAAAAAAAATTTTTTTTCTTAATAATAACATTTGTATACATTTTGTCTTGTAACTTGAGGGAATGAAAATGAAAATTTCACTTTTCTTATAAGGAAATTTTGTCAGATTTACAACGAAACCAAAAATTACGTTCTAGCTTTTATACTTTTGGAGCAATTAGTGTTTTTATGAGCAAAGGCATGCGATCTTAAAAAAATCATAAAATTGAACCTTTCAAGAAAACATTTAAGATTTGACCCATGGTTTATATAGTGTTTTTTGTAGCCCCTGAGGCGTAGAACAATCCACATAATTTTTTACATATAACGCCAGTCACCCTGAATACTGCTCTACGTTCCTTTGTCTAATAACTGCCTAAGTAAAGAAGTCCCTCAATGGCAACTCCAATTAATTATTTTAAAATGTTGTATTAAATGATATATATTAATTTATGTTTTGTATTATCGATTGTTTAGAAACCTCAAGCATGGGAAGGCTTCATGAAATCCTACGAGCGTGGCCTAATTGATCGTCATGGTGTGTTTACCATGTACTGTCATAAGAACCGTCATGATACCTTCAAAGCCTTCGATATCATGTACTTCGCCAAGGACTTCGACACCTTGTACGATGTAAGAACCACCAACTTATAACACAATTACTTTTGTTCTCTAGCTATTGACACTTGTGCTATTTAGTGACATATGATACTAATCTTTTACCATCTGTTACCAAATCATCTAAGAATAGAATCAGAACTATATTATACATAATTTATTCCATTATCTAAGAATATAATACTCTCCATATGGTAGTTTAATAAATAAGTACCGGTGTGGAAATCCCACACATGACTTCCATGAAAGGTTGTGACACTAAAAATGCCACTAAAATTGACACTAAAATACCAATATCTCCCAAACCGATTTTCTGATTGTGCTCAAAAAGTATAGGTACAATCTACCATATAGGACACGCATATACCCCAAAGGAAATTTAAATCAAAATAAAGCCCACTGAAGTTATCGTCGACAGACCGATTTCGTGCTTAAGGGACTGTAGCTCCGAAACGTTGTGAGCTACAGATGTTCGGGTTTGCGCCATTAATTTTTTCCGACAAAATTTCTAAAAAATGCCGCAAACCGGATCTCAATACGATGTCTTGAAGCGATGTTATAAAGGTTTAAAGTTCCGAACGAACGTACGTACGTACATACATACATATGTACGCACAGACATATATGTGTATGAAACAGATTTCAATGATATCCCCGGATTCGTAAGACCCCTCCTTCACAGAGATAGTTAATGAGAAAAGTAGTCGAAACCAATCAGCGTGGAAAGTTATAGACCGAACGTCATTCATGGTACATTACTCTTAGTGCCAGGTCTGGGGGTCAAGCGGGATAAATTTAAAAATAAATCTATCTCATTACTGCTATATTTCGACCTTCTTCGATCATTCTCAAGCAACTACAATAATTAAATACACAACAAACATCATATAATATTAGACTAGAACATCATTTGATCAGGAATAAAATTTTAAAAAAACATTTCTTACCTAGAAACAACACACATTTTTATCTGGTTATCACCAGTAATGTGTGTCGTTTAGGTAATTTCTTTTGGCAACATTTTTGCATAGTTTGATGGTAAGTTGTTTTTGTCGCGTGTTGTTGGCAAATTTACAACATGCGCACACCATATGTTGCGCACATATATGTTTAATACTCTGCGAAAAAATTATCGATTTTGTTTAGCCAATATAGTCAAAGTCGGATTGGTGGTATAGACATACACGCAGACAATAATTTAATTTTACATAATATATAGACATTCTTTTAAATTTTAATATCTTTATAATTACTGGAAATAATTAAGACTCTTTCAATGCATTTTCCAGATCGCTTCATGGGCTCGTAAGGAATTGAACCCTCTTCAATTCTTCTACTCATTCACCATGGCTATCCTTCATAGAGAGGACACCAGAGGTTTCTACGTCCCACCAGTTTTCGAAGTCTTCCCTCATTACTTCATCCAGAGTTCTTATATGAACAAGGCTATCGCTTACAACACTTTCCACAGTAGTAAGATAATGTTATACATTTAAATATTTAAAATACCTAGAGCTCTGGTTTCCCTGGACAGCGATGCCGTTATATACCAGCCGTAACGTCACTGAGACAAGAAAAAAGTCGCCCAACTATTTCCGCGCTAAGATCCCCATAAAAAAAGGCGCAACCGCTATTTGACGTTCTCCGTTGATGTTGTAGCTGTCAACGCTCCATAGATAACCGACGTTATTTAGTTTATACATTTGTGACGTCACAACCACAGGATTATGGACGCTATATAACCGCACCGCTCTCCAAAGCAACCAGAGTTCAGCCTATTTAGGGAGGAAAAACTCCAAATTTGTTGTTATAAAACAATGGAAGCAGAATACCTTCTTAGAATATACTCATTAGTTCTTAATGGTGTTTTAAAGAAGGTACCTCATAAAAGGAATCAGTTTATATAACAACTTGACACTAAAATAACTAGAATTTTTTTTCTAAAATTATAAATAAACTTTTTACTTTCTTATATAAAGTATTGTGATGGCGCGAAAATTCGATTATGAGATTTTGATGGATTTAAATGTTTTGAGGTTCCCTGAGTCAAAAAAAAGTGGTTTTTAAAAAATGTCTGTCTGTCGTCTGTGCAGACGCCTAGAGCCTAAACTACAGGGCCGAATTTGACGAAATTTGGCATATACATGTTCAGAAAAATCATACCCGAGAAATCGAGAAATGAATTTCAACTCCAAATTTAGGGGCGCTACCCCCCAAAAACTCATAAAAAATGTGAATAAAAATTATTTCTCGAAAACTGTTCCAACAATTTTGATTAAAATTTTCTAAAATGTAGTCCTTTAAATACGAATTTAATGATATAAGTAGTTTTCCCGGGAAAAATCTAGTTCCTGAGAAAATAGCTTAAAACGCGGACGGAGAGAGACCGGGTTCGATTCCCCGCCCAGGAGAAGTTATTTTTATGTCAAGCTTTGATGAAATGTTTAATAATAATTAAATGTACATACGAAAACTAATAAATGGAAAATATTGGGCTAAGTAATTATGAACTTGTATATGAGAAAGTTTGTCTGAGTTGTCTCGGACCGATTTTTTTAAATTAAGAAGTGAACAAATCAGGAGGTTCAAAATAGACCAAATACATTTAATTGTTATCGATGTATGAATTGTAGTACATGTCCCTTAAAAGTGTTAATGGTGAAATTATTAATCTATTATAAATAAAAATTAATGTTTGTCTGTATGTCTCTAAATGCATTCCAAAACCGTTCATCTGATTGCGATGAAACTTTGGGGAATGGTTGGACGTATGCCCGGTAAGGTTTTCTGAGTTAGTAAAACTATGTTGCGATAGACAGAGTAGGTACCCTCTCTGTGCCGTGTTCTTCAACTATTTTATTAATACATGTACTCAGTAATTTCAAATTTGACGTCTTGACTTTAATAGTTCTCCTTCTTTCAGATATATATATATTGAATAGTTTACCTTCAGATTGTGTTTTCTTTTTAATTCTTTAATTTTTGTTAACAATTAAAAATCATAGACTTTTTGTGTTTTAGTTAAATATTATCATTCATTACATCTTTAAAATCTCTTGTAATCTCAACGCCTGAGTGTTTGATCACGAGGTTTAAAAGTTGTAATGGATGATAATATTAATTTTATTTCTTTTACAGTGTTGTTTTATTAATGGTAAATTTTTTTATTAACAGATGAAGCAGCTAAGACTGTTTTCAAAGTTAACACCACAAGCTGGGATTACAGCTGGCACGGTGAAATGACCGGTGGAATTTATCCGACCGGCCCCAGGTGGAGCGGCGATGATTACAATTCCAGACTTGATTACATCAGGGAAGATGTCGCCTGGGGTAACGCTTTCGAATACTGGAACATGAGATTCGCTACCTGGCTATCCACTGAACAGTACCCTGAAATCCATTTCAGTCACAGAGGAGAGAACCTGTATTCCTTCTACAAATCCATCTTGGATAGATACAATCTTGAGAGAATTGCTGTTTCACTTCCAGCCATGCCTGCATTTGATACTAGCGAACCCATGGTAAGATTCGCATTTCCTCTTACCCATATCAATTTAAAAATACAAGCCCTTTAAAAAAAGTTGCTTTCCTTTAAATTGCACACTAACAAATTTGTTTTAATTGACAGCCCGGTTACAACAGTCACGTCACTGACTACTTAGGAAGAAGTTTCCTCGTAAGGACCGATGGAATCGTTCCTGAAATTGCCAATCCTGATGCTTCATGGGAAGCTGATATTACAGAGAAGAGGGTCCAAAAGTCTCTCGATGCCGGTTTCTTCTGGGTGGTGAGTTTAATAAGTTTTGTTTATTAAGCTTCGAAATTTCCTCTCAAAATAAATTTCAATTATTAATGCAGACATTACATTGGAGAATGGAGTAGTTAAAACAATACTGGTGCTGTAATCGTTGTCTTTTTTTAAAAAAATAAATATATTTTTTGTTTTTAGAAAGATCAAATGATCAACACAACTGATCGTGAAGGTTTCGATATGTTTGCAAAGATGGTTTTCGCCACGAGGGATTCTTACAACAGGAAGTACTACAAGGCTCTTTACTATAAACTCATGGAAGCAGCTAAGGAGGTAGTCAAGGCACCCAATGACAGAGACGTAAGATAGAAATGATTATTTTAATTGTTGTTCACAGCGTTATCCGTCCAAGAATTCGCGTTCAAAGCTCAGGTAAACGCAAGGATCTTACATAAAGGGGATGGAATGTTAAGAAGGGGTTTAAGGAAAAAAGTAAACCCATAGAAGTAAGAGAAATTGGAGAAAAAAATCATACTGCGCATGCTCCACGACCTTTGAACTGGGACAAATTACCTTCTAACGCAAGGGGGAGTACAACGCAATCTGTTGATTGTTGATAACCTGCCGCACGTTTTTTCTATAACCAAGAGGAAAGTAATTTGTCTCATTGGAGCTCATATTTTACATATCTGCATGGGGTCACTTTTTTGCCACAACCCTCCATCCCCTTTATATAAGATCCTTGGGTAAACGGGAGCTTCAAATGTAAAATTTGTATTTTCTAATGGATCAACTTATTCTTGATTGTTGTTGCAGTACACCACCACTGCTCTTGGGCTCACTATGACGCAACCTAGGGATCCTGTATTCTACATGGTTCTTGCCAGCATTGAAGAGTGGTTCTACACTTACCTCTACGATCTTCCTGCCTACACTGAGGAAACGGTTGGTATACAATATTAATTTAAGTAAACTAATTTTTGGGGTGTCCCCGTTGCTCACTAATATTATTAATGCTTTGGAAACAGGAGGTTCCGGGTTTGATCCCGACTTCCTCGATGTTCACTGAGCATCGTGATATAAATTGGTAGGTTCTCAAGTAAAATGGTGTCCTTCCGGATGCAATGCCAAGTATACACGATGCCAAATCTTTGTCATGCATTACATATATTATTATGGTCGTAAAAGATCATTGACAGTTCTAAGTCATACCTCTTGCAGTTCTAAGTCATACATTTGGCAGGTCTGTCAGACCTTTGGCAGTTATAAGTCATACATTTGGCAGGTCTATCATACCTTTGGCAGTTCTAAGTCATTCATTTGGCAGTTCTAAGTCATACCTTTGGCAGGTCTAAGTCCTCCATGGGCTGTAGTACCACGGTTTGTTTATTATTGATCTAGATTTTATTTAACCGACATAACTACGAAATGGTTGACGCTTCTCTAAAATATCAGTATGTAATTTGAATTTAAAACGTATATAGTGCTTTTTTGAAACAAAATTGTGGAATCGCAACCTGGATTTAGGAAAACGCCCTTAATAACAAAACTAACAACTGGTAGAAGTGCCAGCAGACGCGCGGCTGTATATTTGGCGATGATAAAGATATAATTTAATGCGATTTCTTGTAAATTATTATTTACGTCCCGCTGCTATCAAAACATTATGTCTGACGGTAGCGCTACGGTTGTAACACTACTGGTGCAGAGAAGGTTGTAGGAAGGGATTAGTGGTAAGGAGGGCGGCATGAGAAAATTCGCCTAGGGTCGAAAATCCCTTCGGGTGGCCCTGAACATACTAGAATAAAGATAAAGATTACTAGAACATATATATTTCGATAGAAAAAAACATCATTAACAACAAAGTAAATGAAGATAAAGATTACTAAAACTATCTCTTTTAATAACCTACCAATTTCATTTACTATGAATAAGTGCTCCAAAATTGCGGTTGAAATTAGTAATTGCCCTATTAGTAGATATTTACCAAGAGATTTAGTAAGACGTTAAAGATTACTAAATTTAAATCTAAACTCAATAATAGAATCGTTGTTAAAATTACTATGATTAAGTTCCGTAAAATCTCAATAAAAAATAAGTAACACTATGTACTAAGAAATTGAAATCGTAGTTTTCACAAAACTGGCTGTAGGTAGCACGTGGGGTTCTAAGATTGTAGGAGCTATTGTAGGGTCTTCTGAAGGGTAGAATTATCAATTATCTACCGACCCTTTATATCGGGGTTTCCTCAATTCCCCAAAAAGGAACTAAAGAAAACCTGATCTTGGTTACATTAATAATTCCAAATGCCCGCAAGATTGCACCGCTATTACTTTTGAGATTTTCACTTCCGGTGAACTGATGAATAATGGAACATTTAAAATTTGGCTATCATTTAAGATTACGCTGTAATATACAATTAATTGTCTTCATACAAAATAAAAATAATTTAAAAATAAATTATTACAAAGAAAAAAAAATATTTCAAAAGTAAGTCTATCTTAGTTCTATTTAAATTATAGATCGGTGTTAATTTAGAGATTCACAAATTATCATTATGTACGGATACCAGTAAGTAGATTAATTAATACGTTTCCATGATTTTTAAATACGGATTGAATACAGTTTTTGGATCCAAAGTGTCCATGGAAACCTTATACTCAATATGGATTGAATACGATCGCAATCCCGATAAGATACACTTAATTTTAATTCTGGGATCGTTTCTGGATTAGGTTGCATGGAAAAAATCTGAACCCTATCCTAACGCGCAGAGCGTGGGTGTGATCGCACCTAGTGTATTTCTGTACAAACTGTAATCATTTCTTTCAAAATACGTATTAACAAACATGGTTACAAAATTATTTATAACCTTTATCAAAAGTAACCAAGAGAAAGTTTTTTCTTTTTTAGGGTTTCGTTGGTAAAACCAAAAAAAAGAAACCCTTATAGTTTCGTTCTTGTGTCTGTCTGTCTGCCTGTCACTCTGTACTGTTCCAATAACTTTTGAACCAAAAGAGATAAAAGCGTGAAACTTACCAGTAATAAAGATCGTTTTGACGCGCACACAGGAAAAATATAGAGAACTCAAAAATAATCAGCTGTTCAAATTCAAAATGGCGGATAATTCACATCGCGAGAAAAAAATATTTTTTTAAAATTTT
>KZ651455.1:462048-473422 GCA_001010745.2 Gerris buenoi | reverse complement strand
TAAATCAAATTATAATGTGTTTTTTTATTTTTTATTTTTTTAATTAATTAATTAATTTATTTATTTTTTTGTATACTTTTAAAATACTCATGCCAGAATAGTATTATTATCCTGTGAACTGAATTGCTTCTAAACATGACAGCTACTGCTACCTGTGAAGAATAATTTAAACTATAAGTTCTGTGAGGAGTAAAACTCGCTTTCAACAACTTCCATTTCAAACGATTTAATGTTTTAAATGAATATCCATCCCAAATTTGAAGAAAACTTAAATTAAACCTCTAAAGAAATTGAACAATTTACAACAGCATAGAAAAATCTTATATGCATGAATATTGTAAAATCATAGGGGGTGTGTTTTTGCGAAAAGGCGGTGTAAGTGCCGAACGCGCGCCCGCCCGAAAGTTAACCATTTTTACTAATAAAAAAAATACGTTATTTCAGCTGAAATTCTCTGGAGTTACTCTTGAAAGTTTCGATGTAAGCAAACTTATGACTTTCTCCACTCGTCAGACCTTTGAACTGACTAATGGACTCCCATTCAATCAAGTAGAAGACCGCTTCAAGTACAGGTAAACCATTTTATTTGTTTAAATTATTTTCAATTATTTGCAATAGTAAAAATACGTGTGTGCCGTATGCGGCGAGTTCAATATCAGCGTGATTTGAACTTATCAAATATTTATTCATTTATTATTTAAAATTTCCAATAAAAAAAAAAAAAAATACAAAATTTTATTTACTTAAAAAAATTAGATTATTCAATTTTATTAGGGTAATATGAAAATTATGATTTAAAAAATCGTATATTCTATGTAGATAAGGTAGGTATAACTTTTAGTTGACAAGGAATAGAATACCACGTTAAAGTAGTAAATACGTATTTCTTTATCAGGGTAACAATTACTGTTGTTAACTACACCTTCTTGGAGAGTATTCATGTGCAAGACAATTTTTGTTGTTTTACTCGGCATAATTTAATTTTTTCCATTCATTCCTTCTAAAAAATTTCGCGAAACCCTTGGGTTCTGCCCAAGGGTTATTAAGGGCCAGAAATTATTGTAAAGAATTTAGATTGTTCTTAGCTCAAAGCTTTTGAGCTCTTGCTGGCAATCACTGGGTTACAAACAATTAAGATTGTTCTTAGCTCAAAGCTTTTGAGCTCTTGCTGGGAATCACTGGGTTACAAACAATTTAGATTGTTCTTAGATCGAAGCTTTTGAGCTCTTGCTGGGAATCACTGGGTTGCAAACAATTAAGATTGTTCTTAGCTCAAAGCTTTTGAGCTCTTGCTGGCAATCACTGGGTTACAAACAATTAAGATTGTTCTTAGCTCAAAGCTTTTGAGCTCTTGCTGGGAATCACTGGGTTGCAAACAATTTAGATTGTTCTTAGCTCAAAGCTTTTGAGCTCTTGCTGGGAATCACTGGGTTGCAAACAATTTAGATTGTTCTTACCTCAAAGCTTTTGAGCTCTTGCTGGGAATCACTGGGTTGCAAACAATTTAGATTGTTCTTACCTCAAAGCTTTTGAGCTCTTGCTGGGGAATCATTGGGTTGCAAACAATTTAGATTGTTCTTACCTCAAAGCTTTTGAGCTCCTGCAGGAAATCACTGTATTTGTTGGTTTAAGATTATTAGTGCATTTGACCATGTTATTTAATGATCGATCACATGAGTATAAAATAATGTGGCTCCACAGGAAATAGAAAGTGTGATTTTTGAAGATATAAAAATTCAAAGTTCAAAAGTCGATATTTCTAAAATGGCTCCAAATCCACATATCTATTGTTAATAAAAATGTGCGGTTTGCTTAGCCAAATAAAAAATAAGAATTATTTTTATCCCATTAACTGACCCTAGGAAAAAAATCCTCGGGTCCAATTTGACGCACAATTACTGTGCATTACTTTTAATGGCAGTTCCTCTGCCAATTAATAATTTAATGTTCACAATTACAACGAAGCCCGCTTTTCACGTGAGACTTTACGCACAATCACTTTATTTGATTTTAAATTTCCAATAATTTTACTTCTGTTTCAGGTCCTACGCTTCTCTGTACCATTTGGATCACAAGTCATTCGAATATGAGTTCAAAATCAAGAGTGACAAGGCTCAAGATGCTATGATCAGAGTTATGATGGGTCCAAAGAGGGATGCTGATGGACGTATACTTTCTCTTAACCAGATGAGAAGAGCATTCGTTCCTCTAAACAAATACATCGTCAAGCGTGCGTATTATTATATATCTATGTTCTATAATATAATAACAAGTCCGAAGTAAGGTTAGAGCTCCCGCAACCTGGAAATGAGGGGGAGGTCCGTGGTTCGAGACCCGGCGCTGAAGTCTATTTATCTAAAATTTAAACGTTCCGTAGTATGAATACTACCAAAAACTTATAAAAATTGAATTTCTAATTGATTGTACTAAGTAAAGATACTAATTGAGTACTTTATAATTACAAACGTATTTCTCGGTTTAGTTCTACTGTCGTTTGTTGACTTCTAAGACTTGTAGAAAAAATTTGAAAGCTTAATTCAGGATGAGGTATCAATATCGTCAGAGGAAATTATTTCTTCAGTGCAGCTTAATTGGTAAGAGCTCCCGCACACTGGAAATGAGTGGGAGGTCTGTGGTTCAAGTCCCGGCGCTGAAGTCTATTTTTCTCTGTCTGTCTCCCTTTGTAAATAGAAATTATAATTTGATTTAAATTATAATAACAAGTTAAATAAAGTTTGTCTTTCCATGGTCTCTAAAAGCCTTCTTTGAACTTAAAAGCTTGACTCAGAGTGTAAGGGTTATGAGAGAGGGGATACATTTAACTAGGGGATACATTGACAGCTATTTCAAACGTTCAAAGAATTCTTAAACTTTAATTGAGATATCACTAAGTACAAAGATAAAATATAGCATAGAATGAATTCAATTTTTTAGTTTTTGGTAGTATTCATACTACGGAAAGTTTAAATTTTAATTTAAATCAAATTATAATATTATTATATTGCAAGCTTGGATTCGGGACTAGTTATTGGTTACGGCAGAGAAGATACTACACTAGTTTTACAATTAGTATTGTTTTTGACACTCAGATTGACCAACCTATGTGAGGGAAGAAAAAAAATCCCACAGGCCACCAGGCCTGTGGGAGAGAGGGAAATGCATAATTTGTTTGTCAACAAAAGAAGGTTATTTTACTAGTTCTACAAATCGCGATCTTTTTACCTCATTTTTCCACTTAGATTTTCACTTCTTATTTACGAATATGTTTTGAAATTTAATGCAAGAGTAAATTTCCTTTATAAAATCAAGAAATTTAATGTCGGTAATGAAACTTTATGAAAAGTGTAGGCTTAAAACTACTTAGACGAAGAATTAATTTACCTAAGACATGTTAAATTGTAATGAAAGGAAGTTTAAGAACCTTTGTTAATTCAGTCGAAGTTTACATTTTAATCTATCAATATTTGAGTACAGTGTGAAAGAAGTAGTTCTTATTTTTCGGTAAATAAACATGTTATATAACATGGAAAACGGTACCGATTACTGAGTTTATTAATTTTCTGTCTCTATCCGAGTCTTACGTCTTACTTTGTCAGAATAACTTAACAAATTGAAACGACGGGTTGTTACAAACAAAATTCAAAAACCAGTATAATATTTTAGTGCATTAGAATTATATTTAAATAACATAAAAAGTAAATAAATATATAAAATTGAATTCAAGCGGTGGCGTGGAGATTATAAAGTCTCTTCGAACGGTTACCCTTTAGGTCGGCGCCCCCTCCACTAGAGACATTTTTATTTGCCTAGTTGGCCCGACCTTCTAAAATTCAAAATCCAACGCTCTCATTGGCTCCTTCTCTATTTTCCCGCGCTGTCAAAAAACAATACTAATTGTAAAACTAGTGTAGCGCTATCTGCACGACGCGGCCCGGCCAGGAAGCGACCGCTTCAAGAACTACTAGCGGCCCTGTAATGGAAAAACCATACATTATTACCGGCCCCAGGGCTATGGATCATTACCGGCCGCTCAGGATAGGAATGTGTAGTTTTTAAGATATGGTGGTTCGCAAAAATTGAATTACAGACCGAACAAGAGACCTACAGACAGATATGGAACAAAAAATGATCCCTGATGTCTGAAACGGATTTCTGTCTAACTAAATCATCTATTATGAAAGATTTTTTTTTTTAAAAAAAAAGGAGCATTGGTTACAAAAGGTTTTATCTATATTAACTATCTGATTCTATAGAAGACTATTAATTTAGACTGAACTTATCAAATTTATTGTATAAGTTTGAAAAAAGAAGCGAAATTGATATTTTTTTAAATCTGAGGGATTAGATTTATTTACTTATTCATTTTTATTTTATTTCCTTATTTTTATTTATTTTATTTTTTATCATTATTATTATTATTTTGTTTTTTTTTTGTTTTTTTGCAATAATCGAATTTAGCTTCTACATTACATTATACATCCGAGAATTTTGTTTCTTTATCCTCTTCAATAATAAAAAAAAAACCCATCATACACTCGCATAAAAATTACACTCAAATATGACCCATCTGAATAGTCACACGATGGTAGATAGTACTTTACTTGAAATTATTAAATGAAAGTAACAATAAATTCCGCTTGCTTTCAGCTCGGTCGTAGAAATAACGGTAAAAAAAAAAGGAGGGAATAGAATTTATCCTGTAAAATAAGTTGGGTGGGCCGGGCAATAAATTATTTGCTACTATATCCGTCGTATCAGGTTAAGCAATAAAAGCGACGATAAAACTACAAGCATTTTCACTTTCATCCTGACAGTAAGGACAAAAAATGAAATGATGTCTAAATACGTTTCTTTTTTTTATTCTTTTTTTTTACTTTAATAATAAAAAGAAAGGGGGGATGGAATTTAACATTAGATATAGTTTTCATCAAATTGTTGTGGTTTTTCAGTTGATATTTCTTTTTTAATATTTATTTTTCTTAGAAAAACCAAATAGATATTTTAATTTAATTTATTATCTACTGACTTAATATGTTGCTAATAATATCTATTTATTTTGAGAGTTATTTTCTATTATATTTAAAAAAAATCTCATAATATTTTAATGACGTTATTAATTCTATTGCGTCCGAGCATAACGAAGATATTTGATCGTTCCGAAGACCGAACATTTTTTAAGTTTCCGATTTAAAAAATTCCAAGACAGAAAACCATTTTAGACATCAGGGAACATTTTTGGTTCCGTCACTGTCGGTCTGTCACTCAATTTTTGCGAACCAACATATCTTAAAGACTACTCATGTGATTTTATTGAAATTTGGATGGTAGGTGATAATTAGCCGATTGTTGGTCCCATATAAGTTTCAACCTTCTGCCTTAGAGCAAACATTTGTTACTCCCCTGAAGACGTTCCTAACATGAACGTGAATTCGAGTTAGAGTTAGAGAGAGAATAATAAATTCTGTGCTAATTATCGCATGAACCTATCGACTTTCAACAAAATTTTAAAATGCAATATAGTCTAATTTGAGGGCGTTTTCCTCCAACAACTGACGTCATAACCGGAAAAACTGACGTCATAACCGCAACATCTGACGTCATAACCGGAACAACTGACGTCACAACCAGAACAACTGACGTCATAACCGAAACAAACGACGTCATAACCGGAACAACTGCCGTCATAACCGGAACAACTGACGTCATAACCGGAACAACTGACGTCATAACCGAAATAAATGACGTCATAACCGGAACAAACGACGTCATAACCGAAACAATTGACGTCATAACCGGAACAACTGACGTCATAACCGAAAAATGACTTCATAACCGGAATAACTGACGTCATAACTGATACTGATTCAGTATGAGTGAGTTAAATTAAACAATGAACAAATCAAATAAATGCACAAGATGGTTGTTGATTCCAGTTTGTTTTCTTTGGTCTAAATTACTGCAGGTTTTTTTTTTTTTTTTTTTTTTTTTTTTTTTTTTTTTTTAACGTCAATATTATCTGTTTTTATTTCTAGTGAATGCCGGTGAGAATGTGTTCAAGAAGCACTCATTCCAGCCTGAGTTCTATGATAAGACTGAAAACTCCTATGATATGTACGCCAGGGTGAACAAGTCAATTGAAACCAATGAACCATTTGAGTACTCTGAGGTAAAATATACTTTAACTCATTTATTTTTTTATATACTAGCCGTTATGCCCGTGGCAACGGACAGAATAAATATGGTTAGTAAAAGAGCTAGTTATAATTATAGTACATTACGCGTCGAGTGTGGAAAGTAGCATTTTGCATGCGAGTGTGGAGTTTACACCCGAGCGACAGCGAGGGTAGTAAAAACTACACGAGCAATGCAAAATGCCGCTTTCCCACGAGTTGCGTACCGCACTTCATCTACGATTGTTAGATTTTAATAATAAATGCAGAAAAAAATAATAAATTTCCTGTATTTAAACTCGTATTTCAGTATTTCTCTTTTGACAAAGATGACATCAATTCGTTAGTTGTATTTTGTGCCGACTTAATTATTTCGGAAGGCGTATTATTCTCCTCATATTCTTCATTATCACTTAAATAACTCATTGATTTTCACAAAAAAACTCGATACAAACAGTTACTTTTATTAAATAAACATCAAATTAGTTACGTTAAATGTAAACAAACTCGCTAATCGTATGTAAAGTTGAAGAATAATTCTTCTTCTTTTCGTCACTGTACTCGAAGAAAAGAGGAATTCTTTTTCTTTACCTCACTAGAGTGGAAAAAAAGAGGAATTGTTCAAAACAATGTGACACGCATGCGCAATTAATACAGGTATGTAAAGAATCACTTTCTACGAATCTAAACAGAGATGTAATGTTTATATTACGTATCAATCGTAGATAAAAATATTTAAATAGATATGTACTGTTTAAATAGTAAGTTTTATGCTAAGCGATTCATTACAGTGGGGTGGCTTAGTGGTAGAGCGTTCGGTTAATGAGCTGGAGGTCACTGGTTCATATCCAGCTTATAGCTTATCAATTTTTAACGTTATAAATCATTTAGAGGTGAGTCGCCGTCACCCGTCGTCGGGACACTACTCGATTATATAAAAGATGTTGATCATGATACTTATATTAATTACTCTGATTCTACCTTAAGAAAGATTTATAATGACGTAAAATAATTGTCATTGTTATACCCAACAACCACTATACTCGTATTCATGCACGTGGAAAACGTTTATGGTGGATTTAGTAGTAGTAAGTTCTAATACTAGTACTAGAAAAGTAGGACGAACCATTTGTTCGAACCTAGCAATTAGTCCATATTTTATATCCATTTTACAAGTCCCGTGGTTGAGAGGGTCAGCCACTTCACACATCATACTTCTGTACATTGTACTACCGAAGCGAGTCATGTGATCATTAGAGAGCCATAATAAAAAGTACATTACGGCGAGGAATCGAACCCTCGACCCTGTGACGCCCTTGATTTATAAATGACCGAGAAGTGGTTAGTCATTTAATCCACCATAAGAGGGAGCCACGCTGGCGCCCTCTTATGGTGGACAAAGAAGATAGTTACACATTCTGCACTACTACATCCTACAGTTCATTATCTCAGAAATAATTATAGATTTGTACCGCACAATTTCAAAATTAAGAAGTTTAAGATATTATACCAGATCATTTCAGATTCTGACCGTACCAAACTATCTTAGTATTGTATGCACACTTTACAAGAAAGTATTAAAAAAACAACCATCTCACTTAAGATATTGAACGACGAACATAATATTTTTCTATTTTACCCCCCTCTTATATGAAAATATGGGTAACCGAGCGTCTTAAGGCGCTTGCTCAGCTATCAATAAGTCGAGGCAACTCGAGGTCGTGGGTTCGATCCCGTGCCATGATACTCTGAATTGCATCAATGAATCGCAGACGGTGCAGGGCAAGGGACCCTTTATGGGGACTCTTCCCCCACTCTTTGATGTGGGTCCGATCCGTGTCATGATTTAATTTGTATCTATGGTTCGAGGACGGAGCAGGGCGAGGGACACCCTTTATGGGGACTCTTCCCCCACGCTTTGACGCACGCTTATATAGGTTACTAATGACCTCACCATATCGCTTCCGCGGTACAATGTGCAAATGTATGATGTGTGAAGTAGCTGGAACTCTCCACCACGGAGCGTAAAAAGGGCCTAAGTGATGGCCTAATTGCAAGGTTCGAACAGGTGGTTCGTGCCACCCGTTCTAGTAGGAAGTACTAGACTACTACTACTATATGAAAATATGACAAAAGTGTGCATAACAATTACTGTACTTTTAAAGACCTTTCCAACGACATGCATTTTGAAGGATATATACTATTTTGAATTTTGTACCCCGTTCCTCTGTGTACTAATTTTTTTTCACCCATCCAAATTCTGAAACAAAATTTTCCTATATTATCATAAGCCAATAATACTCATATTTCTTTGGCTCATTAAGTCATTTTGCATGACTCATGACTGGCCTCTTATTTAATATGCATAATACTTATTATAATACTTATGCATAATACTTATACTTTACATTACAGCTTACACACTGTGGAGCTCCTTACAGCCTACAACTTCCTAAGGGCACTCCCTATGGCAGAGAGTACGTCATGTTCGTCATGATTACTCCTTACTTCGCTGATAAGATCGACAAAGAGGGATTCTACCAGTGCAACCATAACCTCTACATGGATCAATACTCTATCGGATTCCCCTTCGATCGTGAGATCGCTTTCCCCAACACTTTCCAACAAGACAATATGATCTTCAAGGATGTCAAGATCTTTCACGAGTACATCAAAGCATCTGAATAACTACCTCTTTAAATAATATATTTTCATTTTCTGAAGATATATACCCTTCTTAAGACTGGTTATAAATAAGTATAGTGCTTCGAGCTGCATCACACCAACCAAAAGCTGATTTTCAATTTTCTTTTGAAAAAAAAAAAAAAAATAATAATAAAAAAAAAATAAAAAAATAATAATAATAATAATAAAATAAATAAAAAAAAAAGAAAATGAGAATCAGTATGACTGCTGACTCTACAATCAAGAAACATAAATTAATAAATATAATTTTAAAAGCGATTTATTATTTTAATACCCCCTGTATTCTGACACACTATCAATCTTCTGAATATGTATAATTTGCGTTGGATTACAAATGAACAATATTACATTACTGCATCAAATATTACATTATTACAAGCAAATATTACATTACTACAAGCAAATATTACATTACTACAAGCAAATATTACATTACTACAAGCAAATATTACATTACTACAAGCAAATATTACGTTATTACAAGAAAATATTACATTACTACAAACAAATATTACATTACTACAAGCAAATATTACATTACTACAAGCAAATATTACATTACTACAAGCAAATATTACATTACTACAAGCAAATATTACGTTATTACAAGAAAATATTACATTACTACAAACAAATATTACATTACTACAAGCAAATATTACATTACTACAAGCAAATATTACATTACTACAAGCAAATATTACATTACTACAAGCAAATATTACGTTATTACAAGAAAATATTACATTACTACAAACAAATATTACATTACTACAAGCAAATATTACATTACTACAAGCAAATATNAAAAAAAAAAAAAAATCTTTCTTACACAACAGTCTGTCCCAAACGAGATTTAATGCAATGACAGCGCGGGAAAAACTAAAATAAAAACTAAATGGGGTGGGGAGTCAATTACTACGTTCACACATCGTTTTGAAAGCGCTTTGGATCCAATTCGTTTTCAAAACGATTCGCGTTCATACATCAAAAACTACAGGTGATCGAAATATTTGTTTTCGAAATTTTATAACGGCTACATCACGAGAAAAACCTTATTTCTTGTTACCTAATATATCCGCGTATTTTTACATTTTATTTACAATATTTAAAGAAGGTATGTTGTGGGCGAGTCATACGATGTCGGAGATTAACGTTTGACTGATCCTTATAGACTATAGACGCTCCAGCAAGGGTTCTTATCAAAGAGGAAGCGTCTTTCCGCTCAATTGTTAATAAAGTTTGACATTTTCATGTCTTGGCTATGGCACATAAACACGAAAAGCGTTACCAAAAACCGTTACACTTACACACGTATCAGGATGTTAGCAAGAGGTAGAAGGTGCAATCGAGCCTTGTCCGCTGTCACTAGGGCGACCCTCCCCAAGCGTTCTTAAACACGGTACACTGTACCAGGAGAATAGAAAAAGGTAGGAGCTAACTGCACTCGTTTACATCGCCCCTTACCTCGCTGCTTAGAGGTCTGCTGAGTTATGATTGACATGTTCAAGGTCACCCTCTTCTCCATCCCTACCACACTCGACTTTCACTTTGAACACTGACCATCATTCAGTCAGGCCCTTAGCCCTATAACACTTAATTACAACCGCCCCGCCCTAAAAGTAAAACTTCTGTTCTACTGCTCTGATCTGCATCGGATAAACGTTATAACCCTTAGAATTTTGTTTCAAAATAAACTTACCTACATGTGTACATAGGCTGTACCACGGTTTATTTATATAAATCTAGTTAGTGAATAATCTATAATAGTGAAACCATAACCATTTTAATTGTATTTGAATTACAAACTTTTTATCTTTATCTCTATTCTATTCGTACAATTTGATAATCTAATATTAAATCTCTGATGATGCTCGAGAGATATTTTAAGTTTAAAAGGCTTTAATACAATAAATATTCATATAGTCAATTCTACTTAGCCTGCTGTGGTAAAGGAATTTCTAACTAGGTTTTAATTCTAATCTGTTTGAATGGAAAGGTAGAGAGGATCTCGTACTAGCCTAAACCCGCATTGCTTTTAAGTTATGCGGGGTTAAACTGCTAATACAAGGCTTTCTACGCTCCTGCATAACTAAGCAACATCCAAGGGTTAAGCTATAGCCCCTCCTCCGCGTACTACATACATTACCTGTGCTAATGATCCCTAAGCAAACTTATCTATCAGACTTTAAGGCTAAGAGAGTGCTTCTAACACGCTTAAAACATGCAATACTCTCAATGAACTGTTTCTAGCTAAGACATTTTGATGTAGAATCAGAAAAGTGATTCAATGTTAGAACTCAAATGTGATAGTTATTATTCCATTAGATGATATAAAACCCATGATGGGCTTAAATCTAAGTAACCTTGTCGATTTTCAGAGCCCCCCCCCCCTCTAATTGATACTTATACAAGCTTAATCAATTGCTATTCAAATTTAAATTATTATTACCCTTATAAATAATTATTATAATTAATTATAATAATATTAATTAATT
>KZ651455.1:409165-428414 GCA_001010745.2 Gerris buenoi | reverse complement strand
AAACTCTGTGATCTTTGAGCTTTTCACACTCAGTGATCTTTATTGAATCCTCTTTAAACTCTGTGATCTTCGAGCTTTTTAAACTCAATGATCTTTATTGATTATTTTAAACTCTGTGATCTTTATTATTTTTTTTTAAAACACTGTGATCTTTGAGCTTTTGAACTCAGTGATCTTTATTGAGCTTTTAAAACTCTGTGATCTTTGAGCTTTTCACACTCAGTGATCTTTATTGATATTTTTAAACTCAGTGATCTGTGTTTAAACTCTGCGATCTTTGAGCTTTTAAAACTCAGTGATCTTTATTAATTTTTTAAACTCTGTGATCTTTGAGCTTTCGAACTCTGTGATCTCTATTATTATTTTTTTTTAAAAACTGTGATCTTTGAACTTTTCAAAATCTGGGATCTTTGAGCTTTTGAAACCGTGATCTTTCAGCTTTTTAAACTAGTTAATTCTTATAGCTTTTCAATACTTCATCTAAAAATAAAAATTGTGTTTACTGAGGTGTCTGGGATCTTGCCATAGACTAAATTAAATGAAAACAAACAAACATAACTACATAGTAGAAACGCATATCACATCGTTAACACGGTTATACACGTTGAGGTATATCTAACAGGTGAACTTGTACGTATAACCTTCTGTAAACCTGTGTTATCATAACTATGCTATTATGTCATAACTTAAAAGTACACACGCTACGTTATACCTGTCAGATAAACCTCATAGTTTATACAGCCGCTTTTAGTAATCAGCAAAAATCAACAAACTAAAACATAACTAGTAATAAAAACGGGATAAACAGTGTAGCAAAAAATTGCTTACTGGAAAAATAAAGCTTTTAGGATTTATTTAGAGGTTTTTCTGTAAACCAATAAATAAATTTATTGTATTACGACGTCCTATATACTGTATTCAGTAAGTTATTTTTCACCAACATTATTTATGTTAGTGTTGATTATTTTTAATCCTTTTTAAAAGTTACAACTTAATCAAAAGGATTTATTGTTTATTTCTTTGAACATAAATTATAGATTTTAATTTATTATACATTAAAATTATTAAAGATCAAATAACTTGCAAAATATCCAATTTTAACAATAGGGTTTCATTTAAAAACTCCCTTTTAAGTCTCAAAAATACCTTAGTTTAAGTCGTGAGAATTTGGGAACATTTTATGATATTTTTAAAATAAAATTAATTCAAATAAAAACTTTATGTTTAAATGTAAGGGAATGTTAATTTATGAATGAACTTTAAAATAAGTAACAACATTGTGACTTATTAGCAAGTGTAGGGGCTTGGCTTTTAAAAGGGCTTATTTGTTTTATTATATTTTACATATAGTAAATAATATTCAATAATAATTAATTGTACCTATAAGAATACTAGAAAACTAATAAATGAAAATTACTGGGCTAAGTAACTATGAACTCGAATATAAGAAAGGTTGTCTGAGTTGTCTCGGACTGATTTTTACTTCCATGAAAATGGAAGTATGATGATACCCTCCAAAACGTGATTCCGAGATCTCTGTGAAGACATATACACTGTATGTCTGTGTTTATGTATGTATGTACGTTCGTTTGGAACTTTAAACTTTTATAACATCGCTTCAAGACATCGTATTGAGATGCGGTTTGCGGCATTTTTTAGAACTTATGTCGGAAAAACTGATGGTGCAAACTTGAACATCGCAGCTTACGACGTTTCGGAGCTACAGTCACTTAAACACGAAATAGGTCTGTCGACGATAACTTCAGTAGGCTTTATTTGATTTCAATTTCCTTTAAGGTATATATGTATCCTATATGTTAGATTGTACCTATACTTTTTTAAGCACAATCGGACAAGCGGTTTGAGAGATATTTGCATATTAGTGTTTTTACTTCCATGAAAATGTGTGTAAATACTGAGTTCTCTATTGCAACGTATTGCCACCACAACATTTCATAGAAGTCATGTGTGGGATTTCCACTCCGGTACTTTTGATACATTTTAACAACCACTGACAAGATTTAACAATATCTTTAATTACTATTGAAAGCTTTAGTTACTCCTCCCTCTTCTAACCGCAGTTTTAATTATCAAAAAAGGTTTTATTAAAAAAGGTGTGGTTCAATAACCAAAATTCATCTTCATACCAAAAAAAAAAAAAAAAAAAAAAAAAAAAAAAAAAAAAAAAAAAAAAAAAAANTGTGTTAAATAAAAAAAATAATAATAATAATAATAATAATAATAACATTATTTTGAGACGTTGTTTGGTTTTTAAGAAAGACCTCTTTCATAATGATTCGCTAACACTCATTGGAGAAAAACACGTTCGAGGATTTTAAACTATCTTCAACCACCTCTAAATTAACAACTGAAATACGTTGAAACAATATTTACGGTAATAAATTATGCCATGAAATTAATTAAACAAAGCCGCACATTTCAAAGAAATTGAAAATTTATTGTAACTGAAGACATAGTTTATTACATCTAATGAAATAATGTCTGCTCTAATTTTGGGAAGCTATGGGACATTTTTTTTTTTTGTCAAAAGAGCGAAAATTGTCAAAGGTTATAATTTATGTATACAAACGAGCATCAAATTCAAATATATAACCTCAATTATTTAATGTATAACCTACTTTAGGTGTAATGCAAAACTGTTATTACGGAGTACAATGCTAGTTGGTGTAATATAAGAAAGAATTATCGACTTTACCCTACCCTTAGCGTAATGAAACTACTAGAACAATCTCGATCTAGGTCATACGTCTAAGAAACAGGATCGTTTACGATAGTTATATTAAATTTATACTCGCTTTTATTTTTGTTTTATTTAATGACTTTACTCAAGACATGCTTACGTAATTGCTGCATCTTCAAGCTACCGTATTTAACAAATTTAGTGCTTATTCTGTAATTAAATTTCTACTTCTTCTTAGTTAATTTATTCTTAGTAAGACAATTTTTACTTTTCCTCACCTACGGTAGGGAAAGTATTGTTTTCATCAAAACATTTTTTTCGAGATTTCAACTTAATTATCCGTTTTAGGTGTTTACCTAATTTTTCAGCACGACGTCTGTATTTGTGTATGTATTGCACAAGGAAGAAATTACACAAAGAAAAAATTACACATTTAAATTTTAGAAAAAAAATAATTAACTAGTTTGGTTGTTAATATTGGAATCATTTATAATTTTTATAATGGTTACATAGATTAAATTGATCTTTAAAAATGACTATTTAACTAAAACTAACATTTTTATACTTTTATACTCATAGATTCCAAATCTCTTATCAAAAATACGCAATCAAATTTTAAATGCTTAAGTCGGGGGGACTAGAGTTAAAATGGGTGGTGGCCCCTAGTACGGGAGTGTAAATTAAATTACCTTTACACGGTTCTGATCCCCCAAGTTTCATTAGTTTATCTCGAACCGTTTAGATTTTACAATGATACAAGTCTTATTTTTCTACTGTTTTCGGGAGAGGAATTTTGCCTCCCTATGGGGGGAAAAATATTGGAGATAGAAATAACGTTTCAAGTTCATAATTTAAGAGGGGGGGGGGGGGGGGGGGATTTGGACTACCCTGTATGTAGGCTTCAGGAAGGGCCTGGCCTGACTGAATCGCTTCCCACCTTCTAAGCTAAAAGACCCTAGAATACCTTATAGTTAAACGTTTATCCGCTTGCTTTAACATTTATTTAATTCTATGTGCAATTTCCTATTCGTGTAATTTTCACAATTTTTTTCCCCGTCTAATTTTTTTCATCTGTAATTCTTTTCTGACACCATTGTTAAGATAATAATGTTGGTTCGCAAACATTGAGCAACAAACCGATATACAGACACAGAATCAAAAATATTATCTAATGCCTGAGACGGATTTCTGTCATTTGAAATTAGAGACTTATAAAATCCATCACGTAGCTTCCGTTATCTTCGGTAATCTTCTACTTCATGGGATAAGTAAGATAAGTGGGATCCATCATAGGAAGGAAATAAAATTTTAGAATATAGTAAAGAATAGGATCCAGTCTTCAGATTCTATAAAAAAAAATCTGATAATTTAAAATTAATAATACTACTGCACACTATTTTATTTTTCTCAATACTGTGAAATAATATCTTAGTTTCAATGAGTTTTTAAAATCATTTTGAAACCTATTTTGGCTCTCAAACCCCCGTGTAAACAGCGATTTCAAAACGTTTTGAGTTCAAGGTCACAACAGAAAATTTTAGGTTTTGTATTGAAACTGTTTTAAAAAGATAGCATTGAAACATATATTGAACTGAAAACGTAGTTAGGATTAGTGGATATAATATGATAACCTAAATTAACTATAACTAGTCTGGGAGTTTATAGTTTTCAAAATTGTTGTGAAAACTGTTTTGGAAACTCCTCATGGAAACACTTTCAGGTTGAAACCAAAACCGTTTTCAAAACGGTTCTGAAAAATCCATAGGAACAAAATAATTATTGATATTTGTTACAAATGAAGAACATAAAAGAGACATTTTGTTCGTTTGTTTTTTCAGCTGCTGCAGCACTGATACCATTCCTGACGATTCACATGCAAAGTATTGGATTGACAGTGGAAGAAATAGCTGTTATCTACTTGGCTCTACCTCTAACTACTTTCCTTAGCCCGCCACTAACAGGTAATTAAATAATTAATCATAGAACTAATCCAAATATTAAAACATAGAACTCCGAAAAAAATATACAGGAAAGTTCCAAAAAATCATCCGTCTAAAAGAAGGAATTTAAATATTTTTTTAACGACAATATTGAAATTATGTGAATCTGTGTCTTAAATGAAAGACAAGGTTCCCAGAGTACAAGTACCTAAATCTTTTGGTTTCGTTTTTGTACTAATCCATATTCTTTTTATGTCCTTAAAAATTGCCTTTTTTCTTGTCCCTATCTAATTTTTTTCATAGAATTACATAGATGATTTTTTTTTATACATGAAATTTTTACATAGATGGAAAAATCATCTATTCTTTGTAAAAACACAGTAAACTATTATTAAGGAATTTTTCATACGTGTTATATTTATGTTATAAGAAACAAAACATTTCTTCCAAAAGAAAATAAATTCTTCTTAAAAGTTTAAGAACTGTTTGAGATAGATACTTCATTTGAGTAGTTTCATAGCGTTAAACGACGATAAATATGAATTTGAAAGAGTCTCTAAAAGTTATAGTTCTTTAAACGTTATAGCTATAGGAAACTTTTATATGGCCACTATCTAGATGCGCTGATTAATTATTAGTTTTACATTGTAATGTCGTTATATAAAGAACAACTTCTATTGCATTATAAACCTTCTTGTTTATTACAGTTGTTCATTACCTTCAAGCAATTTTATAAATCCTTCTGGTTAGTATAATTACTTTAGTCATAATTATGGCTTCTGTTCAAAAAGTACAGTTATTTTAGTCATAATTATGGCTTCTGTTCAAAAAGTACAGTTATTTTAGTCATAATTATGGCTGCTTCTGTTAAAAAAAAAAAAGGAGCTTTTTATTTTTGATCGCTTCATTTTGACTTTCTGAAAATCGGTAACGAGATCGTAGTAAATAGATATTCAATGGCAAAGGTCAACAAATCCGGGTTTTTGTCAACATCTCGCTTCCTCTAGCTCGGAGACCAATTGAGGTTCAAATGAAAATTAAAAAATGTAAAATTTCACACAAGAACGTTATTTTCGTTAATTTAAATCAAATTATAATTATCATTGACAATGGGAGACAGACAGAGAAAAATAGACTCCAGTGCCGGGACTCAAACCACGGGCCTCTATATTTCCAGTATAGTGCTCTGACCAACTAAGCTACACTGAAGAATAATTTCCTCTGTCTTTAACGATAGCTATTCCCGTGGTTCGAGTCCCGGCACGGAGTCTGTTTCCTGTTGTTAATAATAATTATAATTTGATTTAAATTTAAACTTTCCGTAGTATGAAGACTACCAAAAACTTGAAAAATGAAATGATTTCCATTTTTTATGGACAAAGAAGCATAAAGTGCACAAGGCGTAACAACGACCAATAACTTTGGATTTTCCCCGAGGGAGCTCCACGGTGGGAACCGTTATTCCACACCTTCGAGCGACATTTCAAGTTTGTTTTTGGACGTAGTTTAAAAATATTTGTGCTCCCAGTGTTATAATATGTTAAAAGGGTAAGTTTTACGGCGACAACTGCGATTATCGCCGAATGTCAGTCCTCCTTGTGCAGTAAATTGTGAGCACTTTTTGTTTTCCAGAACGTTAAAATGAAGCGATCAAAAGAATGAATAAATAAAAAATAAAAATGAAGCTCCTATTTTTGGAACAAAAAACCTAAAATGACTGGACAATTGTTTATTAAAGTTGTTCATTGTCTTTAAGCAATTTTACAAACCCTCCTTTTTTGTTATAGTTTTTTCAAATTTCACCAAAACCGGATAAGTAGATTATAAGACTTATTTTTATAGTAAATTTGCAATTAATAATTTTTTTAATTATAATTAAACGTAACGAAAAAAACTCGAAATCACTAATAAATGGAAAACACCGGACCAAATAATTATTGACTCGTAAATTAGAAAGTTTATTACGAGATCGCATTGATTTACTGATGTGTCTGAATGTATATTGAATAATGTGTTTTCCTTCTACAACACAGGAGTAGAACCTTAATGGCAATATTTTCAAGATAAAAAATAACCTATAAACCATTATAGATTAGCTACATGGAAGTGTAAATTTTAAGGGAATTAGGCCGTAAATAACCTCCCTTGTACGGTTAATATTAAAAATTGGCTTTCCTTTTTTTAAGGATTTCCATATTAAATAAAAATATTAACTTGTTATTTAATTCAATAGGAATAATTATTTAACTCAGTTTAAGGGTGAAACAAGAATTTGATAAAAAGCTAGTTTTAGCAAAAAAGAGCTACTGAAATGGATTATTGTGTTAATGAATTTATTGACAAAACATATGATTTTGATTATAATGATAATAATAATAATAATAATAATAATAATAATAATAATACATAATTTGTAATACTATCACCCTTGATGGGCCTAGGTCTGCTAGAGGTCTTAATAGTTAATTAGATATTAGGGATATTATTACATGTATTTGCACCAGCGTGATATTCCTTTGCCTCAAGATAAATTGGACTAAATATCCCTTTAAGCAATTGTGTAGTAATTTCGACTAAGGAATATATACTACTCGATTTTCCTGTGACTAAATAACTATTAAGACAAAGGGATTTAGGGGGATGCTTAAGTAAAAAAGTACCATAAAAAGAGTGTTTCATGATTTTCTCCCGGCGCGGCACTAAAGGAGCACGTTCTTTAGGTAATTTCGATTAGTTTATGTAAAACATGTGTCCGATTCAATTTATATATTGAGCTATACCAATTTTGAATTAAAATTTTAAAAAATTCAGACATTGTGGCAAGTGTATTTATTATTCACGTATGAGTCACAATTTACTTCATCATCAACAATACACACAACATGCATTAATCTTCGGACATCAACCCTCATGCCAACATAGAAATTAATTATCAACGTAGATTCAGTGTTAATGTGTGGAGCAGAAGGTTTGATTGTATTACTTATACCACCATTTGTATGAAGGTCGTCTTAATGGAGGAATGTATTTACAATTTATTTTAAACCTGCAAAGTAAATTGTAGACAACCTTGTGAAGGTAAGTAATGCAACGAGAGAAATCCACAGGTGTGTGGACAAATTTATTAAAGAAGGAGGTAGAATTTTAGAAATTTCTTTAAAATAATAATGTATTGTTATTACAAATGTTCTAAAATAAAATAAAAATTAATTGCATTTTTTTTTATATATTTAAATTGGTATTCAACAAATAAAGTAATAAAATGAATCGGACACATGTTCCACATAAGCTGGATAGAAATAACTAAAAGAACATGCAGCATTACTTCCGAGTGAACTTCATGCAACACCCTATTTATACAGGTGTATAAAAAAGTTTTTATCTAAATTCATTGAACCAATTTTGAATTGAGCCTCGATACCCTTTGTTACAGTCTATATTCAGTTTGCCGATGAAAACCAATTGCCAGAGGTCCGAATAAAATATTTTTGATTGATGTTACAGAGTCTACTATATAAAAATATTATTCTTACTCTTTGTAAAAACATTCTCTTAGTAAAACATGATACAAAACAGATGATTTGTTTGATATGTTAAGACCAATTAGCGTTTACATTAGTAACAAAAGGCTCGAGTAAGCAATTTAAGCTCTATCGCCTTAAACAATTGTTTATTTAAAACAATGGCGGTGTTAATATTACTTCAATTGACTTCGGTCGGTTCCATTGTCCACAGTATTGTTTTAGTCCACTTTTGAGTCGAAGCCCGCGTAAATTCAAAACAATATTTATCAATGATTTTACTTTTGTTAGGGAATTTTCGAAGAAAATTAAGCTATTTCAATGGCTTCAAAAATTTTCTCCATGGGAATCTGTTTTTGACCATTCTTAATAGATTCCTGAAATTTAACATTTTTTTAATGTATATATGTGTTACTCCAGACGATATCTCAAGCTAAGATGTGCACTTCAAAAATCGAAACAAATTTTAAAATGTCAATAATATCAAAAGAAAGGATGAGTTTGTTGGACAGAACTTTTGAAAATCATTTAGAGGTCAAAATATGACAATTAATTAGGGTTAAATAAGTAGTTGATTATAAAAATAATATTTTTAAAAACCAGGCTTTTATTCATATTCTTCTCAGCAAACCCTTTTATTTGATACACATATCATGGGCGTACTTAAAAAATAACTAGTTTGCCATCTTGAACTGCCCACAGTATTTGATTTGGAATGACTCCACTTAGCAAACCATGTATTGTTTTCAAACTAAACATGTATGCAAAATTTCAATTCAATCGGTTGATGATAATTGCTTCAAAATTCATTTGCAAGATTTGACCCGAACATACATACATACTTACTACTTACATACATACATACAAACATACATACATTGCAAGTTAAATAAAAGCTTGTAAAAAGTACTTTTTATCTTGGAATTATTTGCTAGAAATGGCAATTGATTAAGGAGAACTTACTTCTAAACTTAATATTGTTTATCTTCATCTGTTAATTTTTCATTGTTCATCAAAAAATCTGAGTAAAAATATCTCTTACCCCCCTTCAGGAATTTTTAAATCATTTTTCATTAAAGGATGTGGCATCAGTCACTTCTCTTATCTACACGATGTTGTGCATCAGTTGGAAACATGATTCACTTTCTGGAGTTCTAAACAGATATGACGGTGTTTTGACCTAGTTTTCAGGCATACTATGAGGGAACTGTGTAGTCTTCGGCTACGCACATTTCCTAAAGACTACTATCTTAAATTTCAGTAAATATCTCTTTCCCCTTAAGAAATTTCTTTTAAATGTAACGAAAAAGTCTGATCGCTTCCTTTAATCTCTATTTTTTACCCCTTTTAAATAAAAAAATACAACTGATTATTATATAATTCATAGAAAATATATTTAACAAACAAGCGTAAAATAAGCAGCCGACGAAGATATTTTTTAGAGACCATGTTATTATCTACGAAAAAAAAAATGGAAATTAAGCTCTCTATATACAGCGCTTACCTAAAGTGGAAAACGGAGTTTATATCAATAGTAAGCCAGACCACAAAATAACAATGTAAAAAGTGCCTAGAAAGGCAGTGATGTTGTCCTAGAGCAGTGGTTCTTAACCGGGGGCCTCGAAAGGTAATTAGGTACTATATTTATTATATTTAGAGATATTAAGGGGGCCATGGTTACCAAAAGTATAAGAACCACTGGCCTAGAGGCCATTATCAAAAGGCTCAAATTAAAGTGTAAATTTGTGGAAAGGAAATCGTTTTGACTTACTTACTGAGGAATTACATTAATAATTCTGATCGTAGAGTTGGAATTAAGGAGGAATTAAAAGGAAGATGACTAACAAAATCAAAACAACTAAACCCAAAAAAATTATTATTAAAAAAAAAAAAAAAACCAGTCTACCTTTTAACCAAATTTGCTTATAAATGCTTCAGATATCAAGCAAAAAAATACGGAACAAAAAAATGTGGACATTTGATATAATTNGACCCGGCCTTTGTACAGAGGTTTCTACGATTTGATTGCAGTTTTATATTTTTTATTAAATAAATTATAGATGCGCTAACTTTTGGCGCTTGTTGGAGGCTTTGTTTCTTTAACAAATGTTTAAACTTCTCCGATTTTATTAAATATTTACTGGAACAGTGCCGCGCGGTTCCAACTTTTTGATATTTATGGTATTTTTCTTAATATGGTATTTTCTTTGCGAGGAAGCTATGTGCCACATTAATTGGCAGAGTATTTTTCTCAGCAAACCCTTTTATTTAATACCCATATCATGGTCGTGCTTAAAAAATAACTAGTCCACCATCTTGAACTGCCCGCCTTATTGGATTTGGAATGACTCCACACTCCACTTAGCAAACCATGCATTGTCAACCAAACTAATCGTGTACGCGAAATTTCAATGCAATCGGTTAAGGATAACTGCTTCAAAATTTAGTTGCAAGATTTGACCCCGAACATACATACATGCATACATACAAACATACATACATTGCAAGTTAAATAAAAGCTTGTAAAATAGCATAAAACGAGTTTTTCCCCATTTTACTCCCCTCTAATATGAAAATATGACATAAGAGTACATAACAACAATTAGTCATGCATCTTGAAGGGTATATACTATATTGACTTTAGTACCCCGTACTCCTGTCTCCTCTGTACCAATTTTTTTTTCACCCATCCAAATTTTAAACCAACATTTTCCTATATTATCATAAGCCTATATTATCATACGCAGATTTCTTTGAAAATTGGCTCATTAAGTCATGGTGCATGACTGGCCTTTTTTTGCTTTTTTTTTTTGCCTTAAAGTAATTAGCAACTAGAACAATAATTCATTTTGTAATCATACTATTTATTAATATTTTATTAAATTCACTGTTATAACTAAATTCAGGAATTTAATCAATAGAACTAATTAAATCTCCAGGAGTAAGTTTTAATTGTGAAAACATGAAAGGACAAAATTAATTCTGATTCCCGTTTATATTAATTCCGACAGAGATAATAATGTTCTAAAGTTGATGACGATAGAGAGAGCAAGAAAATGATGATTCCAAAAACAAATGTTGACATCGGCTTCCGGCCAATCTATTGTCTCCAACTATAGAACCCTCTTGTTCCTCAGTTCAACTCAATGAATACATAATTACTTATCGATCTTTCCCCCTACAAGAAAATCAGAGATTATTCTTGAAATAATTTTCATTGTTGCCCCGTTAATGTAGGCACTAAAAGAGACAGGATAATGTATAAAGGGTAGAATGATTACTTCAGTTATACCCTGGTTTTTATCAATTTTAAATAGTAGCTATTTTAACAATCAGATAAAATACCTGAAATGTTCTGATGGAAAATGGTTCTCCTTTAGATTGTTACTCCTCTGTGTTTTCTTTTTGTTTTTGTTTTAGAATATAAATGGTTATAATTATGTAGGTATGCATTACTTTGTCTAAAAAATTATTAAGATAAAGGCATATTTAGTTTAATATCCTTTGGGACAAAGGAAGGACACACTTCTGTTTTTATAAGGGGAGTATATGTCTAAAGAAAAACTTTCCGTTCACCTTCATTAGATTGTTACTCCCTTCTGTTTTTTATAAGGGGAGTATCAGACTAAAGAAGTGCCTAGAAAGAAAGGTTGGTTTTTAAAGTTACATTCTAGGAGGAAAAAAGTAGATAGGTTAACATTTTTTTCTTTAAAGTATTTGTACAGAAAGCAATAGAAAATCTAAATTATGTAATAAAACAACATTAAATATTAAATAATTAACATTAAATAGTCCAGGAGATAGCGTGTAAAAAAGTGTCTGACTAACATCAAGCTAGAATTTTGTGTATAAGTTAATCTTTTGGTGCCTTTTAAGAATATGTGGTCGGGTAAGTTTGTCTGCAGGACATAAGTGGACAGTAGGCATTTGTCCCATCCATTTGGGCGGCAATGTGATTTTCGTGATCTTGAGTACAAAATTAGATAGTAGACCAAATATCAAGTTGATGTTAGTTTGTCACTTGATATGACCAATTTGATGTGGTGTAATATTTAAATAACTAACCCTGTACTCAGAATCATGAAAATGTCTCAGTCCAAAAAATGGGTAGGACTTGGCCACTCTCCATAAGTTTTTTATTTTTTTTTTAAATGCCTATAGGCAAGCTATGTCCCACAGACAAACTTGGCCGACCACATATTCTTAAAAAGCGCCAAAAGATTAACTTATACATAAAATTCTTGCTTGATGTTAGTTAGATACATTTGTCAACGTAATTTTATTACAAGAAAAGGTCGATAAATCTGAATAAAATTAGTAATTTTTAATTCTATTTTAATATTTTGATAGATACACATTTTAACCTCACTTGTAAAAAAAAAAAAAAATAAAAAATAAAACCTGTACTTCAGAATTATTAAATTGCATTTTTTATATTTTGATATATACACATTTTAACCTCACTTGAATTAAAAAAAAAAAATAAATAAAACCTGTACTTCAGAACCATTAAATTCCATTTTTTATATTTTGATAGATACACATTTTACGTTCACTTGAATTTAAAAAGATAAAACCTTAACTACAGAACCATATTTTAGTAAAACATTCAGGAAATGCAGACAAAAACTTCCTGTCGTATGTACAGAAAACGAAGGACCTAATTTTAGTTTTGTTCTAAACCATATCTTGCATTTTTAACTTAACCAATGGCTTAAACATTGAACTATTATTCTTATGAATAAAAATAAACAGTCTCTCCATGGAAGATAAACCTTGTTTGTTTATCAAAGCATAATTCGGCTTTTATAAAGCTCTTATGAGTGTCTATGAACAAACATAAAGCGTCATAACTTACTAACTTACATGTTAGTAAGTTTTGACGATAAATGAACCCTACTTTGTTTCTTGGACTGTTTCTTTTGTTATTTACTACAATTACCTATATCAAAACTGTTATTTCTTATGTTTTATTCTTGTGTTCTAGGTTTCCTCGTGGACAAACTTGGTCAGTATAAGGTCGTATTGATATTATCTTTAGTGCTGAATGGAGTGTTCCACCAGTCTCTCATGCTTATACCTCAGATGGAAATACCTGGGGAGAACCCCGAGGCTTACGTCATGAGACATCCTTCCACTGGCAAAGTAGAGGTTAGTTCAGCTGTTGAATAGTATAGCACATTACGCGTCTAGTGCGGAAAGTATAATTTTGCATGCGAGTGTGGAGTTTACACCCGAGCGAAAACGAGGGTAGTAAAGCCACACGAGCAAAGCAAAATGCAGTTACCTACGACTTGCGAACAGTACTTTTTCTAAGATTGTTGGATTTTAATAATTAATTAATTAATATAGAAAAAAAACAGTTAATTTAATTAAACAAGCAGCAAATTAGTTTTGTTTAATGAAAACAAACACGCTAATCGTGCGTTAAGGTGAAGAATTATGAAATGTGCATGCGCAATGAATACAGCTACGAAAAGAATCACTTTCTACGCATCTAAAAAGAGATAAAATGTTTATATTTCTTATCAATCTCAATTTTATGTCATTTGCTTCTTTATTGCGTGGACCTAAACATTTTATTTTCTTTGCTAGCCTTCCTTTTTGAGAGCCTACCAACACAAAAATCAAACCTGATAATAATACATATTGTGTCAGCATCTTTAAGTTGAAGCCACAAACAGATAAAAATTATTTATCTTTATAATATATTTTAACAATATGATGAGCATTTCGATTTCATTCTAATGCAATCTATTTTATTTAATTATATGCATTTTTTTAATTATCAGCTGATTAGTTTTATTTACTTCTACAAGTAGGGGAGGTTTTCTTGACAACTTAAGGTTTCCTTAACTGGACATTTTGTATCTGAGCAACTTTCCACATCTAAAACACACGGAATTTAATCTAGTTCATTTCAAGGTCGATACACCAAACCAAAAGTCTATACTGAAGTTGCATGTTTGCAAACACCTGACTGAATTAAGATCGTATTAGAACATGCTCATTTTCATTTTCTCTCCTCGGTAACTGACACATTCATTCCTTCATTCACAGGCATTATAATTATATATATATATATTTTTTTTTCATTTTGTAAGTTTCCAACGTAAGAAAACCTTCGTTGTAAATTCAATAATTATTAAATATCAAGCATCATGGCTGGCAATCACTTTTATATTATGAACTCAAGAAGCGAGAAATTCCTATTCCATTACATTTCTACATTATTTCTTGGACTTTAAATTAATTTATATGTTATATTTGCAGGTTTGGTGGAGTCCATGCCCAAGCAGAGAATGTCCTGAACAAGAAGAACTGAATCTAGTACTCCATGATTGTTTAGACCATTGTATTCTAAGAGATGTCAAATCCAAAACACCTGGTATCCTGGCCGGCATTCATCAGAGTATAGCTGTCAGACCTCCTTCATTCTTAGATCCTCCGGTGATTTGACAACATATTTCTTTATTAAATGAGAAAAAAAAAATAAATAAATAAATAAAAAATATCAGAATATAATTCCTGATAATTTAACAGTTCTGCAAAAAATCTCTGGTGGAGAACCTTTGTTTCGGCCCTATATCCAAGGGATTGAAGGAAAAACGGATTCAAATTCACACTCGAAGTTTGCTAGTATTTTAGCTATTTCCTTTCAACTATTTTTTCCGGGAATTTCTATCGATATTTTTAAATTATAAAACATAATAATAAAATAATTAAAAAAATGTAGAGTTCAGTTAAATATTTACAAAGCTTTATCGGAACTTCTTTAGATTGTTACTCCCCTATGTTGTTTTAGAATAAATGACTGACTAAATAACTATAAAGAAAAAGGGATGTTTAGTCCAATGTACTTTTAGACAAAGGAATATCACACTTCTACTTATATAAGGGGGTTTATATAACAGTCTAAACTAAAGAAGAACATTCTGTATACCTTCTTTAGATTGTTACTCCTCTTTGATTTTTTATAAGGGGAATAATAATCTAAAGAAGTGCCGCTTTATCACATGAAAGAATAGTTTTCATCTATCAAATCAACCTTTTAATTTTTGAGATAAGTTTATATTCAGGGTCTAGATCAGTGGTTCTTAACCTTTTGGTAACCAAGGCCCCCTTAAAATCTCCAAGTATAATATATACAGGGTGTCCCAGCTAATATGGAACAGTGAAATATCTCCGGAACCATGATAGATAGAAAGATGCAGTTTTCATGGTTCGATAAAGGCTAAAAAGGCGCTTCTAGAACATATGCTGAACATTTTCTGTGTTCAGCAGAAAAGTGTGAAATTAACGAAATTAATAAAAAGTGAATAGGAAGCTATATGTTAAAGATTAGATTTAGATTCTATGGCTAAAAATAAGAATTTTTTACTCTTGAAAAAATTTTTCTCCGAGCATTAGTTTGCCGTCTGGAGAGCCTTGAATGTGTTAAAATTGAAACTTTAAGTCCATTTTACAGCTGAACTAATGGATTTAGGAAAATAATTCTGGAGACAAAAAATTCTTATTTTTAGTCATAGAATCCAAATCCAATCGAAAATTCATACCTTATATGTAACTGTTTTTTTTTTTCCTAAAAGGTGTTCAGCAGGGCTCAAAAAGTGAAGAAAATATCAATTATGCATCCTTTTAAGAATAGATTTAGATTCTATGGCTAAAAATAAGAATTTTTTGTCTCTTGAATTATTTTCCTAAATCCATTAGTTTAGCTGTTAAATGGATTTAAAGTTTCAATTTTAGCACATTCAGGGCTCTCCAGACGGCAAAATAATGCTCGGAGCAAAAAATTTCCAAGAGTAAAAAATTCTTTTTTTTAGCCATAGAATCTAAATCCAGTCTTAAAATATAGCTTCCTATTCACTTTTTTTAAATTTCGTTATTTTCACGCTTTTCTGCTCAACACAGAAAATGTTCAGTATATGTTCTAGAAGCGCCTTTTTAGCCTTTATCGAACCATGAAAACAGCATCTTTCTATCTATCATGGTTCCGGAGATATTTCGCAGTTCCATATTAGCTGGGACACCCTGTATAGTACCTTTCGAGGCCCCCTGGAGAGCCGCGGCCCCTCTGTTAAGAACCACTGGTCTAGATTGTGTTTTTTAGAATGGTGATTCTAGCGTTAATTCCTGTTATTATTTTTTAAATAATATATAATTATTTTGCTTTTAGGCGGGATGCCACGGATCTCCTATTCACCCAAATAAGCCGCCAACATTCGGTATTGTACCGGAAGAGCTCCACTTCCATAGAGATAATCCTAAGAAGAATGTGACTACGTCAACAAGGTAACCAAATAGAATCTCTTATATTCATTATTAATTTAAATAAGTATTGATTCAGATCAACCAAAACGGTCTATTTATAAATCTTAGATATTTGAAGGTTGGGTTTAAAATATAAGTCTGCCTTTCAGAAATGACATATTGTGTTCAATAGCTTAGGTTATCGCGGACAGAGTCCTTAGTAGTAGTTAAAGGTTTTAGTATTAGCACTAGACGGGTTGGACGAACCACTTGTTAGAACCTAACAATTAGGCTTTATTGATGCCCTTTGTACTAGCCCCGTGGTGAAGAGTTCAAGCCACTTCACTCATCATACTTTTGTACAATGCACACCGAATGATGTGATCATTAGTGAGCCATATAAAGCAGAGTGATTCCCTCGATTCACTGGTGGCTGAGCAGACGAGGCAAGTGTCTAAAGCCACACGGTCACGCTGGCTCCTTCCAGAGTCTAATTCTAGATTTTCTGGGAGAGACACCTCAGAAAGTTTGTTGATTGGCGTTTTGAACCTACTACAGAGATTATTATCAAGGGAGTTGCTCATACTCATGATGAGTGTCACACTTGTAACTGAGATTGTGAAGTTGCAAATAAATCACCACGAGCAATTTATTTGATTCGTCATAAACAGCTTGGGTTTCCGGTGAAATCCGCGTCACGAAGGGGTTGAAGTCCGACGTTTCGCTTCCACTTCTGTAAGCATCTTCAGGGGTGTGGTGCATCGTGGTGTTGACTCGAAGCAATCACAGGATGCACTGACGACTGGAGAGAAGAACGGCGTATTTATACTGGTTTCCTAGACCGTAGATTGAACCTGGGTGTTAACCCAAGTTGTTTATGGCGAATCTACCCGCGGAAGCCTACGGACCAAGATATTTGAACATTGTTCCTTCGAAACGATGGGGTACACAAAATCTCTATTGTGACCTCCTGTGGAGGATTTAGGAATTAAAACTAATTGGTGGATTAGATAATCTGATCTGAAAAGTCTCAATTAATGCATATGAGTTTTTTCATTAATAAGAGAATTTTATTTGTTCTTTATGATTTTTGATGCTTCCGAGTTACTTATTCATGATCATTTTTATCCTATTTTCCCCTTGTTTATATTATATATTTTGTTCTCACTCCATACTTTTATTTCTAGCAAACCAAAAAAAAGAGTGCCAGCAGATAACGCTGGGGAAGAAGCTGGTAAAGAAGTGAGCGGAATCGTTCCTACCCTCCCAACCACAACCATAGGACCGGATAGAAGTAGAACTAAAGAGAGGCTGAGCCCAACTGCGCCGCCTAATACGACGTCTGAAGAAGAAGAACCATTCGTCGTACTCTTAGATATGCACCCAGATCCTATGGTAGCCTCCGAACAATTGGGTATGTCGCATTGCAGTACAATAATATGTCAAATTAATTCAATACGCAATTTTATCGCAAGCAAATCAGAATTTTGCTGAGGTACCTTTACAATGTAGTTTACAAAGGGGGTTGCGTTAACATGGAACATACTATGAGAATTAGAATAACAATTATTTTTATGTAAATATTAATTAAGAAAATTGTTGAACAGTTAATCTTAATATTAGACTACCCTTTGGAAAATAATTTGAGATTCTAAAAAAGGGAATTAGTACTTTAATAAGCGAACTCTAAAGATGTATGACTAACATTAGTATTTAAGTCTGTGAATAGATACTAAAAAGCAATTTAGAGTTTAAAAAATCTGTCAATCAGTGTGGAAAAATGAGTATTCCCATGAGCATAAAACAAAACATAATGAAAAATATTTCAAAATATTAGATTTGTTAAAAATTTAATGAAAATATTCGTTGTATAGAGATTGTCGTAACAAAGAATTTCGTTATAAGGAGGTCCAACTGCATATCTGTTCTTATAGCCCGACAATCAAACCGCTGATTTCACATAAATGTACTTCCAAATTAAAGTGTCAGAATGTAATCTAACCCTAGAGGTTATTTTCGAAAACGTTTACCAATATTAGAATGTAAACGACTCCGAGTGTGTGTCTCCGACATCGTATGACTCGCCCACTACATATTTCTCTATTTCTCTTTACAATGCTACTTCTAGTTCTACCGAAGTCGGCACTGATCACTGATGATGGCTTTATAAAAGCCGAAAGCTTTGATAAATAAACAAATTTTCCGGGGAGAGACTGTTTCATTGTGTTTCTTAAGATGACCTCCATCAACGCTCTTATTTTTTAAGACTATGTAAGTTTTTTCCCGCACAATTTTTTCTAGTATCCATATTGAAAACAAACATGGCCGATTTAAGAGCAAAACATTTTTTTTTCTACACCGTTCTTTATGCCCCGCATCACTAGCTATTACAATTTTCATATAAATTTATTTCAAGCAATATTTTTATTTTTACGTATTATTCTAAATATTTCAACAGTGTAGTATTTACAAGCTGAAGTATACTTACTTTTTAATTTTGTTCTTTGTACCGAACCATTTAAAATTTTAAGAAATATTTGCTTTTTCTTTTTCCCTTTTAATACTTTCTCAAGGTTATATTTCAAATAGTAAAAGTCCAACTTTTAAGCGAGGCAAGACCTGAGTTATAACTCAGATATTTTAAAAAACCTTTAAAAGAAATGAAAGAGTGTCTGTTGAGGTAAAATATTGCTACATAGCTGGGGGGAGTAATTTTAAGTTTAAAGCAATCTCCGGCTAGAGAAAGGTCAAGGGCTAAGATGGTTGAGATAATTTCTACCCTTTTTACAAGGGAAATTATGAAACTTTCAAAAATTCATTTCTTTTATATATAT
>KZ651455.1:365493-409092 GCA_001010745.2 Gerris buenoi | reverse complement strand
ACACATATATAAATGCAATTTTTAAATGTTAATAGCTGTGCAAGTGTGCACGCTATAAATAAATGATTTGGAAAATAATTTTTACCTTATAGATTTTTTTTTATTACGAAAATTTTTAAAATAATTATAGAATTTATTTATAGAGCTACCTATATTTTATTAAAATAAATACATTTTATTAAATTATTAAATAAATTTTCTTTCTTTTTTGTGATTGATTAAGTTGATACAAGAACTAGGCTAAGCCTATCCGCTCAAAATTCGGCATGGTCATAGTGACCAACCACAGGAAGGTATAAATTTGAAATGGTCTAAATTGGTACACGGGGTTACGGGGTACAAAAGTTAAAATAGTATATATGCCCTTCAAGATGCATGTTGTTGGAGAGCTCTTTAAGAGTAGAGTTATTGTTGTATGTCAACTTTTGTCATATTTTCATTTATGAGAGGTCATTTTATTGGTAAAATAGGAAAAAATGAAAAAAAAAAATAAAAATAAAATAAAAATGCACGCTCAGCTCAATATTGCAAGCATTGGACACCCAGTATATTATCCACACCCTGTTTCTTGAAATTGAACAATACATATTTTTGTTTAAAAAAAAAAAAAATTAAAAATAATAATAATAATGAATTCTTATGTCCGAATTTTTATAAAATTTGGATGGTTTGTCCAACGTATACCGGAGATAGTACCGTATTAATTTCAACCGTCTGAGCTCTTTATCTTGTGTTTAATTGATACTTTGATTCATTTTAAAAATTAAAAAAAAAAATACATTTAAATAAACGGAGAAAACAATTACATAAATTACATGAAATAAATAAAGAAAGGAAAGCTGAAAATCATTATAGTAGGTGATAGGATGCGAGTAAGCTATGTGCCTCACTAATTGGAAGTCTATTTTTACTACCATTGTAGAAATGGGTACCCTATGGTCAGTACGAATTATACAAAGAAGATAAACAAAATTAAATTATGTTTGCTTTTCGAGGATATGCAAACAGTTTTATATCACTTGGTCCTTTGTAAGTGTAAATAATTCAGTTGACATTGGGGCAATGAATGGATGTTAACTAGTTCCAATAACTAATCCAAAACAGTGGATAATTTCTTTTCTTTAATTATCATTCAGAAAAGAGAGCATTGCAGCTAATTATAAAAGGGTTATTATAGCCTACGTATGCAAAAGTAAATTAGCATAATACTTCTCCGTCTGTTGATTTTCGTTACGTATGGATTGTGCGCCAACTGAGAAGGGTGCGAATGACGTAAGCTGTTGATAACAAAAGAGGGTTGGAAAAGCGTAACATCATTAAAATGCGTGATAGGGCACAAGGAAGCTATGTGCAATAGTAATTTGCAGACTATTTTTTTATCACACCTGATATCTTTTAAATTGAATCCTTGCTTACTGTTAGGTACGGTATGTTAAAATATGATAACCACAAAGTATCAAATGATAAAATGGAATATTCCAATGAACTCCATGTGTTATCCATATATCTCTTCACACTTCAGTGAAATCACATAGAAATGTTAGATTAACATACAATAATTTTTTGTTTATCTGTTTTAAGGTATCGAACTGGAACCGGAAGAAGATGAATCCGTGACAGATTTTCGGATGCAATTCAGCAAGGAACTTCTTTTGTCCCACGGAGTTAACTATACCGAGTTAGAAGAAGCAGATCTTCGATGTGGTGGTTACGTTATGGCTACTAACCTTACTTACAATACTCTCAAAGAATTAGCTTCTGACTGCATGCTTCAGAAATGTGCTTTTAGGTAGGAATGGCAATATTTATAATTAAAAGTAGCTGTAAAAAGTACGTTCCCAAGCAGAAATGGGTGTGAGCTATCATTGACTGGCGTGGAAAAGTAGTCAGTGAACTCGCTCTCACACCTGAAACCACACCATAATGGTGAATTAATATTTGTTAAATTATAAAATAGCTGTTATAATTTTGCAATTCTTCTCATCTTCCTGTTTTGATTGTTTCAGGGAAGGAGGTCCAGAAGTATGTCCACCAAACTATAAAGAATCCGATGACAAAGTTTTCTGGATTTACTTCTGTCTCCGATTCTTAGGGACAACTATGATGAATGCAGCTGTGACTGTCATGGATCCTATAGCTCTAACAATGGTTCAACAATATGGAGGACAGTTTGGTCGAGAGAGATTATTTTCTACGTTGGGCATGGCTGTTTTCTCACCTCTTTCTGGATATCTCATCGACTACAGCTCTAGAAAACTTGGTATTTGACTTTAAATCTATAATTTATTCATGATGGGCTAGTTAAGGCCCAATTCACACACGAGTGGCGTGGGTCTGGTGTGGTTTGTGCCACCTCTATATGCTAACTTAGGAGTGGCGTGTTAGGGGCGCCATTTGCAACACTCTGTCACGCCATACCAGTGTAGATTGGGCCATAATTTAACATAGAGGTGGCACAAACAAACCAGCGCCACGCCAGAGCCACGCCACTACATCGTCAGTGCCATGCGCCACTCACCACTCGTGTGTGAATTGGGCCTAAGAGTTCTTGTAAAATTAAATTTGTTACAGTTCATAGCTTTCAGCTTAAATATGATGTATGTATTGATTATTACTGTCTCAGAAAAAAGGCAACATTTCCTTTCTTTCAGCAATATTTTACCTTACCTTATATCTTGCAACAATCAAATTCAACTCAGACCGAAAAAACTATCATTTTTTTCGGGTAATAGCGAACAAATTAAGTAAAATTTGGTGTTTATTATTCTTTAGTCCACCTTCACACTTTATGCAGAGCCACCCTGGAGGTGTACCAAGTCAGTAATAGAAATTATATTGGCTCTTTCACAAGGGTACGCACCAGCAGGACTGTTAGCACAACCACTCGAATAGTGAGAAATTATTTATTGGGAATAACACGCTAAAACATTTTGTTGGTCCAATAAAAAGTTTTGAATTTATAAGTTCTCAAAACACTGAGCTGAAAAATCTAAGCCCATTAAAATCAGCTTGAGTTTTTAGAAGTGAAACGAGTGAATTTTCAAGTTTTGAGACACAAGTGAGTGAATAGTATTAAGTCGTATTTATGACGACTAATTACTGTGTACATTCCCTTCTTCATACAATAGTGAAGTTTTCACTGCCACCCTCTTTAGGAGGTGTTGCTTGGAATGTCAAATTGGATTCACCCACTCATATCTTAACCATATATGTAGTCTGTTTAGGGGAGATTTTTCCTTCCTACCTTAGACTGTAAAACATTCACATTCAAGTTACTGTTATATCTCTTTATTTTCCTCTAGAACTTTTTTCTTTATTAAAATCAACATTTTTGGAACGAAGTTCCTTATGGCACGTTCTGGAGCCCGGGAGATAATCCGAAAAAAAAACGACCAAAATCACCGTCACGCAAAATCCGTCACGAAATCTATGGCTAACCGATAACTTGTGTAAAAGTTGACCGAATTAGTTGAAATTTGGTACAAATGTGATGCATTTTTTCAATGCCCAGGACAAGTTCGTTGGAAAACGTTATCCGCCCAAGCGTCCCACGCAATGCTCGCGTAAACGTAAGCTTCAAATTTAAAATTGGAATTTTGTGACGGGAAGAAATTCTAAATTCATCTATTTAATGAGACAAACAACTTTTATAAATACATTTTTTTTAGTAAAACGAACACCGACACTGCTATGAAGTGATAAAGATCGCTAAATTTATTAAAGCAGACCAAAGCGATTAAAATAAAGAAAACAACGTTTTTATCTTACGTTCTAACGTAACGATTTAAATGAAACTTTGTATACATCACTTATAGTAAAATTGAAACAAGCATGTAAAATTTCAACCTGATACAAGCAGAAGTTTTTGTGACATAATGATTTATATTTTTTATTTTAATATTTAATTGGAGTAATTTGCCGACGGGGACTGAGAGGACAGTTCTTTTTCGTTCTACAACTTAACTATAAATTTATCTGCTTTAACTATAAATTTATGATTAACTTTTTTCTACAAGTTGGTTTCTTTTAATTTTGTCACTTTTCTAACTCCACCATGAATAAATAGTTATTGCTGTGATTTTATAATTTATATTTAATGAAAAGCGTAAGAACACAGTCCCACGACACCACACGTATTTTTTATCGTTGTTGCGACCGCATTTCGAGAAAATGCGATGGAAAGTTATATCAATGCACGTTTTTCTCTGGAAAGTCATAAATATCAATGGACGTTTTCCTCTTCTAATATTTCGCTATTGTACAACTACTGATCCAAAATTAATTCTTTCATTTTATAACATAATTCCTTCTATATGATTTCATATTTAAGTGAGCCTCGGTGAGTCATCACACACTTTTTTGGTTAATCAGAGATCAATTTTAAGAACCATTTACGGGAGTTTCATTATGGGCTTAATGTGAACCATAATATTATGTTCCAATCTATTTGTCATTTAAAACCTCTTCAGAAATAGAAATTCGGTCGAATTTTAATCAACTCTTTCATTGGATGCCCCCCCCCCTACTCTAAACGCCTCAATTATAATTACATTTCCGTGAAATGTTTAATGATAATACAGGGTTTAAACATTAAACAGTTATTTACACACGATAATGAACTGCAATTGATTGGAAATGTCCAGATTACTTGAGCATATATTGGACGATTAAGCAAATAAGAATATTTAAATGAAGGATAATGATATTACACTAATAGTCCAGGAGATAGCGTAAAAAAATGTGTCTGATTAATATCAAGCTTGAAGTTTATGTATAAGTAAATCTCTTGGTGCCTTTTAAGAATATGTGGTCGGCTAAGTTGGTCTGCGGGTCATAGCTTAGCAATAGACATTTTGAAAAAAACAAATCAGCACAGAGCGGCCATGTCCCGCTCATTATGATGGACAATGTGATTTTAATGATTCTGAGTACAAAATTAGTAAGTAGACTGAAAATCAAGTTGATGTTAGTTTGTAACTTAATAATAGATTACCACTAATATTTGTATAACTAACCTATCAAGTTACAAACTAATATCAACTTGATTTTCAGTCTTCTAACTAATTTTGAAATCAGAATCATGAAAATCACATTGTCCACCGATATGGGCCAGGATATGGCACTAAAAGATTCACTCGTACTCAAAATTAATTCTAGCTTGAAGATAGTCAGATATTTTTTTTTTGCACGCTATCTCCTGGACTAAAAACTTATATTTATAAAGTTCAATAGAAATAGTAAATTATACTACTTTTATAGCGAGTTTACCTCTATTATTTCTTATTACTTCTAATACACGTTTATTAGAAAACGATCAGCAGAATGGAAATTGGATCTGCTCTTCAGAGTATTAAGGTCAAGAGAAACTTTGCCGTAATTTACCTAAATTATAATCCTTCACTTCGTTCTTATTAATTGCTTTGTAAACACTTCAATATAAAAATAATTATTAATATATTCTCTCTAAAAAGAAGCTTATTATTNTAACACCAACAAAAAAGTAAATTTCAGTTTTAAAATATAAATTTATTGAAAACACAACAATAATGATTTTTCCTACTAAAATATTTAGTCCAGTCAATATAGGTTTTTTCTTCGGAATAATTTTAAGCCAAGATTTTTTTCACAGAGAGCTTTGTTATGCCATTGCAATTAATACCTGAAAAGTCCCCAACTTTTTTATGTACGCTTCCTTCTTTTAGAGGGGGGGGGAGGAGAGGGGGCACGTAACCCCACCCCTGGGGCGCCACTGTGAGTGCCACAACGTTTATTTATATTGGAATAAATGTGGTTGCCTTAGTTTAGCAATAACGAATCATTTCGAGGGGTGTCTTCACCGGTGGTACACTACTCGATTATATAAATGATGCGCATCCATGGCAAAACTTTTTCGGAGGATACTGCGATAATGGTTTTGTGAATTCTAGCGTTTCAAACCCATTACGTTTTACCGAGCTTAATGCTTAGTAGATAGATTCCTCTTAGCCAATTGGAGCTCGCTAAGTAATCTGTTTACGATCTTATCATCTCGATTCAAAATGATAAGAGGCAATTTGTATAAAAATATTCCACGTGACAGTTATCTCTGAAACCAAATGAAACTAGAACGTTGAAATTTGAAAGATATCACCCTTTTATATCACAAACAACGTGTAAGAGTTTTAAATCGATCATTATGATTTAATATTTTGGTCATATTTCTATATGTATCCTGTCCTTACTAACATAATTAACACTACTTTTTGAATAAAATAATAGCATTATATCTTGTATCTATTTTGTATGATAATTTCTATAGTGATAATAAACGCCAAGAAAGGCTGTTGGCTGTTCAGAAATTTGACCCCTAAAGAGAGTAGGTACATTGGACTAAACATCCCTTTGTCTTAATAGTTATTTAGTCAAAGTCACTTATATTCAAAAAATATACAGGGGTGTAACAATCTGCTATTGTAAGGTTATTTCTTAAATTGTAAACTTTTTTTATTTTTTTATTTTTTTAGTAGAAAGTAAAGAGAATAAGGTGGATAATGATTCATTTATATTTATTTGAGGTGGTATTTTTAATTTAAGTCTATCTATAAATTTAGTTTTTTTTTTTAAATTAAATTCCTTTTAAGAATAATAAAAATGATATACTGATTATTCAATATTATGCAATATTAGTCGTATTTAAATCTTGCCCGAGATAAACCAGGTAAATATATTTAAGACAATTAACTACTTTCCCTAGAAAATTGAAAATTCTGAAGGTATATAAACCTTAACAGTGTTTTAGTAATAATTTATTCGTAAAGAGGAAAAAGGACCATGTCTTTTATCACTTAATTCAAATGTTTGTAATACTTTGATTTTTAGTTACCAAAAAGCTAACATTTATCTCGCGAATCTTTCTTCTTTTTTGTAAAAAACACCAAACAAACCAAAAGCTCGACTATTAAATATGCATTAAAGAGAGTTACAACAACAAAGTAAAGAACCCAAAAGGGGGGTTATCCGTTATGAAAACTACGGACCAAACGAATATGAATCAAAGGCCTTCGGTCCATAAATTTAGTCGAAACAAAACCGCAGAATCGCTCCAGACTAACGGTATAACGACCCTAGTCTTTTGAACTGAACTTACCAGCTCGGAAACCCTTCGCATTTATTACTATTTTATGAATTTCCTTCGCTCCAAAATCTGTTTTGTAGTTTGCCCTTTTGACTTGCAAAAGGGCCAAAAGGGAGGAAAACTCGGGGTTTTAATTTTTAACATTGTTATGAATAATTGAATGATACGAAGTTCACGTTTTGTTACAAAACAGGTTATACGGATTATTCAGCTGCCTTCTACACTTATTCTGTTCTCCTCGTCATCTCATCCCTTTCTGTACTTCTCATGCCTGTTGGAGCTAAAATGCCGGCCGATAATCTTCTAAGGTAAAACGATAAATAATATAAATCTTGATTATCTTTTTCTTTTTAATGATTAAACCATAACTGATTGTAGCACACTAAAAATAACCTAACTTTTAACTAAACGTTTAATACTGCAATTAAAAGTGATATCGTTGATTGTAAATAATTCAGGGATAATGGTAATTTAGAGTAGATACTGAGGCACTACAGCCCACGGAAGAATTAGTTCAGCATAATGGAAATTGAACCCACCTACGGTTTAAAGTACTAAGGTAAAAAGAAATAACCAGATGGCTTAAGCCGACAAAGAGCTTAGACTATGTATATATGTGTAAAACTATACAGTGTGTTTCATAAATATACCGACATACTTTTAGAGTTGGAAGTTAACCACCTTTTTCAAAGGGAACATCAAAAGAAACATTACTTGCTTTATAAACGCATATGTGTGAAAATGATTCGTTTTCAAGATTGCTTTCGAGCTTACCGAAGTTAATGGAAGCATTTTGTTCACTTTTTAGAACAAAAACATTTGATGTCTCCGATTTTAAAAATTCCAAGACAGAAATCCGTTTCAGATATCAGGGGTATTTTTTTGTCTCGTGTCTGTCTGTCTGTCGGTGTGTGTCCACGAATCGTTGAAATGTGTGACGTACTTGAGTAAATTTCGAACAATTTTGATTAAATTTGTTAGACATTTACATTTTACCAATGCCCAGGACGAGTTCGTTGGACAAGATTATCCGTTCAAGCTTTCACGCGCAATGGTGAAAAACGTGGAATTTTAGGTCGGAAAAAATCTAACTTCATCTATTCAATGAGACAAACATTTTTTGAGACAAGATCTTCCTCATTACGAATGGGTGTCTTTTGTGGACTAAAGATTTGAATACACGAAAGGAAGAAACCACCCCTAAAAGATAATCGTTATATTTATGGAACACCCAAAAATAATGGCCCCTTGTCCACATCCAGAAGCTATCCTTGGAATCTTCCATAGGGTGTGCGAGTCAATAATTCAGCGATGCAGGAATGATTCTTTGTATGAAGCACATGGTCAACATTTTGAGTAATTATTGTAAACTATAATTTCATTAACTATTTAATTTCAACACCCTTGTATCTCGAAGACAATTTTTTCAGATATATGTTTATAAGAAAAACGATGTTTTATTTGATGTCCTCTACCACCTCTAAAAGTTTTTCGGTATATTTGTGGAATCCCCTGTATATGTAAAAGATGCCTCATAAACTTTATAAGCCGGGTGGACGCCACTTTACTTACTTAGCTAACCATTTACATCGTGAAGTCTGGATGAAAACCAAGCTTGGACTCCCTTGCCCGAGTCAGAAATCGATCCCGGTTCTCCAGATTTCATTTATCACAGCAATGAGGTCCCCCACTACCAGAGACCCCCTTAAGCTGGGCCTTAATTTGTATAAAATTTGCGTATCGTTATCATGATCATGATACTGGTAAAACTAAATTTTTGGCTTGCATCAGATGCAATCATGATCGCGATCTTTCTTAGTTTTTCCAATCTGTCCCATGTCCTGAATTATTAGTGTTGGCTCACAAGTAGTGACACTATGTCACTCTAATTTCAGTTGGGTACTGCTTGCTACATATTAATGCACTACGTCACAAAGTGAGGACAAGGTCGTGGAGGTGGTAAATGAAAAAAGAAATGATAGATGACAAGAATTTTCATTCATAGACAGACTTCTAGAGGTGCATATATATTGAGCGATTTTAATTTATAGCGATATTACTTCCAATGAATTCCAATTCCTTGTGCATTGTTAGTAGTATTGTGGTAGTGAATAAGTTTCAACATTCTGCGTCTCTTGGTTTCTCTGCAATATGCGCACAAAGGTTTCTTTTTCTAATACCTATATCTTTTAAACAGGATTTTTAGTTAATGTTAAAAATGTAAAACACGTGAAATGCTATAAGTCATATTCGCATAGAGTTTCAAAGCTAATATGGAGATTAGATAAAGCTCAAGGAGGAGGCAGAATAAAAATTTTACAAGTATATGCACCTACTAGTGACGCAGAGGAACACGTGTTAGAAGAATTTTACAACCATCTACAGATAGCTTTGGACGAAGACCTTTGCTCATGGACGATCGTAATGGGAGATTTTAACAGCAAAATAGGAAAAGGAAAAGAAGGGAGGGCCGTAGGGGACCACGGACTAGGAGTTAGAAATGAACGGGGAAAGCGTCTTATTGAATTTGCCGAATGCAACTCGTTATTTATCTTAAATACTTTTTTCCAAAAAAAAGATGATAAAAANTTATTGCAATACTGTTATACTGTTAATATCAGTAGATTTTATTTTTATTTATTTAATTTATTTGTTTTTGTTATGTGTTAAGCAGGAAATGTTTGTTGTTGTTTTTTAGTTATTTATTTTTATAATGATATAATTTATTTATTATTAATAATTGAAAACTATAATGTATGTATGTAAGTGTGAATGGATGCATGTATGTAAGAGTTTATATATTTGTGAATATATATTATAAATATATGTATGTTAATAGATGAAACTTCCATGCCTATAAGGCGCCACGGCATTTCGCCGATTTGCTTAATTTTTTATAATTTTATTGTAATATGTATGTACATTGATATTACCAAATTTTAAGCAATAAATGGTATTCGTATTCGTATTCGTATATCTTTTAAAGCTAATCAGTTATCATAATAATTTAAACACTCTAGACTCATTACATTATTTTGCTAATTTGGCACTTTAAAATTATTGGGAAAAAAACATTTTTGATTTATTTTATTTAACCAAGGGAGAAAATTTAATATTTTAGATATACTATTTAGGCCTGGCGCACAGTGAAGCGCAGCCCAGTTTTTCAATCTTAGAAATATAAGAGACCACTTGAATTGAGGCGTCAGATCCATTAGCGGCAGGTCGGCCACGTGTAAGGTAGTAATGTCCCGTCCTGCTTTGCGTCTTCATTTGTGCTGTTGCGTATATTTCTTGCGTGCATCTTTACCCTGCGTCACCTACGTCCCAATGTGTCCCCGGGTTGAATGTGCGCAGACGGTTGACATTAATATGGGACCATCAGCAGGGGCTAATTTGGCAAACCATCCAAATTTCTTAAATATTGGATAAGCTCAAATCATCTTTGCGCCCTATATATTGGACGAATTGAATTGTTAGTTTGGTTTTTTGGAGATCTGTTTCAATTTTCAATGGGATCACTCTTATTTCTTCTTAATGTAATTGATGGGGCCAATAATGAGCTAATTATGACCTTCTATCAAAAAAAAAAAAAAAAATTGATCTTCAGAATAATCACTCTTGTTTCGTATCTTCGGTAAGCTCGAAAGTAATTTTGTTTTTTCAAAAGATCACAATGCTTCCCTTACCATCGGTAAGCTCGGAAGCAGGACCGTTCTTAAAAAATTATTCCGTTACTTTTGGTAAGCTTGGAACCAGATCACAATGATTCCGTTGCCTTCGGTAAACTCAGAAATTAAATGTAACACTTATTGCATGTATCAGAAACTACTTGATCATTTTGACCGGATAGAAATCCGTTTCAGACATCATGGAACATTTTTGGTATCGTGTCGGTCAGTTGGTCTGTATGTCTTTCAATAATTTTACGAATCAACAAATACCTTAAAAACAATTCTTCCGATTTGAATTAATGAATGGTAGGTCATAATTAACTCATTGTTGGTCCCATAAAATGTTCATCCTTCTGCGTCAATTGGTATCCTTGCACCCAAACATATATTTATTTACAAGATACTCATCTAATTTTAAAGAAAGTTCGATGGTTTTTCAAAAGTAGCCCGCAGATGATCTCATATTAATTTCCACCATTAGCGCACAGTAATTATCACTAAATTGATACGTTTATAACATGTTAATTTTTAATCTTCTGTAACATTCCTTAATATGTATAACATCCCTTGGGAATGCGTGGTTCTGTTACGACCAAATTTGAGAAAAATAATTGTGAAATTTAGATAGAAATGGGAGTGATTGGAAAATGAGGATTCTTCTAGCTACGTTTCTTGTATCAAGAGAAGCATTCACTGTTTGACATCGTGCGTGATTATCCTTAGCCCTCACCTTCCTAGCAGGGGACCAACGCAACTTTTACTTAATTTTGTAACAAAATAATGTTTAATACATAGATAATTATCGCCTACGCATTATCACATTCAGATAATAAAAACAAAGCTTTCAGAACAAAAGAAAAACAAATATTATAAGTGAAAGTAGGTTGCTACTCTGCAAACAATTTAACAATCTAAATATTAGCATTGTTAGGAAGGGGGCGGAGTAAAAGTGAAAATTGAATGAGAAAACAAGAAGATGGAAAGAACTGGTGTTATTTTGAAGGTGAGGAAAATGTAATATTATTCTCTGCCACATTAATAACTACCTCTGCCTACAGAGGAACAATTATCTAATTAAATATGAATTAATACGAATTCCCCTTTAAAGAGGTGATTTATATTATTATAATTTTTCTTCTAATAACATCTCTGACTAAAAAAAAATGTTATTTTTCTTGTAATTGCAATCAGTTTTGAAAACAAAAGGGGAAGGTCGAGGAAGCATAATTTCCCAAATTATTTTTATGGTTTAATATTCAGGAGAGCTCAATTACTTGTATTTTCAAGGATTAATTCAATAATATCACTATGTTAAACCTTAACAATTGGAGGCCCGCATCTTTTTCTCCTGGATTTTAACATTTATTGGCATGGACTACAAGTATAGGACTATATCAAGGACTACAACTAGGACTATAAAGCACACTCGAGTAAGAGAAATAATTCTCTTATTTTTTTGTTTTCAAATTTTTATTTGAATATTGCAACGACATAGGCAGCATGTTATAAGCAATAAAGATGACTAAGTTTGACATTGGCTCACATATGATATGAGAAGCTGTCCATTGACAGTACTCACTGTACAGACCTGAATATTACATTTAAGTAATTTTTATTTTTAAGGCCACTGCCTTTTAAGGCGTCGATGGGGGTTACCAGGGATAAAAGGTGATAGAGGATTAATTAGGATGATAGGAAATGGAGTCATGGAAAAATGTGTATCGGGAAGTGGCTAGGTCGCAAACAAAGGGAACTTAGAGGTGGAGTCATTGTGAAGGGTGAAGTTTGAGACGTAGAAAGGAGCTATAGTTTATAATCTAAGAATTTTGGAATGAAGGCATTGGTATTGGTATTTGGTATTGGGATTAGTGGATTTTGGAATACGGTATGAGTTAGAAGGCTTGGTGCATCCCCAGAGTTTAATGCCAGATGACCAAGTGCGGGCTAAATTATAGTTATATAAGTAAGTAATTTGTAATGTGTTTTGAGTTGAGAGAGATGTATGATGTAAGATTCTGTGTAAAAGTTTGTAGCGTCAGTTATACTCTTCTTGCGTGTAAGTTTTGTGTGGTGTGCCCATGTTAATAGCCGATCCAGGATTAACTCAAGGTAGCGGACGGAGAGAGGGATAGGAATTTGATTCAGAGTTACCAGTTCGCATAATACATGTCTTAGACTGAATGTGACTTGAACCCTTTTCTTTCATCAATTTTTATTCTCCATTTTCTTAGCCGTATTTCTAGGAGTAAGAATTTAGCATTTTTTTTTTTTTTTTAAACTTTTTTTATAAATAGTCAAATTATATAGAACTTGTTTCATTTTCTGTCAAAGCCAGATGTATGTATTTTTTAATAACAGTAAACCTTAGAATAATACTACATATAGAAGGAGCATAGAATCAAAACAACAAGCAATTACTGATAAGGGACTGACGAATTAAATATGAATTAATACGAATTCCCCTTTAAAGAGGTGATTTATATTATTATAATTTTTCTTCTAATAACATCTCTGACTAAAAAAAAATGTTATTTTTCTTGTAATTGCAATCAGTTTTGAAAACAAAAGGGGAAGGTCGAGGAAGCATAATTTCCCAAATTATTTTTATGGTTTAATATTCAGGAGAGCTCAATTACTTGTATTTTCAAGGATTAATTCAATAATATCACTATGTTAAACCTTAACAATTGGAGGCCCGCATCTTTTTCTCCTGGATTTTAACATTTATTGGCATGGACTACAAGTATAGGACTATATCAAGGACTACAACTAGGACTATAAAGCACACTCGAGTAAGAGAAATAATTCTCTTATTTTTTTGTTTTCAAATTTTTATTTGAATATTGCAACGACATAGGCAGCATGTTATAAGCAATAAAGATGACTAAGTTTGACATTGGCTCACATATGATATGAGAAGCTGTCCATTGACAGTACTCACTGTACAGACCTGAATATTACATTTAAGTAATTTTTATTTTTAAGGCCACTGCCTTTTAAGGCGTCGATGGGGGTTACCAGGGATAAAAGGTGATAGAGGATTAATTAGGATGATAGGAAATGGAGTCATGGAAAAATGTGTATCGGGAAGTGGCTAGGTCGCAAACAAAGGGAACTTAGAGGTGGAGTCATTGTGAAGGGTGAAGTTTGAGACGTAGAAAGGAGCTATAGTTTATAATCTAAGAATTTTGGAATGAAGGCATTGGTATTGGTATTTGGTATTGGGATTAGTGGATTTTGGAATACGGTATGAGTTAGAAGGCTTGGTGCATCCCCAGAGTTTAATGCCAGATGACCAAGTGCGGGCTAAATTATAGTTATATAAGTAAGTAATTTGTAATGTGTTTTGAGTTGAGAGAGATGTATGATGTAAGATTCTGTGTAAAAGTTTGTAGCGTCAGTTATACTCTTCTTGCGTGTAAGTTTTGTGTGGTGTGCCCATGTTAATAGCCGATCCAGGATTAACTCAAGGTAGCGGACGGAGAGAGGGATAGGAATTTGATTCAGAGTTACCAGTTCGCATAATACATGTCTTAGACTGAATGTGACTTNTTTTCAATGTTATCAGTGACACTCCTTCTATATATAGTATTATTCTATGCAGTAAACTTTCTTTTTTAGAAGAAAATAACTCAGGGATAACGAGGAATAATTTATGGATGTCGTTATCCAAGGGTTAACTCAGGGATGAAAATTAAAACGAATAAATCTATCTAAGTCATTGTCGTAATATCTTAAAGCCACATACGAAAGACCTTTAAACCAATATCTCTTCTGAAAGCGAGTTAAGTTGCCAGCAGTTAAATAATATAAGATTAAGTATAGGATTAATAAGGAAAGAGGTATTCAAACACTTATCCTTTACGATATAAATAGATTTAAAATGTCCTTATCTGCTTCAAAATAAATATAAATTGAGATATTTTCAGGATTAGAAGGGATTTATACGGAATTAGGGATCGGTGTGCATAAATCCCGATATTAATAAGTTGCTCTTTAAACCAATAAAACATTTAAAACCTTTAAGTCGCTCTTGAAACCATCATTCAAACTCCAACAATAATAATTGTTCGAATTTGTATACGCGTGAAGCATTTTCGAATAAAATTATTTACTCCCGCACACAAAATTAGCATGTTTTCACCTAACCACTAAGGAATCAACGACGATCAAAACTTAAAGAAAGAAGAAATTAATGTAAATTCTATTAATTATATAAAGAAGACAAAGACGATGAAAGGGCATTGACGGATATCATAACTGTCAGAAAATGGAGGAAGAAATATATCCTAGCCTAGGGTTACTCTAACGTTAGCCATTTTGGTTTCATGAAAGAAAACTGGTTGATTTTAGGTTTCTGTACAAAGTACAAATAGTAACCTTTTATAACGGCTCTGTCTGTCTGTCTGCCTGTCTGTCCGTTGCTTGTTTCAATTCATATACTACTATTATAGCTAGGAGCTTGAAATTCGGCACACATGTTCATCTCGGCATTTGTGACAACTGGACACATTTTCGATTTTTCACACCTAATATTTTCAAGATGGCGGCCAATATGGCGGGCGACTAAAAATTGATTTTAGTCACCATGACATGTTATAAATCAATTAAAAGGTCTTAATAATATGAAAATATTAAAATTTCACTATTTTGATGATGGCGGACAATATGGCTGGCGACAAAAGAAGATTTAATCATTTTAACTTCATCGTACAGAAACCGGCGATTATCGCCTCACGTACTTACGTGAAGCGCGCCTTACTTGTTTCTCACTAAGATTAATAAACAAATTGACCAGGAGATAGCGTGCAAAAAGTGTCTGATTAACATCAAGCTAGAATTTCGTGTATAAGAGAATATTTTGCTGCCTTTTAAACATATGTGATCGGCTAAGTTCGTGTGCGGGACATTGCTGTTGATATTAGAAAATAAAAAAATAAAACTGGCGGAGAGCGGCCATGTCCCACCCACTATGGTGGACAATGTGATTTTCATGATCCTGAGTACGAAGTAAGGTAGTTAGACCAAACATCAACTTGATGTTAATTTGTCACTGATAGATTTGTTAATCAAATATTATTCCAAATCAAAGAGGTCGCCTACAAGTGACAAACTAATATCAACTTGATTGTTGGTCTAACTAATTTCGTACTTAGGATTATGAAAATCACATTGTCCACCAAAATGGGTGGGATATTGCTGCTCTTCACCGGTTTGGTTTTTTTTTAAATTGCCTATTGCCAAGCAATGTCCAACACAAAACGAACTTAACCGACCACATACATGTATCTACTTTTGAAAATATTGTTAAAAGGCAAAGGCACCAAAAGATTAACTTATACACAAAATTCTAGCTTGATGTTTATATGACACCTTTTTGCTCTCTATCTCCTGGTCTAAATGAAGTCCCACTAAATTTATGTAGAAGAAATTCAGCAAAATATATGATAACTATGCGATGGCCCTTTCCTAAAATAAAGTGAAGTACTTGACTTTAAAAGTACTAAATAGTTAAAAATTAATAGTTAACAGAAAATAGTTTATATGATAAGTAGATATATAGTATATAACGTACATATACATGGTTTACAATCATGCCCTCTAATATCTACAATATGCGCATACATAAGCAACATATATACATGTGTAGATTAGTTGGTATATACATAGATGGAGGGGGAAGCGTTGAGGTTTGAGATTATCTCGCTATTAAATGCAGGATTATGTGTGAATTGAACCATGAAATGCGATTAATTCATGCGTTTCACCGCATCGCCATCCAATAGATAAGATTAGATAGAACGTCATGGTTCTACTGATATCAGGTCATGGTTGACCTTCTTTATTTATCTCTGATATGATTTCGTTAAAGCGAATAAAGATAATAATAATTTTACTACGTTTTTATTAGCTTGCTTTCTTGTTTGTTTGTTTGTCCTGTAAAAATCTTTCAATCGATTTTTAACTAACTTCCCGAGTAGCTAGAAATTCGAAACTTTTAGAATAGCTCAGAACACGATAACAATGCATTATTTTAATACCTTTATCCATCTTTCAGCAAAATTTAATTAGTTTTCAGCAAATTATGCTTTATGGAAAGTTAGTTCGGGATAAATCCGCAAGTTATATTATTTGTTTCGGCATGTTCCATATTTACAATCATCATTTTGACAGGTTAAAGAATCAAATTTATGATTTATGACAGAAAATGTGAAAACATAGTATATAAAAAGTTCTATTTACCTTGCAATTATTATATTTATCCTTAAATTTCTATTTATATGGATATACTTTTAATTAAATTTTAAATAATTGTTTAATACTTTCCTATGCGAGGATTAAATATTTTTATTAAAAGGTAAAATTAAATTTTAAAAAATGAGCGTTATTTGATTTATGAAATTTAGCTTTTTTTTATAAAAAAAAAGAAGATAATATAGTGAAATGTTGTATTTATAAATTTTAATATCTAAAATGGATCTTAATATATTTAAATTAATATTACGTTGCATTTTTAAAATTTAATTTAAATTTAAGGTTTTTCATTACTTATGACGAACACAAGGAGGGGTCGCCCACGAATTTTGTTTTTTTTTACTCTCCCACGTGAAACCACTTTTCATGTTAATATATTTATGTGTTTTTTTAAACAAAATTTGTTCAGCTCTCTTGAAATAGACAGGATGACTTCATAATTGAAATTTCCCTTATTTGTTAACGTCAGAGAATACCTTATTTGATTTCGTTAAAAGGCAAAGATTTTAGACCATTTTTCAAAATAATAATTAAAAAGCTAATAATATACTGATCATGTCAAAAATAAATAAATTAGTTACTTTTGCCGTATTCATCTTCTTCATCTCTCTACAAACAGATAATAGGGTTTCTTTTTAGCTTAAACGTCATAAAACACTAAACAAACTGACAGACAAAAAGCTTTCTTTTCAGCTCTATCGTCATAAAACCACCAAAAAGAGTTACAGGCTTAAGGTTTTCTTTTCAGCTCTATCGTCATAATACAATAAGCAGACAGACAGACGAAACGTTTTTATTTTAGCTTTATTGTCATAATACAATAAGCAGACAGACAGACTGAAGGTTTTCTTTTTTAGCTTTATTGTCATAATATAATAAGCAGACAGACAGACTAAAGGTTTTCTTTTTAGCTTTATTGTCTTAATACAATAAGCAGACAGACAGACTAAAGGTTTTCCTTTTAGCTTTATTGTCATAATACAATAAGCAGACAGACAGACTAAAGGTTTTCTTTTCAGCTCTATCGTCATAATACAATAAGCAGACAGACAGACTAAACGTTTTCTTTGTAGCTTTATTGTCATAATACAATAAGCAGAAAGACAGACTAAACTTTTTCTTTTTAGCTTTATTGTCATAATACAATAAGCAGACAGACAGACTAAACGTTTTCTTTTAAGCTTAATCGTCATAAAACACCAGACAGACTATACGTTTTTTTTTTTGTTTTTTTTTTTTGCTCCCGAGCTTACCGAAGAATAACGGAAGCTATGTGATCGTTCCGACGAACGAAAAATATTTAGGTCTCCNGATAAAAAGCATTACGAAAGCTATTTGGGGAACAAATTTAAAAATAATATATTTATGTTTGAATATTATTCTTCAATAATTGAAGAATAATCTATAATTATTATAGAAATAAATAATAAATAACATTTCTCCTATGAAAGCTTATACATTGTTTTTATAAAAAAGCAAAACAAGAAAAACAAAAAAAAACTAAAAACACAATTTTTAAGGCAGTCAACGAGACCAAATAATTGATCACCCATTTATTAAAATTAGACAAGTTTAACTTTTTATAAATGATGGAGGGGAGGGAATTTTTAAAAAATAATTTTTTTTACATTTTTATGGGATGTAGTAGTAGTCTAGTACTTCCTACTAGAACAGGTAGGACAGGTACTTCCTACTAGAACAGGTAGGACGAACCACTTGTTCGAACCTTGCAATTAGGCCATCTTTTAGGCCCTTTTTACGCTCCGTGGTGTATGACAGGATCAATAGTGAGCCATATAAATCAGAGCGTCACGGCGAGGAATCGAACCCCATCTCGTTCCACTCATGATTCTGCGATGGCCTAGCAGACATTGTAAGTAATTTAACCCACACAGTCACTCTTTGCTTGGCTCTCCTTTTTATGGGAAAATAAATAGTTAAAAATATTACTTTTTTTTTTCTTGAAAAATCGAAATTTGATACGGTTTCCTCTTATAATATTTTTGAAAATTGTAATTTTTTTTTTTAATCCAGGGCACATTTTGAACAAAAAGTACATAATACTTCAAATCTTCATTTAAGAACAAGCAGGAGATTTTATGAAGAGTGACTTTTATTCGAAAAATGACTTTTTTTTGTCATTTAATGAGTTAAAAACTCAAACAGGAGACATACTTGTAAATAAATACACGAGTGTGTGTGTATATGCATATGCATTCATATCAAATTTGAGGTACCACAAACAATGGAATATTGTTGAAAAAAGAAAATTGTGGCGTCTAAAATTTAAAGAAAGAATAGAAGTGTTCCTACTTTGAAGTTTTTTTTTCTTTATACCTTTTTCAAAAGACTTAAAAGTACCTTTGAAGATTTGAACACAATTCGTCTTTTTTTTATTAAAAAAAAAAATGAAAACATCTTGTATTTTATATTTTTTTTTTAGAAAAAAAAACGAACAGAAACAAAAAAGAAAAATAAAACAAGAGATTTAAGCATGACACGTTGTAGTAAAAAGAGAATAATTTAGCGTTAAAACAATGGATAGTAGAAGAGATAACGGGGCGTTATTGTTTTAAAAAAGTTGAGTTTGGACGCGAAAAGCTCATATTTTATGGATAAACTTTGTTGTCCCTTGTTATTTAAAAAAGCTAATTCTAGAAAGTATTTTACCCGGGTTTTTCTCTGTTATTATCATTATTCCCTCCAAAAGAGGTCCACTGTAAGTTAAAGATAAAGGCTTTTATATATATTTTCACCTAACACTGTACTACCTTGCCGAAACGCGTTAAGCGAATCTAGTCTTTTAAAAGTGCCCTTTTTTAACTGTTTTAACAACTTTTTAAGCTTTTAAATGATATTAAAAATGATCTTTTTGTTTTTTTAAGAACCTGAAGTAGGATTATAATGGAGCTTTAAGAGTTTAAAGTACATGAAGAAAAGGGGGTGAATGTGACAATGGATTCTTCAGGTTTTGAGAGTCCTCTTTGGTGATTAAAAACTTAACACCATTCTGGATTCTTTTGTTATCAGTTATCACGGTATCTTATCTTTAAAGTTAAGATATAAAAGTACGGACTATGAAAATAAGCTTCTAATTTAATACCTGCTTATATTCTTCTGACTATTCAATTGTAAATAACATGTTGTACAACATGCAATAAAGATTAAAAATGTGATCATTATCATTTTCGTTAATATGATGCTATATAATATAGTTATTAAACAAAAATAATAAGATAAGATTAGAGGATATGTGATTATGTGATCTGTTCAGATGTTGGTAAAAATATGCAAAATCATAAAATTATACCCGAATTCCGGGAGCGTATCATATGCCAATTTTTAATTTTCTTAATATGTCAGCCCTAAATTCAGCATGCCTGTTATATACAAGATACGGTTATTACAATTTGGTCTTAAGTCATGTCTGGATGCGATTTTTATTCTTTAAGCTAAATAATTAATAATATAGCCTATATTATTAATGATTTAGCTTAAAGGATGAAATAACAGAACAGGACTAAGACCAAATAGTAATTATCGTATCTCGCATATAATATGCATGCTAAATTAAGGGCTGAAATTTCAGGAAAATTAAAAATTGGAATATGATACGCACCCCGAATTCGGGGATAATTTTATGTTTGTGCATATTTTTACCAATAGATTCTAATGTTTATTTATTTATTTTTATTGTTATATTTAGGAATTTTTAAGATTATAATGTTTATTTATGCACCTAGGGAGTAAAGTAAGCCATTATTCCCTGAGCGAAAAAGTTGATTCTTGAGGCGAAGCCGAAGGAATCATGTCCCTAAATCCCGAGGCGAAGCCGAGGGAATTAGACTTTTTAATTCCCGAGGCGTAGCCAAGGGAATAACGCTAATTAGCTCCCGAGGCGAAGCCAAGGGAGATAATTATCGCGAAGGGAATAATGGCACTTTACTCACGAGGTACATACAATATTTTATCTCCTGTAGGAAGTAAATACATATTTTCGTTCATTGCACAGTTTTTATTTATTATTTTAATAAATAACAATAATTATTAGCACTTTTAATAGCAGATATAAGAGATTCAGTATTAAAAACAAATAAGAATTGGAATTAAACTCAAATAGAAGGTTACTTAGATGCAGGTTATAAACATAGATAAACATGGTCGTAAAAGCAGTGACGCCAACCTGATTTCAACATCTTCATTACATTAACCATTCATTTTCTACTATTTATAAAATAATTAAGTTGCAATCTTTACTTTTTCGCCCTACTTTACTTTTTCGCCCTACTTTTTACTTTTTCTCCCTACTTTTTGATTCAGGGATGAAAAGACCTGCTTTAGTCCCTCTAAACTAATTCAAAATCATAACTTTTTTTACCTTACTGGAGATAAACTATTTAAATAACTAGATAAATTATTTTACTGAGATTTAATAAGTTTTTCAGCAGGACTAAAGCCTTCTTGAACTCATTGTTAACGAAAGCACAATTTAAATGATGCAGATAACATAACAAGTAAGGCGTAAGTAATTATGAATTGAAACAAGCCAACGGACAGACGGACAGACAGAGCCGTTATATAAGGTTTCTTTTTGTACTTTGTACAGAAACCTAAAAACTAAATAAATAATTATAGATATTATCTAAAAGACAGAACTTGAGAGATAACAGTTACTTGAGTAAAATCTTGAAACGGTAGCAGTAATTAATTTAACAATTATAGCATCGGTACTATGGTACGGTGGAACGGAACGTAACTATCAAAATAACTAGTTCCTGTGCTGGAGCGGTTCCAATCGTTGCAATATTATTCGTGGAACATTAAAATAAAAATTGTTCTTCGTAATTTGGCCGCGTAATTTTTTAAAATGATAAAATCAAAAAGTTCTGAAGAAAATTCTTCAGAAGAAAATGAAGAAAATTGCTCTGTTTAATTTACAATAATTCCAAGATAAAAAGAACTTTTTATATATGTACTACGTTTTTAAATTTTCTGCCATAAATTATAAATTTGAAACCCGTCAAAATGAAGAGTGTAGGTAAATATGGATATGTCAAAACAAATAAAATAACTTGCGGATTTCTCCCGAACTAACTTTCCACACATAAAAATTTGCTGAAAACGAATTAAATTCTGCTGGCTAAAAGTATAAAAATAATGCATTGTCATCGTGCTCTGAGCTATTGTAAAAATTTCAAATGTCTAGCTACTCGGGAAGTTAGTTAAAAATCGATTGCAAGATTTGTACCGGACAAACAAACAAGAACCAAGTTAATAAAAAACGTAGTAATAAAATGAGTTGAACAATAAAATTGTAAAGGTTTTATAATTCAACGTAAAAATAAACACTCAATTATTATTTAAGTGGCAGTGGCTNTCTCTGTCTCTCTCTCTCTCTCTCTCTCCCTTTCCCTCTCCCCCTCTCACTCTCACTCAATATGTTTAATAGAATTATTTACATTTTTGTATATTCAAAAATTGTGTGATGTATTTACTTACCTATATTGAAAATATAGGTCATGGAAATTATAATTAATTCATCGATTTAAATATTAACTTAACACAAAATGCATAATTAACAACCTTTTCAAACATAGAAATATAATTTAATTCTCTTTAATACTATTTTCAAGGTAATTTAGTTTATAATAAATTTAATTTTTATAATAATTCTTGGTGAATTATTATTCTAGTGAAAATAAATAATAGTTTGAAGGCAATTAAGGGGTTGAATGGGAATTGAGTAATGGCTAGATTTAAATGAATAATAATAATTTTCTGCTACTAAATGATCTTCTAAAGACGCAAAAAAGAGTAATGAAAAATAAATTGATAAACTGATCTTTCAGCGATATGAAATCTATTACAAACTTTATTAAGAAAAAAATTGTAAGTGAATATATTTGATAAAATATATTGAATATGTTGAATTTATATGTTGAAGATTTATATGTTTTAGATTCTTGTTGAAGATATGTTGAAGATTCTGCACTATTTTTGACTTAACGAGATAACAGTTTATACTGAAGGATTTATTTAGATGTCTCTAAAGACTTGAGATATTCCATAATCATTATGTCAGCCTCTTGACAGATGCTTGATATATTAAGGGGGAAACCACAATACAATATCCACTTCAGACCACTTTCTATTGGGAAATATTGAAAAGCTCTGAACTTATAATGGTGCTTTTAGCTTAGCTGACTTACCCATTATGTGGTTCATGTATATACATGATTAACTAAGCTCTTAATAATTAAAGTTAGTTTTAATGATAAATAAGAAATATTTTGTGTCGTTTATATAAATATGATAGAATAGTGGGTATAAATTAATTCACAATGTATTAACTTCATCTACGATTGATACGAAACATAAACATTTTACCTCTGTTTAGATGCGTAGAAAGGGATTCTTTTCGTAGTTGTATTCATTGCGCATGCGCGTTTCAGAATTCTTTACTTACCTCATGATTAGCGAGTTTGTTAACATTTAAACTAGCTGTTAGGCCCGCGGTAACGGGCAGAATAATAAATATGGTTTAGAAACAGAGCTGAGAGATAATTAGTAATAATTGAAATATATATTTAAAGAGATATTTACTGTTTAAATAGTAAGTTTTATGCAGTTATAGGTAATTAAAATTAAAACATTTAAATAGAAGTTTTGTGCTCCGATATTCGTTACATAGGTATAGCGCAAATGGTTTGGTATCGGGCTTTCACCCAGTAGCCCCGGGTTCGTTCCCAGCTTATGGCACATCAATTTTTAACGTTATAAATCATTTAGAGGTGAGTCGTTGTTGTCGTTGTCGTTGTTGGGACACTACTCGATTATATAAAAGATGATGTATAGGTATAAAGATATTTTATAGTGTATCGGGCTCAATCTGCCAAAGTTTTCGAATGAATAGTAATTTCTAATATATTTTCTTATCAATAATAAAAAAAAGGAGTTAACCTTCATAGATAATATCCTTCTCTTTCTAATGGTATTTTTATAAGATTAAATCGGTTGTAGCATTAATAGGATAATATAGTACAGATGGATGGGAGGGGGTACAGGTACAACTAACTATTAAACTACATAAGTACCTTAAACTACAGCTAACCTTAATCTACATGAGTGATAAAAATAAGAATATTTTTGTTTCGTGTCTGCTTCTCAATTCTGAAGAACGTCATTTACAATTAGTGCGTTTCCATGAGTTTTCAAAACGGTTTTGGTATTCAAAATATCATGGAAACAGCAATTTTTAAAACATTTTGAGTCAATGTCATAACAGCAAATTTTGGTTTAGTAATGAAACTGTTTTCACAATACAGCATGGAAACGGTTATTGAATTGAAAGCAGAATTGAGACATGCACAGAAGGTATGTTATGCAGAGACATGACAACCTGACTTAACTAAAACTATTCTGGGAGTTTATAGTTTATTAAAATTTTGTTATGATTATGAAAACTGTTTTTAAAAACTCATGGAAACGTGGAATATGTCTCCAAATTCTAAACTTCCACAGCCAAAATGTGCTTCAGACACTATGGTCACTTTGGTCTAAAGTCTGTATTATGTCTTTATGATCGTCAACAATTTTGCGAACGCCCGCAATATTGGAATTATTAACTTTTCTGATTATGATGGAATTTTTCATGGTATGTCAAAGTTATCCCATTAATGTTCACGATTTGATTCGAACTTTTGAACTTTAGTAACTATCATGTATTTAAATCTATCTTATTATATTTTATATTACACTCATGGTAACATTTTCCGTAGTAACAGGACGTGAGGAATTTATGCTCTTCTCTAATTTGCAAACTTTTTTATACTCTCCTAAATTATACTTTATATTTATATTTTTGTTTCAGGGACATGGTGAAACTTCTGAAAATGCCTCATGTCATCATCTTCATTTTCTTCATATTTGGATTGGGCAACTGTTGGGGTTTCATTGAATCATATCTGTTTCTTTATCTCAAAGAACTGGGAGCACGAAACTATCTTTTAGGTATGTAAAAAAACTGAAATATAGCAAATGATACACATTCAAATACCAAGAGTAAATAACATATCACCTAATTGACAAATCAAAATAGCAAATGTCGATAACTGGTTTTAATGAAACCCGCTCTTATTAATAAACTTTTTATGTGGAGATATTATTTACGTCGGGGAACTAATAAAAATCGGTTCGACAAACTAGAAAAAAAAATAGCAAAACTGAAATTAAACCCAACAATATCTAATTTAATCAATATCTTGCCTCCAAACTTACCGAAGGTACCGGAAGCTATGTGACCGCTCTGAAGAACGAAATATTTTTATGTCTCCGATTTTAAATATTCTAAGACAATCCGTTTTAGATATCAGGGAAAATTTTTAGTTCATGATTGTCAGTCTGTCAATCTGTGGTTCTCTCTACCACTGAATTTTTGCGAACCAAACATATTTTAATAACTAATCGTCCAATTTTAATGAAATTTGGATATAGGTCATAAATGTGGATGTAGGTCATAATTAGCCCATAAAAGTGTTTCTCTTCCAAATGCGCACAAACATACATTTATTTACACCTATATCTCTAAAAGCTCTCATCTGCTTTTTAAGAAATTTGGAATGTTTGTCAAAAGTAGCCAGCAGATAGTCCAGATTAATTTTAACAGTCTGTGCTCTTTAACTTTTCCTAAATTGATCATTTAATTCATGTAAAAAATCAAAGCAATTTTGAGAGATTTAAAAGACGGGGGATTAAATAAATTTGACATTAATAGGTTTTAAACGAATCTAAAGAAGTTCCGTAAATTGAATAGAGATAGCGAAAAGGGAAAAATGAAAAATGTAGTGCAATTTATTTATTTAAAATATCCTTAGTTGAATTATTTAAATCCCATGCTAAATTATCAAGATTAACTCATACTTATAGTTTAAGTAACAGGTGATTTATCCAAGTGTAAAGCAATACAAAACGAAGTAATTTATCATTCTATCCCTGTTGCTATTCAATGATATTATTTATAGTTAAAGTGTGTCTAATGCAAGAGATTTATCAGATTACGTTGAAACCCCTCAATGATTTAATTATAATAAGCTGTTTAATCCATGCTCTTGCTTAATGAGATTTTAGGTGTGATTAATTACAGTGTGGATTATATAGGGTGTATTTATGGTATATCTTGGTGTTGGCAGGTGTAACAGTGACTGTTGGCACCATCAGTAGCATTCCCTTCCTCTACGGAGCTGATGGACTAATTAAGAAGATAGGTCACGTCAATCTAATTATAATAGCCTTCTTCTCTCACGCTGCGCGTCTTGTCGGATACTCATACATCGAGTAAGTACAACAAGTAAATAACTCAGTGGCGCAACAACCAGTTGTGCAATAGCCAATGGCGCAATTGCCAGTGGTGCAATAGCCAATGGCGTAATTGTCAGTGGCGCAATAGCCAATGGCGCAATTGCCAGTGGTGCAATAGCCAATGGCGCAATTGCCAGTGGCGCAATAGCCAATGGAGTAATTGTCAGTGGCGCAATAGCCACTGTACCATTACCATTGCCAAAGGGAGCCTTGGGCAATGGAGCCTGCCAAAGGGCTAATTGAACCAATAGTTGGATGCCCGTACTCCGCTACGGAGCATGTTTTTTTTAACGTATTTCTAGTTCTTTCTGTATTCTAGTTATTCTTGTTCTTCTAATAATTTGGTTTATTAACTACCGCCAAGAAACATTCCAGGTATTTTAGTTTCCAAGCGAGAATATTTAAATGACCAATTTTCTGCATCCCTCCCCCTTTCTATACCCTAGTTTTTTGGATAATAATATATGCAAAAATTCCCCTTATTAGTAAATTACGTTCTTCTGGGCAAAGACGCAGATAGCTTTTATAGTAATTTGAATTTGAATTTATGGTTTCCACAAGAATTTAGAGATATAAGCAGTTCCGATATGAAAAATAGAAAAAGAAATACATCTTTAAAATTTAGACTTCTATTTTCAACTCTTCTTTAAATTTTGAAAGTCAAAATAAATTTATGATCTCATCAGCAGTCACTAGCCTCGGTAGCGCAGTAGGCAGCGCGTAAGTCTCATAATATTAAGGTCGTGAGTTCGATCCTTACCCGGGGCATTAGTTTTGCGCTCTGTCCTTTAGTAATTTAACTTGCCTATCATGTAAATCTATACATAATCTAGTATATTAGATATCTATATTTGTACGAGTCATAATTTACATTTAGTTTTTGATTGTTAAAAAAAGTATTTTCAAGCTTTTCTCCATCATTTCCTACTCAGAATTTCTTTGAAGAAAAGTACGTAATAATCCGCGTGATAGAGATGACATTTTTGAGGAGAGATGACTGACTAAATTATATCACTTTTTTTGTAATTTCTTAACAAACAAAGATACAGATTCAGTCGTTAGGCTGCGCTCGCATGATTCTATAAAATTTTGATATATATTAGGTTTTTTCCAACCAAACAGTGTACCATCCGGATCGTCATGGGCATGCACAAAGGATAAACGCTGTTCCAACCAGACTTGTGACAGTATTTCTTACCGTCCTCCAAACTGTTCCAACCCGCGCAGGGATCGTTTGCGAACAGTTTACTGTACCGTCCAAAAGATCTTTTGACAATGTCAAGTACTGGTTTGTAGTTTGTATGACAAGCGCAGTTATGTCAATCGTCACACATGTCTACAGAGAGGTTCAATAATTGTAGGTAAGTGGGAGGAGTCCTTCAGTGTTATATCAAATATTGAAGATGGGTTAAGCACAATTTGGTCCGAAATTAAAGATTAAATGCTAAATTACACTTTTAGATGTTACTCCGTCCCATATCGCTCCTTACAAAAAATTCAATGCTTGCAAGAGAATTGTCCAAACTTCAGGCAACATTGTGCTTAACACATCTGCAATGTTTGTTAAATCACTGAGGTACTCCTCCCACTTACCCACAAAGAGCCCCCCCCCCCCTTATCCATGTGATATTTTATTCTCTCAAAAGTATAGTACTAGACAAGATTACTACCTGGACAACGACTTTTTTTAAGACAATATTTCAAACCGTCATTGCGTGGATTTCACCCGATCGTTTTTAAAGTTATAGATATGAAATTTAAAGTAGAAGAATGTAGTTTTTATACCCCGCAAACCCCATATCTCTATCTATTACAGAAGCTGACCTATAAGTGTTCAAAGAAGTGCTGTTTTTTTTTGGCCCACCCTGTATACATAATTGTTTATTTATATTTACGCTTGTTAACAAGGTAGAAGGCTAACAAAACACAACTTTTTGATTATGATACCAAATAAATGAAGAATTCTCTTTTCCTCCGTGCAAAATGGGAGGAAATCAAATTTAACCAGTATGAACATTACAGCAATTACACTGCTCTCCTTATTCCTTCTAAACAAAATGAAAATAGAAAATTACGTGTTTACATAAATATATGTATATATGTAGAATGGGAAATGAGGTTTATATAATTAAAGGACCATCTGAACTTTGTTAAAATTATTTTACTTCTCTCTGCTTCCTCCTCTCGGAGTTAAAATTAAAGCTATGTTTTTTGGGCCCTCTTTGGCCGTATATAACCAAAAAAAGAGAAGAAAAACCTCACATTCTACAAATTAACATTTTATATTCACACATGTGGGTTTTTCCCCTTTTGTATGAAAATGTAAAATAGAGAGATAAAAGAAAAGATAGTAAAAATACTTCTTCTACTAAAGGTATTTTATATTCAACTATAAGTAAAAAAAAAAATAAATGGTCTAAAGAAATAAAAACTAAAATCAACTCAAAAACAGGTATATTTTAAAAGAAAAAAGAGATTTCAATTACAGTATAGAAACTGCAAAAATGTATTATTCCAAAAAAAAAAAAACTAAAACTACACATGATATATATCTTAAGAGAGGAAAAAAAAAATGTATTCGAGAGGCAAACAAAGCTTCTCTGCCATTGTTTGCTTTTGGAGGATTCCTCCAGGGACGTATTCTTGGCCCTCGTTTTTTTCAAGTCTTTTTATTTTATTTCTTTTTTTGTACCCAGAGCAAAATTTATTTCTGGTTCGTAGCCATGAATTATTCATTGGGAATGGAAGAACTAAGAATATAAGGGGGGGGGGTAGTTTAGAGTAAATCTAGCGAGTAATACTTTTTTCGGAAGTTATATTGAATTGTAATGTGTAATATGCATGAAAAAAGTAACTTTTTTTTACTTAAGAATTCGATCAATTTTGTTCAGTGCATTAAAATGCGTTTATTACTTTTTAATTATTAATTTAAATATAAACGTATAAAAAAATTAATTAACTAGTATAATTTTAAAGTATGATTATTGATTGATTATTGATTTGATAGTATATGTATAATTATGTACATTATTATAATCTTTACAATAATTATTATTTATTAAAAATTATTTATTATTTGACAATAACTATTATTTGTTGTAAATTAAAAAAAAATTAGTTATTTTATTATGTTCATATAAGTATCATCTGTGTAGATCATACTTTAATGAACTGTAATGTATGTTTAGGGTCCCTGAACATTCTTTTTAGTTCCCCGGAACATTTTTGTGTGTTCCTTCCTGAACATTCATTTCAGTAAATGCATAAGAAAGTGACTATACAGTTATAGTACTACAATATTCTATAGTTTGACACTTAAAAATACTTTATTATAATCATTATAAGTATTCAAATTATTAAACAAAAAATAAAAATTATTATAAAAATACATGCATGGCCATAAAATAAAAGAAACTATTAGAGTGTAAAAGAATAGTGTGAATCAATTTTGTCGTAATCTTGTTTCAAGACTAGAGGTCTTATTATTTTGTTTTGCGTCAGCTACCCGATGAAATTTATTCATTTAATAATAGGTTACTTAAGTCAGGGTGTTAAGTAATGTGATAAGATGGTTGTTATAGAAGATATGGTAGTTATTCATATGAAGGAAAGTACGAAAAATCAATGCCCCGGGTGAGGGTCGAACTCACGACCTTAAGATTATGAGACTTACGCGCTGCCTACTGCGCTACCGAGGCAGATGTTTACCAAGATTCTGATAAATGTGTCTTTATCCCTAAAATAGTTCAAAAGAATAAATAAATATATGATACTGCTTTGAAGGATTAATGGATTTAACTAATCTTTTACTTTATTCTTCGGAAAAAAATCTATGTTTAGGAAATAAGATATTGCAGTATAATAAGATTTTGCATAGTAAAACTAATGCTCCTGGTAGGGATATATTTTACGGCTACTTCTTTAAAATGATAAAACTTACGCGCTCCTACGCTACCAAGACTGATGGGACTGACAAATTACAATAATTTATCCCCAAAAATAATTAAAAATAATAAAAGAAATGTTAATTTAAAGAGCTTGGGTGTTTTACTATTTTTGAAGCGTAACTAAATGAGCCCCTATCACTCTAAAGGAATATAATTTCCATAAAAAAATAACTTTCTAAACATTCTTTTTTTTAGAATCTATTGTTTTTAGTTAAAGTTGAAATTTAACTGAGAAGTTCCACTCAGATTTCGAGCAATCTTATAATTTGCTCTTAAAAAATACTATTTTGGAGGAGAAATCTTGGGTGAGATTAGTTTTGCATGGTATGGTAAAACTAATGCCCCGGGTGAGGATCGAACTCACGACCTTAAGATTATGAGACTTACGCGCTGCCTACTGCGCTACCGAGGCTGGTGACTGCCCATGGGACCATAAATTTATTTTGACGTTAAAAATAAATTGAAAAAAAAAGGGTTGAAAATAAAGGTCTAAGTTTTAAAGATGTAACTTTTTTTTATTTCGGAACTTGTATTTATTACAGATGGTCAAATTTATTACAAGATGGTCAAATTTATTCTAATTTCTACTGGAGGAAATCAGCTTGTAAATAATCAATATTGTTCGTTATAATCACTGTATCCGTTGATTTTTGTTTAGAAACGCATGGTGGTGCTTTCCTTTTGAAGCAATGGAATCATTTTCTGTCCATTTGATGTGGGTTTCAGCGGCAACTTATTGCTCTATTATAGCTCCAAGACGTCTTCTGGCAACTCTTATTGGTATTCTTGGAATGGCTCACTTTTCACTAGGTAACACAATCAGTTTATTATACATTAAACATTTGATTAATGTTGAAATTTGTGTTAATAAAAGTAAAATTTAATTTTTTCAACTACATATGTTTTTGCTTATACACAGGATTATTACAAATGATGTTCATGATTTCAAGCGTACATAAATTTAATTTTATTTATCATACAAAAAAATAAAATGGTTACATTTTAAAGAAAACTCAAAATGTTTTATCGCAGGTACTCTATGTGGGAACTCCCCCTACCTGCTCTATAACTTCAGTGCTTACTGGCGGCCTTCCAGTTGATCTCTTTTTACAAATGCAGCCGATTTTCTTAAAAATCAAGTTCCATTTGCAAATAGAATGAATGATTGCTAGGAGGATCTTCATTAAATCTGGTTCTAAAGTGACGTTGTACACTAATAACTAGAGTTCGGATTTTGCATATTTGCATATATTTTTTTTATTGCCCCAAGTGATTTTTCTTCACGAATTATGATGTTTGGAATGCACTAGGCCACTTTAAATTCAAATTTAAAATTGCATATTTTGCATATTTCGGGCATTATTGCATATAATTGCATATTACCGGCATAAGGGCATATTATTACATATTTTTGCATAAATATTCTATTTTTTGAGAGAAATTTCCACTAAGGTGCGTATTTTTGTACGATGTTTTTAGTCAAACATATATTATCTAGGTACTGAAACCTTTTGAGGATTAAAAGGAATTCACTGTGTAACAGTGCACATACCCCCTGTCCTAAGCTTCTGCCAGGACAGGGGGTTTACCAGTCCCTACTGGTTGATACCCTAAGAAGGCTGTTTTCTTGTTTTTGACTTAATCCGGGACAAAGCTACCGCTGACGATTTATAGAGTGCTGCCCTTATTATCGGATTAAATAACTGCATTAACCAAATTAATGCACAACACGTGCATTAGAGTATTACATTAAGGTTATAGAGGGCTCGAAGAATCGGCAAATTTGGCTATTCCAAAAGCAAAGAGTGCNGTTATGAGCCTTACTACAAATGAGTGACATTGGCAGAGATTGTATATATTAATGTGTTATGAGCCTTACTACAAATGAGTGACATTGGCAGAGATTGTATATATTAATGTGTTATGAGCCTTACTACAAATGAGTGACATTGGCAGAGATTGTATATATTAATGTGTTATGAGCCTTACTACAAATGAGTGACATTGGCAGAGATTGTATATATTAATGTGTTATGAGCCTTACTACAAATGAGTGACATTGGCAGAGATTGTATATATTAATGTGTTATGAGCCTTACTACAAATGAGTGACATTGGCAGAGATTGTATATATTAATGTGTTATGAGCCTTACTACAAATGAGTGACATTGGCAGAGATTGTATATATTAATGTGTTATGAGCCTTACTACAAATGAGTGACATTGGCAGAGATTGTATATATTAATGTGTTATGAGCCTTACTACAAATGAGTGACATTGGCAGAGATTGTATATATTAATGTGTTATGAGCCTTACTACAAATGAGTGACATTGGCAGAGATTGTATATATTAATGTGTTATGAGCCTTACTACAAATGAGTGACATTGGCAGAGATTGTATATATTAATGTGTTATGAGCCTTACTACAAATGAGTGACATTGGCAGAGATTGTATATATTAATGTGTTATGAGCCTTACTACAAATGAGTGACATTGGCAGAGATTGTATATATTAATGTGTTATGAGCCTTACTACAAATGAGTGACATTGGCAGAGATTGTATATATTAATGTGTTATGAGCCTTACTACAAATGAGTGACATTGGCAGAGATTGTATATATTAATGTGTTATGAGCCTTACTACAAATGAGTGACATTGGCAGAGATTGTATATATTAATGTGTTATGAGCCTTACTACAAATGAGTGACATTGGCAGAGATTGTATATATTAATGTGTTATGAGCCTTACTACAAATGAGTGACATTGGCAGAGATTGTATATATTAATGTGTTATGAGCCTTACTACAAATGAGTGACATTGGCAGAGATTGTATATATTAATGTGTTATGAGCCTTACTACAAATGAGTGACATTGGCAGAGATTGTATATATTAATGTGTTATGAGCCTTACTACAAATGAGTGACATTGGCAGAGATTGTATATATTAATGTGTTATGAGCCTTACTACAAATGAGTGACATTGGCAGAGATTGTATATATTAATGTGTTATGAGCCTTACTACAAATGAGTGACATTGGCAGAGATTGTATATATTAATGTGTTATGAGCCTTACTACAAATGAGTGACATTGGCAGAGATTGTATATATTAATGTGTTATGAGCCTTACTACAAATGAGTGACATTGGCAGAGATTGTATATATTAATGTGTTATGAGCCTTACTACAAATGAGTGACATTGGCAGAGATTGTATATATTAATGTGTTATGAGCCTTACTACAAATGAGTGACATTGGCAAAGTGAATATAAAGCAAGTAAACCTTCTAATCTTAGGAAAAGTTATATTCTTGTAGCATATATGAGGGAGGTCTGGAACGATATTTCATACCGTTAACATTTTCATCAAATAATGTCATACACAATATTAAAAACAAACAAAATAGATAATTCATCGAAATTAAAATTGTTTTTGTAGTAATGTTTATAACTCGTTTGTAAACATCACGTGAATACTATAATTTTAATTCTAACTAATTTGAACAATTAACTTATTAACTCTACTGAGCGAATAATCTTTATTTTAATTTAAAAATAAAGCAAAGGAGTTTTTGTAATAAATTCAATATCAGATAAGTACCTGGGAATTTCAACCAGTTTAATTTAAAATGTCCTCTATTTATTATTATAAATATTATTAATAAATAGTGTTTATTTTTTACACCTAAACTAAACCTTTTTTTCTTTTTATAATTTGATTATTTTTGCAAAGATAAGGTATTTATTTACGCTTACTATATGAATTCGGTGTGGTTAAAAAACATTTTAGACAAAGTTATATTTGCAGTTGGAAGATATCAAGCAATTCTCTACGTGACTGGGGGCAACCCTTAGTTTTTTTTTCTTGGTAGGCGAGGGGGGATTTCGAAACAAACAACAATGAGAGGGTTGTTAAGATGTTTGTTCGACCTACACTTCGTTAGTTTTGGGCGTCGATTGTCACCCTATTACTTCGTATTGAACTGGAATCAAGTTATTGTTAGAAGTGGATATTGTTATCTTTAAGACTTGTTTTACACCTGTGTGTGTTAAACCCAGGCATATACGTGCTGTGAGTGTGTGTCATTTATTTGAGTGTGTATATAAGAATGAAAAAGTGTGGAGCTTAGAACAAGCATTAACATGGTTACTTGTGTCCTTAACATGGTCACTTGTGTCCGTATCATGGTCACTTGTCTCCTTATCATTGTCACTTGTGTCCTTAACATGTTCGCTTGTGCCCTTAACGTGGTCACTTGTGTCCTTATCATGGTCACTTTTGTCCTTATCATTGTCACTTATGTCCTTATCATGTTCGCTTGTGTGTGTGTTACGTAATGTTATCATTACGTGCTGTGAGTATGTGTTATTTGTTTGAGTGTGTATATAAGAAAGAAAAAGTGTGGAGCTTAGAACAAGCATTAACATGGTTACTAGTGTCCTTATCATGGTCACTTGTGTCCTTATCATGGTCACTTGAGTCCTTATCATTGTCACTTGTGTCCTTAACATGTTCGCTTGTGTCCTTAACATGTTCGCTTGTGTGTGTGTTACATAATGTTATCATTACGTGCTGTGAGTGTGTTACGTGTGTCCTTAACATGTTCGCTTGTGTCCTTACCATGGTCACTTTTGTCCTTATCATTGTCACTTGTGTCCTTAACATGGCCACCAGTGACCTTAAACCATACATATTTATGGTCTTAGCTTGTGAGCCTTCTAGAGACTTTTAGTTCACAAATAATAATTTACCCTATCTTGCTTGCAAGGCAAGGCGTAGGCTAAAATAGATGAAGGTGTTGTAGTGTGTCTACACTGTTAACATTTCAATGTCCAATTTTTCGCCAGTTATGTGAAGTCATTATTAGTGAATCGTTGAAATGAGCCGAGCAATGGCCTCTGCGCAGGCCCAATCTGAGATGCGCAGGCGCACTTTAAACTGGGCATGCGCATAGACCAATGCTTAACCGAAGAACTAGAACTAGGTTAATTTTATTTCCTATGTTCGGTTTGGCAGTTTGAATGAGGCTTTAAGCTTATAACCATTTTGTATGGCTTTAACCATACAACCAGAATATTCAATTCAAAAACATTGTAACATTAAATCATTTATTTTATATAATTTTAGATCTTCAAATAAGCATTTACTTGTGTTGTTAAACCTGGATTACAAATCCAAGTAAACTATTATTGAATGAAGCTAAATGTCTATAAAGTTTTATCATGAAGTTGGTAGAAAATTTCCAAGTAAAGGGGAAGGATTTTTACTGACCAGAAATGAAAGAATAAATCTCCCCGTGATTGAGAACGTGATTGGGCTTTAAAATTCTTAGGAGTGTAAATGTCTGCAACGTGTGAACACGATTTCTTTCCCATTTTTCTTCTTTTTTAAATAAGTATAATTCTTATTTAAGAGAGAGATAAAGGTCATTGCACATTTAAACAATTAGTTTTATTTTACATTTTAGACCTTCTAAATATTTATTAACTCCTTATCTTCATTAAGAAATGTACTTAACTCTTCTTTGATGGTGAACCCTTTTATAATTGATTTGTGAATATAGAAAACTATATATAGAAATATATTTTCTTCGGGGCTTTTAAGGGTTACGTACTAACCCTTAAAAGACCCGAAGAAAATATATTTCTATATACGCAAATGTACTTAACTCCTTATCCTTATTTACAGATTAACGCAGATCATTATTACTTATTAATTGAATTTCCTATCCTTATTAAGAGATTTATTTAACTTCTTATCCTTATTAACAGATTTATTTAACTTCTTATCCTTATTAACAGATTAATTGAATTCCTTTTATCTTATTGATAGATTTATTTAACTTCTCATCCTTATTAACATATTAATTGAATTCCTTTTTTCTTATTAACAGATTTATTCAACTTCTCATCTTTATTAAGAGATTAATTGAATTCCTTATCCTTATTAAGAGATTTATTTAACTCCTTATCCTTATTAACAGATTAATTGAATTCCTTATCCTTATTAACAGATTTTCTTATCTCCTTATCATTATTTAGAGATTTACTTATTACTTAACTCCTTATCCATATTAAAAACATTATTTAACTCCTAAATTCTTATTAACAAATTAACTGAACTCCTTATCTTCATTAAGAGATTTACATATCTCCTTAGATTTATTTAACTTCGTATACTTATTAACAAATAAACTAAATTCCTTATCCTCATTAAGAGATTTATAAATCTCCTTATCATAAGAGAATTCCTTAACCCCTTATCAATATTAAGATATATATTTAACTCTTTTTTAAAAGATAAAATGTTACTAACTTACAATTTTAGTGTTTTTTTACGTATATTTTATGTTTTAAGTTTAATTAAATAAATCGATTTTACACATTTACATTAAAGAAAGGAACAATGTAGGATTTTCTTGCAGCCTCACCCACAGAATAAAATAACAAGAGAAAACAATTATCTTTAAAAGACGTTGAGTAGAACTAGATACACTTGATAGTTTGTCTAGTTGAACCAATTTACTTGACAGGGAAAACAAGCTCTCGTCGCCTACACCCGGCAGTATTCCCACGCTATCAAATCAATACTCTTTAATGTTGTACTATAAGTGCTAACACCTTTGATATTACTCCCATATTGCCTAGAATGTAAAAGAAATAAAAAATAAATGAAAGTATGTGATGATACCTTATTGTGTTTGTAGTTTAGTTTAAAATATAAAGTCTGTTAAAGTTGAAATTTGTTTAACTATTAGACCAGCTGTTGCATCTTTGTAATATTATTTTGTCGTATGTTGACAATAAATTAAAGTATAATAAGAAAATTAATTATTTTAGCTTTCAACCAAATATTAAACTGAAGATTAATAGCGCAAGCGGAGTTGATATTAATAGAATAATAGAAATGAAAAGCCTCTCCACTAATCATATGTTTATTTCACAGAACTAGCTTTCGGCCTCTCGGCCATCATCAGTGCCTACAATAAGAAACAAACAATAACGTAAGTATTATACAATCACACATGCAGTTTAAATCACCAAAAAAGGTTAAAAAACTTCGTTTACATTTACTTATTATTTCTATTGTTACCTCAATTTTATTCATTTAAACTTTGTTAACTTTTTTAACCTTTTTTTTAACTTTTTGAAAAAATGTTATTGTGCTGAACTGCATGTGTGATTGTATAATACTTACGATATTGTTTGTTTCTTATTGTAGGCAATGAGGATGGCCGAGAGACCGAAAGCTAGTTCTGTGAAATAAACATATGATTAGTGGAGAGGCTTTCCATTTCTATTATTCTATAAATATTAAACTCTTATTTAATTGCAAAGACAAGTCTTCATACGCTTTAAATAACAATTCAAATTATTATGTCATATCTTGCTATATGATACAATTATTTACACAGGTACTTCTTTAGAATGTTTCTCCCCTTATGAAAAACAGGGGAGTGTCAATCTAAAGAAGGTATAAGGAATGTTCTTCTTTACTGTTACTCCCCGTATAAAAACAGAAGTGTGATATCCCTTAGTTCTAAAGTAAAATGGATCCAGATTCAACACTAAACATCCCTTTGCCTTAATAGTTACTTAGACAAAGGAATGTATTGATAATTATATCCATTAATATTAAAAATATACTGCAAAATGGTGTGGCCCATAGCTTCCTCGCAGCATATCACGTTCTTTAATGTTTTTATGCTTTTAAAAGCCATTATTGTCTTACTTGTTTAATTGGTTTTCCCCGTTATGTTTAATCTGTCAAAATTCTTTTGATTTTGTACCTGAATTAAAGTATCAATTTAGCAAAAGTAAAAGCGCACAGACGGTTTTAAATTAATCTGGGGCTATCAGAGGGTTACTTTCGATAATCTATAAAAGTTTGATACAAATCAGAAAAGTATGTTTGTGCGTGTGTGAAATAAACAAAAGAGGTCAGAAGGTTGAAACTTATATGGGCCCAACAATGGGCTAATTATGACCAACCATACAAATTTCTTTTAAATTGGGCGTGTAGTTTTTAAGCTATGTTGGTTCGCAAAAATTGAGCGGAAACCAAAAATTTTCACTGATGTCTAAAACGAAATTTCCCTTTCTGAAACGATTTTTCTGATCTAAAACGAAATTTTCACTCATCTCTATCTGCCTTTTATTTTAAAGTACAGAAATCCTTTATAATATTATTTTAAATATTTTGTATTTGGAGTATTTTAAAATCGGAGATATCAGATATTTTCGTTTTTCAGAACGATCATGGCGTCTGTTACCGTCGGTAAGCTCGGAAGCACAGTTGGGGAATAACAATAAAAAGAAGTACCATTATTACCTCTTTGCCACAAATTACCTCTTTAATAATCTCAAATGGGATTACAGAATATCAAATATATTTTCTAAAACGGCTTCAACTAACTGTTTAATGTGTTATTTGTGTTATTTAGGTCGAGGCAGTGGTAGTTTCAGTGGAGGTCTTCTTATTGGCAGTGTTGGAATTCGTCAGTCATTCCGTTACATGGGTCTCGGCTCTGTAATAGCAGGACTACTGTATACGACTCTACATTTCTTCTGGCTTCACAAGTACACCGACTCCAAGGATAAGTTCACCAAAACTGTTTCAGGTAAAACATTTTTTCTTTTTTTTCTATTCTATATTATTAAAAAAGTTTTGTAAACAAACGAGTTCAGTGAGAGTGATATACAAAACCTGTGTGAAAGAGCGCGATAGGAGAGAAGGGGGGTAGTACAGGGAGAAAATAGGGAGCTTCAGAGTGACATACTAAAACTAAAGTGTGTGTAGACAGAGTGAAGGAGATTAGGGGGGTAAGGGAGAACTTGAGAATAGGTATATAAAAATGTCAGAGGGACAAGAAAAGTAGGTAGTAGTGCGCCTACCTTACTTACGCATCTTCACCTCACCCTTCTCATTCCATAACTATGCACACACCTTGCAAAATAATCGCTAAGTAGGGCTGATTTAGCGATTTGTTTCTCAACAGTTCTTTTCAGTACTTTCTATTCTATAGCTAACGTGATATTTTACAGCACGTATGTTTTTGTCAACATTAAAAATAAACATGGGATCAATTTTAATTCTTCACTTTAGAGTTCCTCGACGAGGCAGTGGCCATATATCGATTATATTATTTGAAATATATCGATGGCACGGTTTAAGAAAATTTAAAAACGTAGTATTGTTGAAGTTTAAAGCCTCGTCCAGACTGCCGAACCGAACAGAGCAAACGGGCCGAACACTGGTCTCTGCGCATGCCCATAGGAAGATGCGCAGGCGCTCTTTAGACTGGGCATGCGCAGAGACCAATGTTCGGCTCGTTTTCTCTGTTCGGTTCGGCAGTCTGGACGTGGCTTAAGGAGCCGATTCTCAACCGTTTTTTACTATTTTTTATCTGTGGTTCAATGTTCAATAACAGACAGATGGAGCTACCATATTTCGTGATAAGTCGGACTAAAGATAAGTAGATTAAACAATTTTAGGTGAAAAGGGAAATTGAACTTAAAAATATATTAACTAACGTACAGTTTACGAGTTATAAGACGACTTTTGACAGCGTGAGAAAATCCGATATATTGGGGTGGGGAGCCAATGAGATGTAAGAATTTTGAATTCTAGAAGGTCGGGCCAACTAGGAAAAAAAAAANTTTTTTTTTTTTTTATAATTAAATAGATGCGTTTCGACTTACAATGTCATCTGCAGTATGCGTGTTAACTTAGTAAGAGTGAATGCTGTACTAAGCTAACTATTTCACAAATTTTTATGGCAAACTGACAGTATAGAGTACAGGGTAGGATTATACTAGGGTTGTGTGGGTAGAAGGATTTCGGAAGGAAAAAGGTAAGGGATATGGAGTTGAGATCCAACTCGGAACCCAATAAATGTATGGTTAAACGGTAAACATTTTGTTTTTCAACTTCTTAAAATTAATCAATAAATCCTTATATTACTATAACTAAAATACCTCACAACTCCCAGACATTATTTTTTAAAAAAAAAATTTGTTATCGGTTTTTACAAGAGCAGAGTTTAAGATTAGACCGTTTATTAAAACATTCAACATTATTTGTATCTTGGACAGGTCTTTGAATTTCTAAGTTTTCTAGGAGGTAAAATTTTCTATTCTTTTGGCACGAGTGTAAAAGTTTATAATTATTAATATCAAATGTATACAAAACGTATACACCGTTGGACCAGAGTTTTTGGAGGGATGCGCCACCAAACATGAAGCTAAAGTTCATATCTCGATTTCACTTCCGGGGTATGATTTTTCTGAACATGTGTACCAAATTTCGTCAAAATTGGTCCCCTTGTTTTGGCTAACATCGGCCTCCTTGAGTCAGCACAGACCACACAGACAGATTTTTTTTTTTTTTTTTTTTAAAAAAAACCTTATTTGTTGACTGATGGATTCACCGCAAAACATGTCGTGAATCCATCAAAATCTTAACTCTTTCTCTTCATATGAGAAAGTAAAAAGGTTGTATTACTTTCAATAAATCAAGATTGTATTATAATTGCATACATTAGGAACTACAGTACTTTCCTTATTACTATTTCGTCAAATATGGGTTAAGTATTGATTATTCGTTTCAGAATAACCATACAATAAACCCAAGCAACCAGTTAGTTGCCTGTAGCTACTTCACATAAGCAGCCACCCATATATATATACAGCAATATTGGTTGAACACGGAGTGAGGGGTTCGGTCTGGAAATCGATCCCTGATTTGTGGTCACCCATCCAATTTGTGATCGTGATCACGCCCGATACTGTTTGACTTTATTGATGTCAGAGCCAACTGCTCTCCCACACTACGGAGACCCCGTTAAAAGCCAATTAGGAAACCAAGAATAAATAGGTTCAAACCCTAATGATAATGCCCAGCATGCGGGTTTTGGCCTGCTAAAGGGTTTATACATTTATATATTATATACAGGGTGGTCCTAAAGTCCTCCCTCCCCCTCTTAAATTTGAAACATTATGTAATAATTAGCCCTTTTTCTCAAGAAATAGTAAACGATAAATTGCTAGATAAATGTAAACCTATCATTTCTAATTTGTCTTACCAACTTTAAACCTTTTAAAATACACCTAGATTATTTCAATGTTTTTTTGAGTTGTTTCAGAAGTTTTCTTAGTCTTTTAATCATCTTATTTCTAAAATAAAGTTTTGAGATGCACTGAAATCTAATTTGTTATACTATTACAGTCGACTCTCCATAATTCAAACAGTCATTAATACAAACCTCACAATAATTCGAAGCAAATGCTAGGTTCCTCGAAAAACTTTAGGCATTTCGAAGAAAAACTGTGCAATTTGGTACACTCAGCAATTCGAAGTAAAATTCTGTAAAAGTGGAGACATCAACACGCTGCAATTCGAAGTAAAATTCTGTAAAAGTGAAGACATCAACACGCTGCAATTCGAAGTAAAATTCTGTAAAAGTGGAGACATCAACACGCTGCAATTCGAAGTTCCTCTTTCCAACTCTGTACCCCTATTATATAAGGGCAATAAACTCATCTCTAGTTTACTATGTATTAATTAGTATATAAATAATACGAAAGAAAAAAAAAATATCTTTATAGGCTCTCCAAGTCAAAATATAGGCTGTTTGCAAATGCTTAAGGCGTTTGCTAAAAATGGCGTCCACTCCAAACGCGCGCAAACTAGGAACATCCTTTGATATACCGGCTCTACTCGGAGCACCAGCTAACGCAAACATGTATACAATCGTGCGCACCGGACGCGCATCCCTGTTTTCAAACGTTTTCGTTTGCAAATACGATGCACGTGAAGTGTGAAGGCAGCTTAAAAGAAATAACTGGATAAAAGTAATGTTTTATTGATTTTATATTGCGTTAAATCTACTATTAAGGTTGTTATCTAATAAGCGTTAGTCATGTGTGAAGAGATTCTCATAATACCTCCCCATACATTCCTCAAATAATCCTTATCAGGACCTAATTCAATATCTCCTTTTGCCAGCTCGTAATCCCCTAATCTTCTTACTTTCTCGATTCCTTCATCTCTACAGCCATTTCTTTGACATTGATACAAAACTGATTTTTCCTCTCTTGGCTTTATAAAATATGGATTTGTGTAAAAGTATCCAAAAGCATTTTATGATAATTTTGATCAAAGGCATCTTTGTTTCATCCATAATACAGGGCGGCCCAAAAGTCTCTTAAATATTTTAACAGTTTGAGATAAATATAAAAAACTTGGAGGATCTGCTCCAGGCAAAGGGAAGTTTGCTTTCATGTTATCACACACTAGGTCCAATCACTTTTTTCTCTCAGGCTGCTCAACTTCAAAATTTTAAATTGGAGGAATATTTTTGATAGCAGATTTAGATTCTTTGGCGAAAAATTATGATATTTTACTATTAAAAACCTTTTTTTCCACCTCCAATATTTTGCCCCTATAGGGGGCAAAGATAGAAAAATAACACTCCAGAACATAGTAAAAAAAAAAAAAAAATCGTAGTAAAATCTGAATGGTTTAAGATAAATTAATGAAACTGGGGGAATCTGAACCATGTAAAAGAAAGTTTGAATTAATCCACTCGCGCACTAGGAGCAATCGCCCTTTTTGCCCCTGAGCCACTCAATTTAAAAATTTCAAATTGGAATGTCTATTTTTGATAGCAGATTTGGAATCTATGGCAAAAATAAAAAATGTACTTCAAACCTCTTTTTCTACAACAGCAATGTAATACTGAGTTTGCACAATGCAATAGGCTACACAATTTTGAGAGACACCAAATATAAAATTGATTTGATTATTTATCTTTTTTCCAAAAGATTTTTTTTTTAAATTCTGTATGTATAAAATTTCTACATCTTAAAAAAAAAATTCGACTGCCTTAACTAAACTAACCTTAATTTGTCGTCGACATTCGACTAAAGTTTTGAAAAAAATCTTCTCCTGTATTCCTCTCATAAGCCAAAATTGAGTTCCTTGGATAAAAACATTTCATTATCCACAATCTTCATCTTTTACAATTGGCTTTTTTTTACAAACTCGTAATTGACGATAAATAAGCCGGCGCTTATAACGTATGAGTTTTGATGGAACCATATTTACAAAGGTTAATGCAAGTGGAATATAGTCTTAGTACTTACGTTGTAGTGTTTCAAAGAAATTAAGAAGAACCAGTAACAAGGACAAACGTTCGCAAACAACTGTTAGTTATATATATATATTAAAAAGGTTT
>KZ651455.1:353557-365363 GCA_001010745.2 Gerris buenoi | reverse complement strand
TTTCGATTATTTTTGGGGTGAAAACAATACATTTCCTTTGGGGTAAGGAAAAAAGTAAAAAGTATGATTTATTCGGATTAACAACAAAAAGAAAAGCACAAAAAAAACATTTTATACTCTAACTGTAAAAAAAAAAAAAATATTTTTCAATATTCTGTTTTAATACAAATTAAAATTAAAAAAAAAAAACTTTCTCATTCTTAGAAACAAAAACAAAGTTACTCAGAATTATGAGTCCGTTATTAAGAATTTCAAGAAATATAATTATTTTAGAACTATAATTGTCTTTCCTCTTCATTTTTCTTCTTGGAAATACATCCTTCAAAAACAGAATATTTATTAATGTTTCTGATATGTTTCAAAGCATCAGCATTTTCAGAAATAACGAAAAAACAATTTTAGCAGAAGGATACAGATGGTTAGAAAATGGAACATGTTGAGATTTATACGGGATTTGAAGATAGTTTCTAGGTTAGAGTTGTAACTTGTGAAAGTTTGGACGGAAAGTTAGGTTAAAGTTTACGAGGCAAGTTGGAAACAGCCTACCAGCATGACGCTTCCTTACCTCTTCAAGAGTTAGCCGCATTTCATCTGGGTATTACAGGAAGGCTAAACCTTATGCCCTTCCTCCTTTCCCTTGTCATATAAAATTCTAACCTCCGAGTTATATATAATACTCAAAATATATCCTTCAAAAACTAGAACAAAAGTTGTTACAGATATATCATTTATATAAACGACGATGCATCTCGTAATTATTTGTTATTACTAAGCTAAAGGCAACCACATTTATTCCGATAAAATTAAAAATGTTTGTTGGTCTTTAAATAGATTTAACTTATCTAAATTAATTTACATATATATAACCAAAATATCCTTCAAAAACTAGAACAAAAATAAGTTTTCACAGATATATTAATTTATATAATCGGCACCTCGTATTATTTGTTATTACTAAGCTAAAGGCAACCACATTTATTCCATTATAATAATAAATATATGTTTTGATTTGTTGGTCTTTAAATAGATTTAACTTCTAAATTAATTAACTTAATTTTACTCTTTTTTTTCTAAATGTAAAGATTACAATCCTGTTGCCACAGGCCTAACACTTGAACAAAAATAAATTGTTACAGAGATATCATTTATGTAAACGACGATGCACCTCGAAATTAATTGTTACTAAGCTAAAGGCAACCACATTTATTCCGATAAAAATAAAATAGTTGGTTTTGATTTGTTGGTCTTTAAATAGATTTAACTTATCTAATTAATTTTACTTTTTCTAAATTTAAAAGGGCGCGTTATAATATAAACTAAATACTCATTACAGCATTTGACTGAGATTTTATTAAACTTATTCATACAAAGCTTAGCAAATTGAAAATAATTTTAAATTCTTTTTATAGAATATAATATAAGCTCTTGAATATTAAATTATAAACACAAATAACTACCTGCCGTATAGCTTCGAATATAAAACAAAGGAAGAATTGTTTTCAATGTTTCAAATGAAAAATCTTCCGCTCTCTTTATTACCAACTTGTTTAGACGTCAAATGTAGGCAGTCTACCATGAATATTTTTGGAATATTAAATCTTTATTTAGATTTAAGGCGAATTTGAATCTTTTTATAGATCAAAGACGCATTCAAATCTTTATTTATATTCAATCTTGAAGTTTTTGGTAGTTTTCATACTACGGAAAATTTAATTAATTTAAATCAAATTATTATAATCACTATAACACTGGGAGACAGACAGAGAAAAAAAAATGAATTTTTTAAGATTGAATTTCGAATTGATTGTACTAGGTACAGGTACTAATTGAGTACTTTATAATCATAAGCGTTAATTCTCGGTTTAGTTCTAATGTCATAAATTGGCTTGCTAAATGTGTATGGATATTGAAAGCTTGGAGTTGGGGAATAGTTATCGGTTACGGCAGAGAAAAATCATTCTCCCGCGTAGCTTAGTTGGTAAGAGCATCTGTACTGGAAATACAGAAGCCAGTTCAAATCCCGGCGCTGGAGTCTATTTATCTCTGTCTGTCTCCCAGTGTTAATAATGATTATAATTTGATTTAAATCTTTATTTATATTTCAGGCGAATTTGAATCTTTTTATAGATCAAAGACGTATTTTTAAAATCTTTATTTAGATGTAAGGTAGACGTCATGCTACCAGAGAAGTAACAAGTTTAGATTTTTTTGATATTTTGAAAATAAAATTTTCAAGCTAATATGATATATCTAGGTAGAATGGGATACTTTATACTTAGCATCTTCATTAGAAATTGAACACGTTAAAATTCCCTGAAGTAGGAGAGCAAGACAATGATATGGCTATCACGTCAAAATTCAGAGAATTGAAAATAAAAAAGTAAAACAATGATATCAGCGATACTTGAATCAGAAATTCGTAGAACAAAAGTTGTTTGACGCAACGTCGCTCGCAGAAGGAAATGCTATTTCGATCTGTTACATTTAAATATAATTCAAGTGATAATATTCGCACCTGGAATATATGACGCATCTCGATTTTCACGATGCAATAACGGAAAAAAGTGCGTCTTGCAATACGGTAAGGAAAGGGATAGTTTAAGGCTATCCTTTCATCCATATTTTATCTCATTCATTTGGCTATTCCATTGTTGGTTGCATTACTAGATCAACATACTATGTGCAGCAATATGACAATATTGCAAAAATATACCTGTTAAGATAGACTCTTGAATATCTGGCTTTGGCAAGGATCTTATATATAGGGGATGGAATGTTAAGAAGGGGTTTCAGGCAAAAAAGAGACCCCATGGAGGTAAGAGAAATTGGAGAAAAAAAAAATCATACTGCGCATGCTCCACGACCTTTGAACTGAGACAAATTACCTTCTTTGTTAATTTCAAGGTTTATTTCTGGTTAATTTTGAATCAGGTTATAAACTGATTATCAACTATTAATTATAAATAATGCAAAACAAGTCACTATAAACTGCTAAATAGACCACACATCAATCACAAACACTCACAAACAGCACAAAATAAGATATACAACGCACGGGAGAATATAACGCAAGGGAGAGTACAACGCAATCTGTTGATTGTTAATAACCTGCCACACGTTTCTTGGTAACCTATAACCAAGAGGAAGGTGATTTGTCCCATTGGAGCTCATATTTTACATATCTCCATGGGGTCACTTTTTTGCCACAACCCTCTATCCCCTTTATATTAAGATCCTTGGGTTTTGGTTACCTTTGGGTTTATCCTTTAAAAATCTTAACTAGCCGACATTCACCCCCTTAAATTTCCTAGGGAGATCTCATGGACATTGACAGTATATACCATATGTCTCCTTGGAGGAACACATAACATAAAGAAGCCCTTTTGTAACCTAAAAGGATGTCCTTTGGAAATCCTCAAGATGTTATATGAGAGAATAAAGGGTCAACGATAGGTTTAACTTTCCCTCCCCTTCCACTGGAGGAAGGGGAAATTGAATGTCCCAATGTGATTGAACCAGAGATATCCTGGAAACAAAGTTTTGTTACTTAGAAATAAATTATAGTAGTAATCTTATAAATATTACTGTAAAACAGTAATTAAAAAAATCACAGGGAAATACTTGCATCCAAATAATTTTTATTTTTTTGTGAATTATTGAGCATATAAGTTAATAAAATAACATTTTTTTTATTTCCCCATCCTTCTACGTGATATAATTATAATATATAAACAAATTTTGGCGAAAGGCCTCAAAAATGAAATGAAAATTAAAGCGTCCCTCATTCAATCCCCCCAGAGGGTTTAATTACAACAATGTTTATAATATGTTTGGGACATCGATGTCGATGCATCGAAAACATCGATGTATTGGACTTTAAAACATCTTGTAAAANTCAGAGTACTCTAATACATCCCTTGGTCGGACCTTAATTCTGGTATCTCTGGGTGGACCTGACCAGTCAGCTTGTTTAACCTCTCTTTCCACAGGAAGCAGACCGGATCCATCTTTAGTCTCGTTTGTTCCCGATTTAAGGGAGGGTCCGTGTGAGAGGGATTCAAGGGGAGAAGGACCTGGGGTGGGACTCTTCGTTAACTCCCTTGGAGGTTTATTAGCAAGGGAAGGAGAAATTGTTGGGGGGGTCGCCATTAGAGGAGGTTTTGACCCAGATGCTTTGGGGGGTTCAGGAGTGGGGGACCCGCTGGTCTTTGGATCATAATTTTTTTTTAGCTCTGCTCTTCGTGGCTTGGGAAAGGGTACATTGCCTGCGGTAGAAGGACCATCTGATTTTGGTTTTTGTTGTTGGCTCTGTCCACTAATTTGTTTGGCTTTTTCAGCAAAAGAGATCCCTGGAACCACTCGGGATCTACATGTTACATTCTTCCTAGCCTCTTGGGGTGACAGATTGTCAATCACCCGAAGTCTTTGGATCTCCTTCTCCATTACTGTGATGGGACATAGAGAGGAAACCACTACGTGCATACCCCCACAGTTTACACATGTTGGAGGAGTCATGCATGGCTCTTCTTTCTTATGGGAGGAGCCACAAATGCATATTTCCGTGGCTCTGCATCTACGTGCCATGTGACCGTAACGTTGACATCGGTAGCATCGTAAAGGGGGAGGGATAAATGGTCTGACTTTTAATCTATACAACATTGAGGCGTATATAAACTCGGGGACCTTAGGCTGGTTGAAAGTGAGTTTGTAAAGGCTACTTGCCTTCAGACCTCCCTCAGTTTTACGCATTAGCCTCTGCACTCTAAGTACTCCCTGGTTTCTCATACCCTCTAATATTTCATCTTCAGAGCACATGGCAAGGTCTCCACAGTACACAACCCCTTGGCTACAATTAAGGCGCTCATTTGGGGAGACCTCTACTTCCTCGTTTATTATAACCTTTAATGCTTGCAGTTGTCTCAATTGGGCCTCGTCCTTTAATTCTAAGTGAATAGAGTTTTTATCTAGCCGTCTCATTGATACAGGCTTACCTATGGCTTCAAGGATTACTTTTTCAATTTTAAAGGGGGAGAGCTTAGAGATTGCATCCTCCTTAAACCGTAGGATGTGATATTTTTCAAAGAAAGCACGGGGCGTCCTCGTATCTTCAGTGTTTTCTAGCTGCTTGTAGCTATTATTCCTGTTCCTTACAACTTCTTTCCTGAAGGGGGCCGTTTTTATCAGTTTGTCCATAAGACCAACCGGTGCAGGGGATTGCTTTTTTGGAATTTCTTTGACAGGACTCTTTGGGGTATTTTTTAGACCTTGGCTAGTCATCGTGTGACTGGTCTCGCCCACATCATTCGTGTCTGCCAAAATTCCAGAAAGAGCTTCAAAGCGGTTACTTGTTTCAATAGGTTTCTTCCCCACTGGAGGAGGTGTTCTAGCAATCTTGTTGGATGTTTTAAACGCTTCTTCATCATTGATATCTGCATCAGCTTCAAGCCGAGCTTGGGTCACCCGTTCATTGGGTGGAAGTGGGCTTGCTAAATCTCTGGGGGGGTTGGGGGAGCTTAGGGATTCATTGGTGCAAATAGCAGAGCTAATTTTCACAAATTCGTCCCTTTCAGGGAGATCGGCTGTTGCATATTTATCGACTTCCTGCCGCCGGTTCACAGGAACGTCGCCACTGGATCGCAGGCTGTCATCCCCAGCAATGGCTCCAGGGATGCCCGGACGATGACCCTCCGGTAGCGGCCTTTCCACAATATTAGTATGTCGTCCTACCATATTATTGTAAATAAAGAGAATAAAAGATTAAAGTAGCCGCCCCTAACATGGGGAACCGACGCCAACTACCCAGCCGACCCTAACCTGGGTAACAGACGCTGGGAAGATTTACAATTCCTGGAAGGAAAAACATAGATCAGAAGGCTCTTCCGCCATAGAAGAAGTGACGAGCCGCCGCTCCCGCTAAACCGTTGGCCCTCTGATAGCTCGGGCAGCCTGGGTTCGCCAGACCCATACTTAGCCTACAACTAAGCCCCTGGGCTAGAACCTTCTTTGTTACCTTCTTGTTACCTTCTTTGTTAATTTCAAGGTTTATTTCTGGTTAATTTTGAATCAGGTTATAAACTGATAATCAACTATTAATTATAAATAATGCAAAACAAGTCACTATAAACTGCTAAATAGACCACACATCAATCACAAACACTCACAAACAGCACAAAATAAGATATACAACGCACGGGAGAATATAACGCAAGGGAGAGTACAACGCAATCTGTTGATTGTTAATAACCTGCCACACGTTTCTTGGTAACCTATAACCAAGAGGAAGGTGATTTGTCACATTGGAGCTCATATTTTACATATCTCCATGGGGTCACTTTTTTGCCACAACCCTCTATCCCCTTTATATTAAGATCCTTGGGTTTTGGTTACCTTTGGGTTTATCCTTTGAGAATCTTAACTAGCCGACATTCACCCCCTTAAATTTCCTAGGGAGATCTCATGGACATTGACAGTATATACCATATGTCTCCTTGGAGGAACACATAACATAAAGAAGCCCTTTTGTAACCTAAAAGGATGTCCTTTGGAAATCCTCAAGATGTTATATGAGAGAATAAAGGGTCAACGATAGGTTTAACTTTCCCTCCCCTTCCACTGGAGGAAGGGGAAATTGAATGTCCCAATGTGATTGAACCAGAGATATCCTGGAAACAAAGTTTTGTTACTTAGAAATAAATTATAGTAGTAATCTTATAAATATTACTGTAAAACAGTAATTAAAAAAATCACAGGGAAATACTTGCATCCAAATAATTTTTATTTTTTTGTGAATTATTGAGCATATAAGTTAATAAAATAACATTTTTTTTATTTCCCCATCCTTCTACGTGATATAATTATAATATATAAACAAATTTTGGCGAAAGGCCTCAAAAATGAAATGAAAATTAAAGCGTCCCTCATTCGATCCCCCCAGAGGGTTTAATTACAACAATGTTTATAATATGTTTGGGACATCGATGTCGATGCATCGAAAACATCGATGTATTGGACTTTAAAACATCTTGTAAAACAAGATGTTGATCTTTCGATGTATCGGTCAACATCGATGTTTTCCCGAAACATCGAAAAGATCGATGTTATCGATGCATCGCACCCTAAAAAATGGACGACAACGAAAATCGGGGATAAAAAGGAGGGATTTTTTGAAAGTGGTGACCTTTTTTCCCCTTTTTTTGCGATGTATCGAAAACATCGATGTTTACCTATCGATGTCCCAACCCTAGTTTATAATATAAACATTGTAACCTACTCAACTACTACTAAACATGTAACCTACTTCCTCAGGAGCTTTCATCATTTGATTCCCCACTCAGAATTTGTTTTTAAAAAAATGCAATCTATAAAGAGTGGGGTTTTTCGGGAAATAGCTTTTACCACATTTTTGTAAATTGCACATGACCATGTTAAATTTTTATCTTCTCTATATTTTTCCTATATGTGAGACAATAAGTTACGCCAGTATTTTAAATTTCTACTTTTTACCTTAAACGGTTTGGGAGATATGAACCAAAGAGCGAAGGACGGTTAGACACATCAACCTCAGCATAAGGATTTTGAGAAGGGTCTACAAAAACCCTAAAAACTATAAATTTAGTAATATTTATTGTATATAAATAATATAAACATTTATACAAGTAGAGTTATAGTTTGTCGATTCCGATTTCAACTCAAGTTTAATAAAAAAATAAACCGTATTTCCTTAATAAAAAGGTGAAGCTCCACGTATTCAATAATATATCCTGAATGCAGATATTGTATGCGATGATAATGTTGCTGCAATATAAATATCATATGCACTGTATTATGTATTATGTATGGATGAGAATATTCATTTTTATGCATGACAATGCTTGACCCCAACCTGTGATTTGCGATAGCTTTAGAATACCGAAAATCCATATTTTCTATTCAAGTTATCTATCTCCTAATACTAGATAAAAATTTATTTATATATACTTTATAATATATTATACATTTTCAGAAGTTTTATTTAAATATTACTCTTAAATTAACATATTCTTTTATCAAAAATATCCCTCACATTAAAATTATTATCTCTTCATTTTATAAAATCAAATTTATGCCCCAAGTATGATCTTGAATGCTGATAAATTTGAGAGCCAATTTGTACAAATTTGTCTCTTTTGTTATTTTTATTACCGACTTGCTTAAACGTCAAATTAATGTTGGCAGTCTACCATGAATATTTTTGGAATATTAAATATTTATTTAGATCGAAGACGTATTTAAATCTATATTTAGATGTAAGGTACACGCCACTTAAAGATATTACATGATCTAAAAGATTTCCAAGATAACAGATATAATACCGAAGACACTAAACTTTGGTCGATCGTTTGAAGTGACTTTCCCAAGTCGCCAATTGTGGAACTATGGTGGTTCTACCCTTGAAAGAGGAGCACTTACATGGTACATGGATGGATCGAAAATGGATGGCAAGGTAGGAATAGGATTAAGTGGTCCTAACTATAACCTTTCCCAATCCTGGGGATCATTTCCCACAATATTCCAGGCGGAAGTCCACGCTATACAAGTGTGTGCCCAGGAGAACCTAAGGAAATGATTGAAAGAGACTAAAATATATATAATGTCGGACAGTCAGGCAGCTTTAAGAGCTAAGCTTGTCTTAGAGTGCTTTAAAACTCTAAACACCCTGGATACTCATAACAAAGTTAACCTAATGTGGGTAGCAGGTCATGAAGGATTTGAAGGAAATTAGATTGCCGATCGCATTGCAAGAAGAAGTCTCTTTTCGTTCGTCCAGAGAATTTCTGTGGAACGAACCGCCAGCCACATAGGAAAGGCGATTAGCTTATGGGAGGCTAGACTCAAGACCTCGCACTGGGAAAATTTTCTGGGACTTAAGCAATCTAAAAGGTTTTTAACCTTCTCATAAAAGAGGACAAAAATATACCTCTCTCAGCAAACATGAATTGGGGCTATTGACGGACCTCCTTACTGGACACGGCCCTCTTAAATATTATCTGAAAAAGATGGGAATGGCTGAGGATAGCATTTGCCGCCTTTGCTGTGAAGAAACGGAAAGTGGAGTAAAAAAAGAAGGTAGACGCCATGCTTGCACAGAAGTAGCAAGGTTAGATTTTTTAAATCTGTAACTTAACATTAAAGACGCATTTAAATCTTTATTTAGATGTACGGTAGACGCAATGCTAGAAGAGAAGTCGCAAGGTTAGATTTTTTTAAATCTGCAAATGAACATTAATTTAAAGGAAGCACATTTAAACTATTAAAGCATAAAATTAACAGAGAGCTAGCCATACGATATCTAGTTGTATAATTTTAATAGAACATTCTTTGGCAGCATACGTTTTTTAAAATGGTACAAACCCAGCAACAGCGTGGCAGTAAAGGATTACCCTCCCAACTCAGGGTCTAATGAGTACCTAATTACTCATTACTTATAAGTAATGAGCGACTCAGTAACTCAGGTACTAATGAGTAACCTGAGTTAGAAGGGTTATTATTTACTTGAATCCTAGCTAAGAAGGTTATCGTGGGTTTCAATGACCTTGCTAGGGAAAATCCTTAATTTCTGTTTTCATTCTTTTCATTTTCTACGTCTGCACGTACTTACCTCTTTTATTAAGTTGAGCGAAGCGAAGCTCTTATATACTACATTTTGCATTTGGTTGGATATATACTCCTCCTGAACAGCTGAACCGATCCGCACAAAATGACCAACCACAGGAAGGTATAAATCTGAAATGGTCCAAATTGGTATACAGAGGGTACGGGGTACAAATGTTAAAATAGTGTGTGTAAGTTAAAATAGTGTATATTGTATATGGCCTTCATGATGCATGTCGTTGGAAAGCTCTTTAAGAGTATAGTTATTGTTGTAATGTTCTTGTTAATGTTGATATGAGTTGAGTCATATTTTCATTTAAGAGGGGGGTTAAATTGAAAAACTGGAAAAAAATGATTTTTATTTAAAAATTGTAAATATTACTATTTTTTATTACTATTATCCAATTTCAGCTGTTTATTGTTAAAGTAGATTAAATTGCACGCTCAGCTCAAAATTGCAAGCAGATGGCACACCTAGTGCAAAATTCGTTGATGGACACAAATTTGTATGTTATCTGTCAATCACTCAGAACGTTATTATCCACGAGAGTCGAATCATATTGCCAGAAATTGGAAAACTATCTCCGGCACACCAGTTCACTAGCAGAATTTTCTCTACAATTTGACAGGCGTTATTTTCTTTTGACATAAATCTGTACTCATAATTTTCTTTTATAATGATTGCAGTAAGGATAAATCTAACTAAAAATTCTTATTCCTAGGAAACTTTTTACAAACAAGAATAATTTATGAGATCCTTACTAACAGAACACATTTACTCTTTCGGTTTTATTTTAAAAATTGTCTGCCTATTAGTGTGGCAAATAGCTTCCTCACATATCCTATTTCGAATACTTTAACGAGTTCATGCTTTTATTGCCAATTATTTTAAAATTTATTTTTTAATTTTATATTTTCCCCCTGTTTTTAAAATCTTTTAAACTTGATTTGATTTCTGACATGAATTACAGTTTTAATTAACCAAAATTTAAAGAGCTCACACGGTTAAATATAATTTGTTGGACTACATTCGACAAAGTATCCAAATTTCATAAAAATAAGATGAGTACTTTTAAAGATATAGGTGTAAATAAATATGTATCTTTGTGGACAAAAAAATCTACGATTGTGTGTAAGAGAACAAATTGGCACAGAAGTTTGAAACTTATATGGGACTAAGAATGGGCTAATTATGACCTGTCATAAAAATTGCATAAAATTCGGACGTGTAGTTTTTTTTTATGTAGGCAGACCAACAGAGAAAGAATCGAAAATGTTTCCTGATGTGTCGAAAACAAATTTCTGTCTTGAAATTTTTTAAAATGGGGGCGTAAACATTTTTCGTTCTTCGGAACGATTACATAGCTTCAGTTAACTTTATTAAGCTTGGAAGCAAATATTGTTGTCAACCAAAATAGATTTGTAAATATTAACCAATTTTCACCTTCTCATATCCCTTACTCTGTTTTTTTCCCCACTCTTATAAATTGTACCTATATCTCTTCTGTCTTATATCTTGTACACTTGTATATTTATTTAACTAATTTGATGTTTTAGATTCTGGGCAGAGTGAAAAGATGCAGACTAAAGAGGAAGAAGAGAGACAGAAAATAGAAGATTTGAATATGGAGAGACTCAGTTTAATGATAAGATTCAATCACAGGGGATCTCTGTCTTCACTTTCAGGTAAATTACTTCTTCTTGGAATTTAGCCTCGTGTAATACGTTTAGCCTCGTGTAATACGTTTAGTCTCGTGTAATAATTGTAGCCTCGTGTAATACGTTTAGTCTCGTGTAATACTTGTAGCCTCGTGTAATACGTTTAGCCTCGTGTAATACGTTTAGTCTCGTGTAATACTTGTAGCCTCGTGTAATACGTTTAGCCTCGTGTAATACGTTTAGTCTCGTGTAATACTTGTAGCCTCGTGTAATACGTTTAGCCTCGTGTAATACGTTTAGTCTCGTGTAATACTTGTAGCCTCGTGTAATACGTTTAGCCTCGTGTAATACGTTTAGTCTCGTGTAATACTTGTAGCCTCGTGTAATACGTTTAGCCTCGTGTAATACGTTTAGCCTCGTGTAATACGTTTAGCCTCGTCTATACGTTTACCCTCGTGTAATACGTTTAGCCTCGTGTAATACGTTTAGCCTCGTGTAATACGTTTAGCCTCGTGTA
>KZ651455.1:338635-349697 GCA_001010745.2 Gerris buenoi | reverse complement strand
AAAACTACTTTTTATACTAGCATAATACTCCTTCCTTTTGGACATGCAAACGGTTCTGTATTGATTATTTGAATTAGAATAGTGTTGTAAGACTAATGTCGAGTTAGTTTTCCGAAACAAATTTAGCAGGGCGAATGTGGCTTTCCTTAACTTATCACAATCCTTGTCAAACCAGGGTTGTTTTGGATGAAATTTAATATATTTTACTTCACAGTTGACATTTTTTTGGGAGGCACAATAGTATATGCACGATATTATCCCACTTAATTGCTCGTCTACCTGCTGATCCTCCACAATTAGACTAGATGCTTTGGACTCAATTTTATTCTTAAATAGGGTTTCATCTGCTTTGGACCACTGCAATTTCGGCGGAAGATAATAGTCTTCATTTCTACCTGTATTTATAGATGCTAGAGTAAGTTGAATAGGCATGTGATCAGAGTAATTAACGTATTTAACTTCAAAATTGTGTATAAGCGAAAGTAGATTTGAGGATACGCAACACAAATCAATTACAGATTTCCCTTTGCCCTTAATAAACGTAAAGTCACCTTCTTTGTCTCCCCAAATTCTACCATTTAATATCACTAAGTCAAAATCGTTACATAATTCTACAAACTTCTTACCGTTGGAGTTAGGATTTGCTTTGTCTTTGGACGATCTAACATTATTTTATTTTATTTTTTATTTTTTTTGAGTTTTAGTCCCGTTCGACAGCTTAGGCCATTACAGGACAGGGGTTATCCGACCACTTTACTCATTTACTCGATGAGATCATTAGTGTGAAACATGTCTGACCTCTCCGGGATTCGAACTCACGCCGGGGTTTTAGACCTTGGTTTCAGAGACGAGGACGCTAATCTCTCGGCCACTATGTTAATATTATGATATAATTTATATATATTTATTGTTCCGTTTCTTTATCTGAGTCAAACATATTAGATATGGATATTATTTTGAGTATAAGACAACAAGTTTTACGTATGTTTAGGCTAGGCGCACACTGGCGACAAAACAGTCCGCAGACTGTCTGCGGCATGTCTGCGGAGAATGTCTCCCACTGCAAAAGACGACCGGAGGGCGACAGTTGTGTCGCTGCTCCCTCGCACACTAGAGAAAAAACAATCTGCAAACTGTATCCGTGCTGTCGGAGCAAACGATTGTCGCTGGCGACAAAAATGTAGCCGGCGACGAAACTTTGGTACCGGGGCAGACAGCCCGCAGACTGTTTTGCCCTCAGTGTGCGCACTTCCATGTTATTCAATTGCCTAGGTCAAGCGAAAGACAGTCTGCGGACAAAAAAGTCGCAGGCTGTCTCCTAGGCTCGACGACACTTTTGTGTTTTATCTGTTTTTGTCTCCGGTGTGCGCACTCCCATATATTTTATAAGGCCTTGAGGTAGCGACAAAACTGTCTGCGGGCAAAAAGTCGCCAGTGTGCGCATAGCCTTACTCTTCGGTAAATTCTCCGAGGTGTACATTACGCATCCACGACAGTTCTATAAAGTTGACTGAATTGATAGTTCTATCGTAAGAGAACTATCACCTTGTCGAGTCTTTAATCAGTAGTACCTCCTTTCATTTCACATTAAAATATAAATTTAAAATCCAAAAACTACAATTATGGAAGTTGTTGCTAATGTAAGAACTTGTTCTTTAAAGAAATTGGAATAACGAAAAATTGAAATTAACAAAAATCACCTTCAAATTTTATCTAAGTCTCTGTTACCCCTGCCATAGCAAAATCTGTCAAGTCCGACTTGGAGCTATAAAAGTTGCGCAGATGCAAAAATATGTTGCTTCAAACTTTATCTTCTTTAATCAATTTTACCTTTGTTTAAAAATTGACTAAAAGTTATGCACGCTGGATAATTTAATCATTAAAGCTTTTCTTACTGAAGTAATTCTCGGTAAGTAGAGTGCTACAGATTTGTTTTTATATCGGATAACAATTTCTAATTAAAAAAGTTCAAAGTTTCCTAACTTATAATACGCGATTATTTTGCAAAAACAACTTCATAACTTTGCAAATACTTTAATTGTGCTGAAATTAGAACCTAAACTTAGTTTATAGAGGGGAAAAATTGCCTTAGCTTTGAAAATAAATAAATAAATAAAAAATTGTAACGGCCTGAGAGCTCTGGCAATAATATAAACACTCAGAACACCGACAATATTTATTTTGCTTTCGAGCTTACCGAAGGTAACGGAAGCTATGTGATCGATCTGAAGAACGAAAATATTTTATGTCTCCGATTTCAAAAATTCCAAGACAGATATTCGTTTTAGACATCAGAGAACATATTTGGTTCCTTGTCTGTCTGTCGGTCTGTCGTTCAATTTTTGTGAATCAACATAATATCTTAAAAACTTCACTTCTAATTTTAATGAAGTTAATATGGTAGGTCATAATTTGCTCATTGTTGGTCCCATTTCAACCTTTTGCGCTCATTTGTTTCTCTTCCACATGCGCGCAAACATACATTTATTTAGACGTAAAGCTTCTAAAGTATTAATCTTTTTTGTATAAAACTTTTATAGTTTATCGAAAGAACCTTGCAGATAGCCTTAGATTTATTTGAACCACCTGCGCTCTTATACTTTTACTAAATTGATACTTTATACATGTAAAAAATGAAAAAAACAATTTTGATAGATTAAAAAACAGGAGAAATAAACAACTATATATTGAATAAGTTAATTCTTTAGATTGTTACTCCCCTGTGTTGTTTTAGAATAAAAATGATTTTGGCTTAATAACTATCAAGAAAAGGGAAGTTTAGTCCAATGTACTTTGGGACAAAGGAATATCACACTTCTACTTTTATAAGGGGAGTAACAATTTAAAGAAGAACGTTCAGTTCATCTTCTTTATATTGTATTTCCCCTCTGTTTTTTGTATAAGGGGAGTTACAATCTAAAGAGGAAAATTCTGGTGACCTTCTTTAGATTGTTACTCCCCCCTGTTTTTTTATAAGGGGAGTAACAATCTAAAAAAAGTGTTTTAAATAAATTGTTCAACAGTATATTTTGTACACCTCATTTTTGATTTTTCAAAAATATATTTATTTTCATCAATATGTCGAAAACTTATGTCTCGGGAAAAACCTCTTATATAGTTTAGATTTGTATTTAAGTGGAAATGAATAATATATTTTAGAATCACATATTTTAACATATATAAGCTCAATATAAATCGGTTATAAAACGGAAATAATTTAATCCGTAAGCAAAGCAATTATAGAAAATAAATTGGAGGACTCAATTGGGATTGTTTGGCCTTGTGAAAATGCCTGTAGAGACCGGACTAAATCCCAACTAGCTTCTATATAAGCTTTCCCAAGGGAGTTAAAGGGGGAAATCAAATGAAAATAAAACAACTACAAAAGCAAAAACAACCACACTCGAATCAACAAATACAAATTCAATACTTTTACTAAAAAGCAATGTAATAGGGATAATAAATCCAAATATGATACTGCGTAGTACATAATTAACAATGAACTAGGGAAAATCATACAATTTGTACAGCCTTTGTTTAGAATTAATTAATTTATGTGTGCAAATACTGCAGTGTTTGTAGATAAGTCAATTCTCTTTAATTAAAGAATCGTATTTTAATTAAACATAATGTTAATGATATGCTGTTAAGTAACAGTAACTGTGCGTTTGTACTTTGTTGTTGCTTACAATTTATTTTGTTTGGAATAAGGAAAATACTGAGTTCATAATGATAAATAATATCATCATTTTATATTTGTAATGATTTAATTTTTTGATATTTAGATTTTTGATAATCATTCTAATGTAGATGTTTTAAATCCTGGACTAAAGTGCTGTGACGTACAAAAAAAAAAGTTGCATTATATAATCCAGCACAATATTGTAATACCCTAAGTTCATTGCCTCAATAATTAATAATTTTTACTTATTTTCAACCAAATTATTAAAAAGCCACAGATACTATAATAATTACTACGTTCTACGTTTCTATGATATTTAAATACGTATTGACTCTTGTTTTGGAATATAACAAGCTAGCAGTTTCCATGATTAGAATTGAATCAATATTTAATACGTTTTTAATACACCAATCAGCTAATAGAAAAAAAAAAACATTTACTAGGTTACTTTGATAAAAGTAATAAAAAATATATACCTTTACCTTCAAAACCCAGGTTTGTTATGTTTTATTAACTGGGAAATCATACATTTTGTTAGACTTAGTCAAGAATTAATTTACAATACAACAATCAGGTGATAAAAAAAAGAACTTTTTGAAGTGAAACTTCTTTGGCGGCGGTAAAGTGAATTTTTTCTTATAGGGACCTCGTGTAACGAAGTTTGCGATTCGAGACTCGTCCGGGATCCCAACATTTTTACAGATTAATTGTAATGAAATGAAGGAAGTAATGAAACGGAAGTTGTGTTTCGAAACAAGTCCTGGTGAAAGATTTATCTGTAAAAAACTTACACCCAGGCGAGATACGAACCACTGACCTCCGGATCAAGAAACGTACGTGCCAACCACTAGTCCAAATACATTTCCAATTAGAGAGAACACAAAGTTGGTATAATATAAGCGTAATATTAGCGATGGATTATAATTAGACTACATATTTATAATTTATAATTTTAGATTATTTTTTGGTTTCATGGCAACGGCTTAATAATTGTATACTTACAAGAAAAAAGTAAAAACTAATTAAATTAATTTAAATAAGTTATTATATCTATTTAACGACCGACAATCAAAACAAATATTTATTTTTTATTGGTATAAATGTGGTGTTGCCTTATCGTAGTTTTTGTTGGAATAAATGTGGTTGCCATACCATTGCAATAACAAATCATTTCGAGGTGCGTCCGCGTCAGTTCTTAACCGGGGGGCCGCGGCCCCCCAGGGGGCCTCGAAAGGTATTTAGGTACTAGATATATTATATTTGGAGATTTTATGGGGGCCGTGGTTACCAAAAGGTTAAGGACCACTAGATAAATGATAATATATACACATACACATATATATAAACATTGCTTTAATTATTTTTTCATATAGTGACATCGCGTAACGAAGTTTTATTTGTATTGGAATAAATGGTTGCCTTATCGTAACAATATTTTTTTAAATTAAATTTCCCATAGCCATTTCTTATTCCTGAAATAATAAATTCGTCAATAAATGAAAGAGAGCAATGCATTATGCATTTAGAACTTAAGTTTCACTTCTAATGCGTGAGAGCCTCACACATTTTTTTTTTTTTTTTTACTTACATAAACAAAACTGAAAATGACAAATAAAGGTTATGTTTTTTGGTTGAGTGGAGGGTGGTATTTTGACAGAACTGATAACAGTTCCTATAGAAACACGCTAGCCGCTCACATCCACACTGCGTACTATACAACTTGATCCAGATACGACCCCAGAATTTAGTGTATTATATCTGGATCCACTTTATATCCAAAAACTGTATTGAATCCGTTTTTAAACATCAAGAAAACGTAGTGTATATGTAATAGTAATAACTTATTGTGTTACATTATTGATCCTTTGTTTGTGTTACAGGTAGGTGAAGTCGTAACTCCAAATCAAGTAAGAAAAGCTCCTACTATAGCAGTTCCAGAAGAGTTCAGGAAAAGAAGGTAAAAAGTTATTTAGTTGCTATTACCACAGTAAAACATTGATTTATCTTGTAGTTGTTAACACCTTAAATTGATTTTAACACTTTTGAACGCTTTAGTGTTTTTTATTACTTTTAAACGCTTAATTGTTTTGTAAATGCTTATCCAAAAGTAAGTAAATAAGATTGTAGAAATACATTGTTATCAGTTATCGTTATCGTATCCAGTGTTGTGGGAATTAACTGAAAAACTGAGAGTATTATTATAAGAATAGGAGAAAGACTGTAAAGTACAGAGATAAAAGAAGTCTTATCGCCTAGCTTTTTTCTTTATTTTATTATGCCTATAAGGGAGGTTCAAATGCCCTCCAATTCCACCGAAGTGTTTATTTTAATCCAATTATTTTCACCATTGAGTTGATTCCCGTAATATTATCATCCTTCAGTTGTTAACTCTTTTTTTTTTGCTTTTTATATTACCCCCTAAATGTATAATTCTCTTTAATTTAAAGTCATTTCTTTTTATTTTATTATGCGTGTTATAATCCTACTAAATTTAACAGGACAAATCCCTGTCCCTAAGCTACTAAACATACCCATTTAAAAGGTGATTTCTTTGTAAAATATACAATTATATTAAGCGTTGGAAATTTTTTTTCGTACTCAAATTGTTCCTCATAAGATTAGTTCGCGAAGGGACTTATTGTTGCGTGTCGTAGTTTGGAGCTGAATCGCAATAGCCCCACAACGAAGGCGCGCAGCATTGAGTCACGGCGTACTAAGTAAAGCTTAGTCAGTGTTGCGCGTTATATTTACATGGCTGAATCGCAGCATCGCCGACTTAGCCCCGAATCGAAGACGCGCAGCATTAAGTCCCGGTGAAATTCAAGCAAAGGCAATGTTGCGTCAATCGGCGCTGTTGAGCAGCATTAAGTCCCGGTGAAATTCAAGCAAAGGCAATGTTGCGTCAATCGGCGCTGTTGAGAAGCATTAAGTCCCGGTGTAAGCAAAGGCAATGTTGCGTCAATCGGCGCTGTTGAGCAGCATTAAGTCCCGGTGAAATTCAAGCAAAGGCAATGTTGCGTCAATCGGCGCTGTTGAGAAGCATTAAGTCCCGGTGTAAGTCAAGCTAAGTCAATGTTGCGTCAATCGGCGATGTTGCGATTCAGTGTAGCAACGAAGATGCGCAACATTAAGTCCCGGTGTGGACTAAGCAAGCTGCACAATTAATTTTAATTTATAAACCTTGTTTTTTTTTTTAGTAAAAGGACGCGTGAAGCTTTATTGTATTTTAAAAATGAAGTAATAAAATAAATGCTCTTAACTAATATAATAAAATTTTCTGCTTTTCACGACTCAAATCATTTTTTGGGCAAATAATAAGACACTATACGAAATTTCAAAATATCAAATCAGCCGTAAAAAAATATTTATCGCCCTCCACTTGTTAACATTGCTGTCCTGAGCGGGAGGTAATGTTCCATATTACAGCCCTGGGGCTAGTAATAATGTATGGTTTATCCATTACAGTGCTGCTAATTTAGTTCGAGAAGCGGCCCTTCCTGGCCGGGCCGCGGCGTGCAGGAAGCGCTAGTAGTACTCAGCGTCAGCTGTTCAATTTGTAAACAATCAATATTTTTATAACTGCGGTTTGTTTTGGTAATGATTTAACCTTAATATATGTTTATTGTTTTTGAAGATTACGGCAAAATAGTTTTTTGAAGTTAGTTTACATGTGGTGGGCGATAAAATAGTGTACGCACCATGAGCAGTAAGCGCTATGACAGGCCTCGGGCGTTAAACGCACTCGTGCTTTCAAACTTCGCCCTCGGCCTGTAATAACGCCCTTACTGCTGTAGTTGCGTAAATAGCTATTACAGAGAGGAACACTCCAACAAAATCATTACACCAGTAATACTAATAGCATGTTACAATATAATTATGTAATATTATGAAGCATTAAATAAAAGATAGTGATTGCATTAAAAATAAATCATAGATAATTTGATAGGGAAACTTTATCAACAAAATATTTTACAATCGTAATCTACTATTGAAAAACGACATTAAATTGATGTTCTTTATTATCTACTAAGTACATAAATTATTGAATTAATCTTAGTATGTCTTTACAGCATAATAATGTACACAGTCTAATAGAATTTTGTTTTAAACTTATTTCTCACCTTTCCATGTTTTTTTTTTTTCTTCTTCTTCTTCTTCTTCTTCTTCTTCTTCTTCTTCTTTTTCTCTAACTTTCTCTTGTATAAGGGAGAGTAATTTGGCAAGCCTTAGAATAAGTTTGTAAACTTTGAACAACTGAGGAGGGATAAAAACGTGTTTCAAAGATAACATTATCTTAACAGTTTACTTGGACGATAAATCGCAAGAATTGAATAATTTAATATAATATATTAAATACCCAATATTTCATAAATGATTATATATTAGTTTTACTTTATTTTAATTATTTGTGCAGTACTGATGACTATTTAAAGGGTTCAAAAGCCAGTCTAAATTACTGATCAAAAACAACTAATCAATTAATTTTACATAGAACGAGCTTTTTTCGGGCGTTTTTGTTAGCTAAGCGTTTTCGGCCGCCGAAAAGGCATTGTAAACGGTTGTATGCGGACTGGTAGATATAATCGGCCGATCGGCTCGGTCTCGCGCGCAGTATGAATATAAAAACGCTTTGGCTCGGCTTCGCTCGGTCTCGCTCGCAGTGTGAAAGCCGCCTAACTTTTTAGAGTCGTTTTTTAATAACGCTTTTCGAGAATTATGTGCCAAAGTATAGGCATTAAAATGTCAAAAAAATTAAGCGTGCAGATTTGTGTTTGTAAATTAGGAATTAAATCAACTATAATATGTTGTGCACGAAGAAAGAAAGTACTTTTCTTCTTATCCAATTTATTAAGAAGTAATATTATAGCTTCTTCATCCATATTTTTTATAATTAATGCAAAAAATTACAGTATAACAAAAATAAAAAATAGTGATAGCAAGAAGCGAAGAGAGTAAGACGTGGGGCAGGTAGCCGATAGGGAGGGGAGGGGGTAGGCCCTACCGAGCGTGGTAGGGGAGACCCATCCTAGAGCGGGCTGGTTTGATTGCACACCTCCTATATCCTTCTAACTCCCTGTTACATGTATAACGCTTTCCGAATTTATGTCCCATATAACCAAGACATGAAAATGTCAGAAGAGGGGAACATTGTTTGATAAGAATTATCCAAAGCCTCATTTTTGCTAGAATATCAAGATATTTTCCATATACAAGGAACAGATCTCATATCCAGAAATAGAATAGGTACATATTACCTCCCATCCTGAACATTCTTTCATGTCAACTATGTTCCTCACTCAGAACAACATGTAGACGCCGAAAGATACCTAAGTCATCACCGGAACTTAGAACCTAGAACTTAATGTTTGCTCGATAGTTTAACTTTTCGTTTGACAGAATTATGTTTGTATAATTATTGCAAGATAAAAACAACTTTTTATATACTACGTTTTTAAATTTTCTGTCATAATTTGAAACCCGTTAAAATGAAGACTGTAATCATGGGACATGTCAAAACAAATAAAATAAATTGCGGATTTTTTTCCGAACTAACTTTCTATACTGCAAAATTTTCTGAAAATCAATTAAATTCTGCTGAAAGATGGCTAAGAGTATTCAAATATTGCATTGTCATCGTGTTCTGAGCTATGCTAAAAGTTTCAAAGTTACAAATCAATTTCAAGAGATTTGTAATGGACAAAGAAACAAACAAACAAGAAAGCAAGCTAATAAAAACGTAGAAAACTTAATTTTTTTGGACTCAAAGAACCTCAAAACCTAAATGATGAAAATCTACAAAAATGATAAAAAACTAGATTTGCGTGCCATCACAATGCTTTTCTATATGGCGTATATGAGAAAGTAAAACCTGTCAATTAATTATATGTCTAATATAATACCAGGCCTTATAAAAAGTACTTAAACTTTTACATCATAAAAACATACTAGAGGTGGACCAAGAAGTCATGGAAATCTGAGGAGTGCGCTAGTGTCGTTATGTACAGCCAGTTTTTAATAAAATAGATCACTGTCAAAAAACACAGTGTTGTTTTTTGGTTATTAATCATTTTATTTTTTTAACTTCTATATTTTTTGCCATAGGCAACACTGTACCTGATAAGAAATCACTTCTACTATACGATAATATTATTATTTATTGATTATTCCTCTTTATTTTTGAGTTTGATAAACTTACTTAATTAAACTTTTTATTTCATCCCTGTTAATTGTAGCGTCCTTCGTATTTGCATCATCCCGTGGATTTGTAGATCTTACGAAAATCGTTTAGGACAGTTGTGACTATAACTCGAACTCGTACTGTATAAAAACAAACAAAACAGGAAACCTAACCTGGATTGGAAACCTCCCTGTTGTTATTCGTGAGATTTGACAACTAGAATAGCACCCGACTATACTGACTTCGGCAATACTCGGAAGTCCCGACTTTAAACGAAGCTAAGCTTTCAGTTTCTACCGTGTTCATGACTTCTTGGTCGACCTCTAGGTGTGCAATGCTTGCATTATTGATCTGAGCGAGCATTTTCATTTAATTATTCTTATTTTTAATTTTTCCTTTTTGTACCCTGTACCATTATGCACCAATTTGGACCCTTTCAGATTTATACCTTCCTGGGGTTGGTCACTATGACCGTGCCGAATTTTGTGCGGATCGGTTCAGCAGAAAACTTTTGTACCCCGTACCTCGCACCCCTGTATACCAATTTGGATCCTTTCAAATTTATACTTTCCTGTGGTTGGTCACTATGACCGTGCTGAATTTTATGCGGATCGGTTCAGCCGTTCAGGAGAAAACTTTTGTACCCCGTACCTCGTACCCCTGCGTACCAATTTGGACCATTTCAGATTTATACCTTCCTGTGATTAGTCACTATGACCGTGCCAAATTTTGTGCAGATCGGTTCAGCCGTTTAGGAGGAGTATGCATGAGAAAAAATGCAAAGTGTAGTATAAGAGCTTCGCTTCGCTCAGCTCAATTATAAAATAACACCTATTTTATTATTATGTTTTAAGTTTAAGTAAATACAATTTAATTTAGCATCTCCAATAAAAATTGTTATAAAATATAAAAAAATGTTAGCATAATTTTTCCCCTTAAGAAAACAACAATTTATATTAGATATTATTCAAAAATATAATTTTTGAACGAGCACAGTGAGTTCTTAATTTCAGAGACTTGGGATTTAAAAAGTTTGTGTGTTTGTTTGTGTGTTTGTTTGTTTGTTTGTTCAATGATAACTGGAGTAAAAATTGACCAATTTCAACGAATTTTGGCACAAAGATGCACCTCACCATTTGTGACAACTGTATAGTTTTTGGAAATTTCACACTAAATATTTTCAAGATGGCGGCCAATATGGC
>KZ651455.1:320497-333860 GCA_001010745.2 Gerris buenoi | reverse complement strand
AAAAATAATGTTTATTATATCATGCCGGGCGAGTTGAAAAAAATGACGTCAGAGTGAAACGTAAACAATAACCAATGGCAGGGCTTGTTTTCTTGACGTTTGTGGGCGGGCTTTGAATAGTTACTAAAGCGTGGCCAACCTTCTCCAGCTTAAATGAAAAAAAAAGAGTGTTGTTATGTTGGTCCCCTGGTCTAAGGGACACAACCTCTCGGCAAAAGTTGGCTTCAGCCTCTTATCAGTAATTGCTTAGGATTTCGATGATTGCTCCTTCTATATATAGTATTATTCTAAGGTTAAAGTAGTAACATGACGTGTCTTCTAAATAAAGTTTTCATTTCTAGGCTTGAAAATGGCTTGTCGGGCCAAATCGTTGCCTCCGATGTAAATGAGAGTTATTCATTTTTTCTCATATTTCCCTTAAGCCGGATTTACACCTCGCGATCTGTGAGATCGGCTGACAAGTCGGTGCGTGTAAAGGGAGGTTGTACAACCTCCCGGCCAACCCCCTACGTAAAGTAAATTAAAAATAAAGATTGGGTCAGAGATCGGGGTAAGAAATCAGTTTGGTGTAAACGCTCCTACGTTGAAACGTAGTAATTTATCGTTCCTTCAGATTGCACCGACAAATCGCAAGGTGTAAAGCCGGTTTTAAGGATCCACACTTCACACTAAAATAATGTTAATGTTAACAAAACATTATTCATTATTATATGATAGGATGCGAGGAATCTATGTGCCACACTAATTGGCAGTCTATTTTTCCTGTGTAAGAGTCAAAAAGATCATTAATACTGCCATGTATTATGTTTTTATCTCTTCTGATTCAAAAGTTATTGGAAACGTACAGAGGAACTACACACAGATATACAGGAACGAAACTAAAAGGGATTTGGTTTTTTAGTTAAAAATTGCTAGTTATATGCTAAATGCTAAACCTTTCGCTATAGGGTTTCGTTGGTATTGTGAACATGAATTTATCTACTCTTTAATACATTTTATTTTATACCCTACTCCAAATTGAAAAAAGCATTACATGAATCAGAATATTTTGGATTCCCAGTAACTCAGATTTAATTACTATTTCTTTTTTTCTAAGGGCCAGCAGAGTGCACATTTTGCATTTTTTCAAAGTGTAGAAAAACGCGTGTAGTTTAAACGGCTGATAATTTTTGTTCACTTTATTGCTTGAGATCTTACTAAAGGTAACGGAAGCCATTGTGTTCACTTTTGAGAACGAAAAAATTGTATGTCTCCGGTTTAAAAATTCCAAAATGTGAAATCCGTTTCAGACATCAGTGAGCACTTTTGGTTTCGTGTCTGTCTGTCTGTCGGTCTGTGCTTCCGCGAAATCTGAAACGTGCGACGGTAACTTGAGTAAATGTCGACCGATTTTGATGAAATTGAGTAGACATGTTCATTTTACCAATGCTCAGGACGAGTTCGTGGAGTAACGTTATCCATCCAAGCGTTCATGCGCAACGCTCACGTAGACGTCTTAACTTAAAATTGGAATTTTAGGTCGAAAAAAAATTGAACTTCGTCTATTAAATTAGTGTAACATTTTTTTTAAGTATAATTTTATAGAAAAACCAACAGTGACACCGCTATGAAGTGTTAGAGATAGATAAAACTATTAATAGTTTTTACACAATGAACAATATAACAATAATGTTAATGTATCATAAGTCTGTGCTTGTACCCTTTCAATTAATTTAGTGTGAAGAGTCCTTCACTTAATTATATTAAAGGTATTTTTATGAAACTAGTCAAGTAATTTTCACAATGTTAAAGTCATAGAATAATACCTAATATAGAAGGAGGGTCACTGATAACATTGAAGCCAACCTTGGAACTTTGGTTGTGTACCTTATCTGCGTTCTAAAAATTCATTTTTGTAATTTGTGACGTCATAACTCTAAAATTATTTGCCTTTGGTTTTTTTATTTAAGTTTTAGCGAATTTCCATTGGAAAAAATTCGCTAATGGAGCCACCCTCATGGCGGGAGTTGGACCCGGGAATGTGGCCAAAATACGTTTCAAAGGCCCCTGATCACGAAAAAATAGGTCTTATAAAACTTTATATATATATATGGGCAACACTGGTTGCCACACAATCTAAAAAAATATTTCTTTTATTTTTATATTTTTTATGTCACTTCAGACTGTCATTTTTTGTATTGTTTTTCGAAAACATTGTTCTTTTTTTATCGATTATAAAGTTTACTTTCATCCACGGTAAATCGTTTATTTATTCGTTTATACAAGTAGTACGCCGCTACATNTGTGAAAAAAAAAGAGTGTTGTTATGTTGGTCCCCTGGTCTAAGGGACACAACCTCTCGGCAAAAGTTGGCTTCAGCCTCTTATCAGTAATTGCTTAGGATTTCGATGATTGCTCCTTCTATATATAGTATTATTCTAAGGTTAAAGTAGTAACATGACGTGTCTTCTAAATAAAGTTTTCATTTCTAGGCTTGAAAATGGCTTGTCGGGCCAAATCGTTGCCTCCGATGTAAATGAGAGTTATTCATTTTTTCTCATATTTCCCTTAAGCCGGATTTACACCTCGCGATCTGTGAGATCGGCTGACAAGTCGGTGCGTGTAAAGGGAGGTTGTACAACCTCCCGGCCAACCCCCTACGTAAAGTAAATTAAAAATAAAGATTGGGTCAGAGATCGGGGTAAGAAATCAGTTTGGTGTAAACGCTCCTACGTTGAAACGTAGTAATTTATCGTTCCTTCAGATTGCACCGACAAATCGCAAGGTGTAAAGCCGGTTTTAAGGATCCACACTTCACACTAAAATAATGTTAATGTTAACAAAACATTATTCATTATTATATGATAGGATGCGAGGAATCTATGTGCCACACTAATTGGCAGTCTATTTTTCCTGTGTAAGAGTCAAAAAGATCATTAATACTGCCATGTATTATGTTTTTATCTCTTCTGATTCAAAAGTTATTGGAAACGTACAGAGGAACTACACACAGATATACAGGAACGAAACTAAAAGGGATTTGGTTTTTTAGTTAAAAATTGCTAGTTGTATGCTAAATGCTAAACCTTTTGCTATGAGTTTAAAGTTAACAAAGGTAGAGTTTTAATAGAAGGGCGAAGTTACTTGCTTGGTTAATTGGTGTCACTCATGTTGGAGTAGGGTTGAAACTTTTAACTTCTCTACCACTCTAACATTTTAACTCTCTCGTATAAAGAGAAAGTATTGTGATGGCACGAAAATGCAATTTTAAGATTTTGATGAATTTACACGTTTTGAAGTCCCGTTGAAACATATAAAATGTGATTTTAATGGGAATTTAAAAAAATGGTTGTTCTCAATCCCCATCAATGCCCCAGTGAAATCACGTTTATTTGTATTTAATATTAAATGCGTGCAAATTGTTGATCTTAATATAAAACCATTTTGTTGGCTACTTTCGACAAACTCAACAGAACTCAAAAAGTTAGATGATTAGTTATAAATTAATTGTAGAACGATAGACCGATGAAAAATTGAGTGACAGACAGGCACGGAACCAAAAATGTCCCCTGATGTCTGAAAGGGATTTCTGTCTTGGAATATATGAATTCAGTGGCTAAGTTAGGAAAAGTAAATAAGTTATAAAGTATGTAAGTAAAGTAAGGCTAAACAAGTTCCAACCTTCTGTGCCTATTTGTTTCTCTTCCACATGTGCAAAAACATATTTATTTGCACCTATATCTTTAACAGCACTTTTTTTTTTAGCCTGCAGATGGCCCCAAATTAATGTCAACCGTCTTCGCTCCTTAAATTTGATACTTTGATAAATTTTGACAATTTTAAAAAACGGGAGAAATTTTTCACCAATGAAAACTCGAAAACTCATAATATTAATAAGAAATCTGACAATAATAGGTTTTAAAAGTATAAAATCATTAAAGTATACAAAATATAGAACGCCAAAGGTATATGTGCCACACATATTGGCGTATTTTATTTTATATTCTTGTTGTTTCTGTTTTTAAATTTTTACTTCCTCATATAAAGAGAGATTATATTGTGATGGCGCGAAAATTCAATTTTGAGATTTTGTTGGATTTACACGTTTTGAGGATAGCTGAGTCCAAAAAAAGTGGTTCTTAAAAAATGTCTGTCTGTCGTCTGTGCAGACGCCTATAGCCTAAACCGCAGGGCCGATTTTGACGAAATTTGACATGTTCAGAAAAATCATACCCCGAGGCGAAATCGAGATATGAATTTTAGCTCCAAACTTGGGGGGCGCTACTCCCCAAAAAAACTTGAAAAAACATTATTTCTCGAAAACGCTTCTGACGATTTTGATTATTATGTTCTTAAGTTTAGTCCATTTAAATACGAATCTAACGATATAAGCCGTTTTCTCGAAAAAAAAAAAAATCTAGTAGCTAGAATAACTTTAGACGCGGACGGAGAGAGGCCGAGTTCGATTTCTCGCCGGAGAATCTATTTTTATCATAATCATAAATTATGATAAAATGTTCAATAATAATTAAATTTACCTAATAATTATTATTTACCAATAATAAATGGGAAACACTGGGCTTAGTAACTATGCATTCATATATCAGAAAGTTTGTCTGAGTGGTCTCGGACTGATTTTTTGTTTTCATGAGGTAATGGTTTTGGGTTTTTGTTTATTGGTTTGTGTTTTTTTTTTAACGTGACCCTCCATAGATATATTTTTATCATAAAATTCGATTTACATGTTCTCTATAAATTATTATTTTAAGTTAGTATATTTTTGAACACACATTTATTATACATTGTTACTGTTTAGTGATTCTATACTCGAGGAAGATGAGAATCAAGCTGAAGAAGCACTGTTGAGAAACGGTCAAAGCGCAACTCTACCACTAGCACAGCCTAAAGAATAGGAAAACAGCTGCTGCCTCAACAATTAACTCGTTTCTAAACATGTTTATCTTTATGTTTTAAAGATATTTTGTACTCTTAATTACAAATAAACGAACTAATATACATGTCTGTATAATATTATATATTATAGTTCTATGTACCCACTATTAGTCATCTTACAAAATTATTCACTATTCACAGACAAGAATAATTATAACAACATTTATCGCCCACCATATTTAAACATTCCTATCCTGAACAGACGGTAAAGTTCTATTTTACAGCCCTAGGTCCTGTAAAAATAAAGCATGCATTTTTACAGGCCGCTAGTTCGAGAAGCGGCCACGGCGTGCAGTAAGCGCTAGTAGTCCTAAGCGTATGCTGTTCAATTTGGAACAATCAATATTTTTATAACTGCGGCTTGTTTTGGTACAGATGTAACCTTAATATGCATTTATGGTTTTGGAGGCTTCACAATGTTAGCTTAACACTAAATTTAAATTAATAAAATATTATAAATTATAAATATAATATAGTTATGATTAATTCGATCCGTCCGAAAGGATAAAATTACGAGTTCTCGATTGAGAAATGTTTCACTCGATGGAACTATTAAAAATATGTACGATGTGAAGCCGGGACTTACAGGTATGTTATTATTTTAACAGGTGAACCTATGCAGGTCGTCCGTACAGGCGAACTAGAGAGCATGTGCCGCATTAACTAATCATTATTCCATCTCTCTCTGTGCAATCTTATCCCATTGATCAATTAATTATCAAATCAAAATGAAATATAAATTACATTATTGAAAAAACTAATTTTTATTATCAAATCAAAAAGTTAATTTATCATTATTTGAACAGATAAATTCCGAAATAGCAAAACTTATGAGATTAAAATAAGACAAAGTTCTAAACAATGTACGAATTCTCCTGTGGTTAAAACAATCACATGTTAAAGCGAAGATTCTGGGTTCTGCGAAGATTCCCAAGAGTGCAAAGTAATATTCTCCGTCTTTCTACTTTCTAATTGAAAACTAAATTAATCATAGTTGGATTATTTTCTTTTGCTCGTCTAATTTTTTTTTTGTAAAATATGATATTTTATTCTTTAGGACAGAAAATGAGATAGAGAATAAGAAGTAATATAAAATATTATATCTTCTCTAGGTCTCCTTCTAGTTTCTATTTCAAGATATCTTTCTAAAAGCTTTTCTCTTAAAGGTTTTTGTCTAGTGTCTAGGAGTATCCTAGAGCAACGAGCAGCAAATTACAGAAGCAAGTGTAAAGTTACTTCAAGTTATTTCGGTACGTTATGTTTTTCATAAGGATATGTGAAGAAGTTTTGGCGCATTATCTGTTTTTTCTTCCATCAAATGGCTTTCTCAGATCTCGAAGATGAATTTTGAAACTGTAAGAAATCTCTAAAAAAAGCTTTTATCCTGGTTGGACGAATTTTTTTGATAAAACAATAATTTTATTTGAAATTTACGCAAAGATATATTTTGTCACAAATATACAATTTATGTAAGAAAAACTTTTTATTATTCTCTGTTAGTTCTTTTTTTAAAAAGGTTATTTTGAATACGTAAACTATCGTAATTGGTAGAAAATTTTAATTCAATTTTACACATCATAAATTTTTTTTTTGCATTCTCATATAAATATTGTCGTTAATAATATTAAGGAGGTATAAGTTGTCAGTATGATTATAGCTTTGTGTAATTTGTTTTATCATTATCGTTAATAATATTAAGGAGGTATAGGTTGTCGGTATGATCTTACCTTTGTGCCAATTGTACTCAGATTTGTGTTGTGCTCGAACTGGTTCCATGACTCTTAAGCCATTTAGCCACTAGATTCATGGAATATGGATCTCTAATAAGTCTCTAAAAAATAAAATATTAAGATTTCCAAAACTTTTTCTATAAAAATGATCCTACTTTCTAGATGCAAAAAATAACTTCAGATAACAAAAACTCAAAAATAAAATCCATAATATCTTTGAATACACTGCATATAGAATGTTTATCGTTTTGCTTGGATATATGAATGATCTTATGAAATATGCTTTTTATTGAAAATCCCAGTTCTTCAATGCCATTAATCTTCCTTCCCCCCCCCTCCCCCCTGTATTTCCTATTTATCATTACTATTATTATTTAGTTTGACATAATCCAAAAAAAAGTGAGCTTATATATTGTAAAAGAAGTCGTATTTTTAACGGATCGATTTTCAGCCGTCTTTCTTCCTCTGCAAAGGGTCCATCGATGCTGAAGAAAACACCTTGTATTATACGAAGAAGGGAAATTCAGGATAAAGTCAAACGTGGCGGCAGTGATAAATAGTTTAGAAACGAAAGAGGGGGAAAAGGGAAAAGGGTTGTACGAAAATCTTTACGTTTGAATCGACAACAAAAGAAATAGAAGAGAGACCTTTTAGGACTCGTAGAGTAAAATAAATCGACTTTATAAGGTCCTACGGATACCCCTAAGGCCATAAAGTTAAATTGTCAGGAAACGCTTTGAATTTCAATGTGTAACGAAACATTGGGATGGAAACGAAACATTTAGAAACAGTCTGGGACCCCTTAAACATTTAGAACTCTTAAAAATGTTTTAAGGGGTAAATGTAGTTAAAAAATGACTTGGAGTGTAATATATCGAAGGTATCATTGAGGTTTTATATGTCCATTATATTTGCCGTTCAAGTGTATTACCTCTATTAAGGGAATAAAGAACGTAGTTCATACTGAAGATAGTGGTATATTTGTTTTACTGCCCTTTATCTACTATCTCCGGCTAGACCCACGGCCTTGCACCTAATTGCGGTCCTCTTCAATATTGTAAAAAGCATCCTTTGTTTAGAAAAGATAATTCCCTTTTTTTTCTTTCTCTCTAGGATCCTCGGATATAAATGGGATTGTGAATAGGGGAAAAGCAATCTTTGCACTAACAGATAAATTTTAAAAACCAAATACTTAAACCACAAAATCTGAAAGGGCTGTAATCACTAAACCCTTCAAGATTTAATAGTTTGAAATAAGCAAATATAATCTATGTTATTGGTTATCCTTTTAAAGATAACGGTAAAATTTTAGTATCATATACATTTTAAAGGAGTTTAGATAATTTACACCTTCTACGGACCTTTTCAAATTACCCTTTTTTGCCATTTAATTTATTTATTTAACTGATAGTATAAAATTATATTTTGAATTTATTAGGAAATTTAGTGAATATCTATGTAGTAAATTTTAAGATCTTTTAGCATGAGAAACAAATATTTTTAAATAATAATTCAAAAAATAATCCAATAGGATAAGGAAAAAAATCGGTCCCAGATAACTCATACTAACTTTCTCATTATAATCTCGGTCCCAGATAACTCATACTAACTTTCTCATTATAATCTCGGTCCCAGATAACTCATACTAACTTTCTCATTATAGTCTCGGTCCCAGATAAAACCTAGAAAAATATGAATACATTGAAATCTATACCGACGGATACGCATATCGATCCGGTATTACGGTAAATCCACCTTTAGGCTACGCCCATACGAGCGTTTTTTCGCGCCAAACTGCAGGAAAAAGAGCCGCGTGAATTCCCGCGGATGGGTTGGCCACATTGACGGAAAAACACGCCGCTTGAAATCAAGCCGAAGCAATTGAAAAACTGCCCTGTCGCGGGAAAAACGCCCGTGTGGCCACTTTGCCACCGTGAAAACCAGCCAACAAATGGATCCCGGCTCATTTGTTTGCGGGCGACCTTGAAGACGCAGCCCTGTCTCCCTCCACGCGCGTGAATTCACGCCCCGTGTGGCCGGCGTATTTTCACGCCGAAAAGCTGCGTGAAAAAAACGCTCGTGTGGCCGTACCCTTAGGAACCCTCCTATAGAAACCTTTCAAGGGAAGTGAGAGTCCCACCCGGCACTACCGTCTACTCCAATCATCCTTTTTAAATATAAACTCATCATGATTAACTATTAATTTGCATAATATTAGATATTAATGCATCATCATAATATTAGATATTAATGCATCATATTATGCTTTAATATTATGCATTAAGCTTACAATACCACCGCAGTCAGATAACTTCTCCAAGAAATATAATTTAAATTAATATAATATTTTCAAAACACTTTAGCGAATAATGGCGAAAAAACAAGAAGACAACATTAAATTATATGTAATCAATGTATATAATATTACACATATATACCAATTCTATGTATTGAAAAATTATCTACCTCCTGCTGCAATGGTTAGTGCATATGCCTGCTAAATCAGAGTTCGTTGGATTTCGCCGCGGCAGTTGATTTACCTGTAAAAAATCTATCACTAAACCGAGTTTCAACATACAATTTCGTTAATTTCACTTAAACAATCTTTTACTTGGATGGGTCTCGAAACACAAACATCGTTACACGATTTTGTTTTGTCCAAGCCAATTTACTCTACCACGCCTAAAGTAGTTTCACTTCAATTTAAAAAAATAAAAAATATATCGTGCCAGGAAGTTTGACAGGAGGTTGATAGGTTTAAATTAATAGTACAATATTTTGACGATAGGTGGGCTCAAGTTTCAATAAACGACCTGCAAAATGTGACGCTTTTAATATCGTGGCTAGAAGTTTACAATATAATAAGAGGTATGATTTGTTTTTAATAGTAATTATTGTAGTACTATATTTCGCCGATAGAAGTTCTGAAGTTTACACATGCACTATATATACTGTTTAAATGTTATATAAAATTATATCAGAGCTCCAAGTGGATCACAAGGTAATCAAAATGGAGTAATGTATTATAATTTTACACCTTAACATTCATTTACTTTATCAATTTGAAAAATGAATTCTGATTTTCTCCATTTTATGGAAAACCATTAAAATGCCGATATGTATTTAATGTCCAAAACTGTATTAACAATCTTTTTCCGTGACATTGAGAAAAGTTTTTTTTGTTGTTTTTTTGTCATATTTTGGATTCTTATTTAAGTTATCACATCTCAATTCCCCCCCTCCCTTTATCAATCTTTCTTAGTGAGATTTAATTAGAGTTTTATATGAAATTCAAGATTATAATTTAATTTTACATTTCAAGCACGTCTGAACACAGTTATCTTCAGCTACAAACTGCCTCTACGCTTGAATGGTTAGAGATTCTTCGTCCACCCTAAAATAAATATTATTTTAAAAACCATCATACGATACGATAGAAATAAAATAATTATATATTAATGAAAGAAACGGATGACATATTAATTTGTTTAAATAAAATATTCTTTTATCAATATACTAGCAGTTATGCCCGTGGCAACGGGAAGAATAAATATGGTTAAAATAAATATGGAATAAAAAGTTATAATTAAAATACATATTTAAACAGGTATTTACTGTTTAAATAATAAGTTTTATGCATGGAGTTTCATTACAATGGAATGGCGTCGAGGTAGCGTTTTCGCCTGACGCACAGGAGGTCACTGGTTCCGTTCCAGCTTATGGCGCATCAATTTTTAACGTTATAAATCATTTAGAGGTGAGGACACTACTCAATACAAGTACATTACTATACAAGCTGAGAGGTATGACGTTTTGATTTTTTCTTTAATATTTTGTAATGGCTTTCTAAATGATATTATCAGGGTTCTAAATGAGATAATGCTGCCATTTACCAAGATAGAATGCAGTCGTAATATAATTACACTAAAGTATGATAAAGCATTTTCATAATAAACCTATTAGAAAATTTCCCTTACTTTAAAGAAATTTTAAACTGTTTTTCTTAATCTCGAGACTATCCTTCAGAGATGTTGTTTCTATTTTTGATTATTGTCTGTTATAACACTGTTATAGATATGTAATGGAGTGTTTGATTCTCTATTTTATTGCTAAAATGTATATACTCTTTTCGTGTATATGCTATTGCAAATACATAATATGCATTTTGGCACTTCTTTAGATTGTTACTCCTCATAGGAAAAAAACAGAAGGGAGCAACAATCTAAAGAAGGATGGAGTGTTCTTTTTTAGACTACATTGGACTAAACATACCTTTGACTTAATAGTTATTAGGTCAAAGTTATTTATATCCTAAAACAACGTAGGGGAGTAACAATCTAAAGAAGTACCTTCATTTGATGTTTTGGACAGTCAACGCTAAGAATTATTATCAAAGAGCGTAAGTTTCCGTGATTGATGTCATCATTAAGTTCTAGGTCTTCCCGTGGTGACTGCGTCTTGACCGATATGTTTTCCGACGTTTCGCCTCCTATACAAGAAGCACCCCCTGAAGGTGCTTCTTGAATAGGAGGCGAAACGTCGGAAATCATATCGGTCAAGACGCAGTCACCAGGAGGTGCTTCTTGCAGAGTAGGTGGGGCAAAGGTCCGCACATTTTGGTTTAGGGCTAATTTTAAGTATTTGCTTCCTTTTAATCATTTCTAAACTACCCGTGAATTTTGTCCAACAATGCATCTAACATTCCCCCCATCTCTCATTGCTCCAAAAATGTCTCAATATTGTTGGGGCACCATTTAACCAAAATTATGATTTGCGGACCTTTATCCCTTTTTGATATACAATAATTAATATTGGAAGAAAGTGATATACTTCAAAAGAACAGCTAATCGAACTATAAAGAAAACATATTAGGTACTATATAAAGTATCGAAAGTGGAGAAACTTCTTTTAATTAATAAATCTTCTATTAATAAAAAAATCTTTCTTTCTCTTGTACACTCTGAAAATTAAAAACTAGTTCTTTTAATAAATTAATTTTTAGATTAAACTTTTTTAATGGAAAAAGATTCCACATTAGGACATTTGCCCCATTCAGTGTGTGGATCTTTGCCCCATTTTATCAAATCATATAAATATAGTAACCTATCGAAGGTAACTACATATTATGAAAGTAAAACAAGTGTCTTCATTACTTCCATTTTGGTACAAATTTATCAAAAATACGAATATTGATTTATAATAATCATTTATATAATCGAGTAGTGTCCCAACAACGATGATTTATAACGTTAAAAATTGATGTGCCATAAGCTGGGATCGAACCCGGGGCTACTGGGAGTAAGCCAGATACTAAACCATTTGCGCCATACCTATCTAACGAATATCGGAGCACAAAACTTCCTATTTAAATGTTTTAATTATAACTGCATAAAACTTCCTATTTAAATGTTTTAATTATAACTGCATAAAACTTACTATTTAAACAGTTACAATAGATATTATAACTAATTATCTCTCAGCTCTTTTTCACAACCATATTTATTATTCTGCCCTTTACCGCGGGCCTAACGGCTAGTTAATAATAAACTGCCAAAATGCTATAAAAGTTAGATTCAAACATAAAGAAATAGACTGCCAATTAGTGTGACACATAGCTTCCTCGCATCCTATCATGTAGTTTATTGTTATATTAACATTAACGTTATACTACTCTATTGTTATATTGTTTATTGTGTATGTGTAAAACTATTAATAGTTTTTAGCGATCTTTAATACTCTTTAGCGGTGTCGTTGTTGGTTTTACTAAAAAAATTTATTGGAAAAAAATGTTTGTCATGTCTATTCAAGATAAAGTTTGATTTCTTTCCCAAAGTAAATTTCCAATTTTAAATTTGAAGTTCACGTTTACGCAGCGTTGCGCGTGAACACTTAAACAGATAACATTGTCTAACGAACTCGTCCTGGGCATTGGTAAAATGAACATGTCTACCGAATTTCATCAAAATCAGTCGACATTTCAAGGTATCGTCACACGTTTTAAGATTAGCGGACACACTGACCGACAGACAGACACGGAACCAAAAATGTTCCCTGATGTCTGAAACGGATTTCTGTCTTGGAGTTTTTAAAATTGGAGGCATAAAACACAATGTGTTACCTTCGGTAAGCTCGGAAGCAATAAACTTACCTCGTGTTTCTTGGCAACAGTACAAATTACTAACGAAATCAAGATAACCTTACAGGAGCAAAACCTCAACATAAGGAATGAGTTTTGCCAGTCCCACTTTAAGAAGTAGTTTCTCTCCCATTTATAAAAACAGTGCGGACATTTACCCCATGCGGACCTTTGCCCCCACCTACCCTATATGATGTCCTGAGTGAGGGACAACGTGGACTAGAGAGAATGTTCAGGAGCAGTGTTTATATTTTTACATAGAACCGGACCTATGTTCATAGAAACATTTTTTTCAGCTTTAAATTCATAAAAGATTTCTAAGTGGTGTGGTTTTGTTGGGGGACAGTAACTGTCAAGAGAAGAGGACATTTGACACTAATCTTTCTGGTTATAGATGACAAATTTATAATTTTTTCCTATGATTTTTACTTTTCCTCACTACTAATAGTAGGAAAAGTATTGTTTTCACCAAAAATTTTTTTTTTCGAGATTTCAACGGAATTATCCGTTTTAGGTGTTTTTAAGACCTCCTGAGTGGTTTTCAGCATGACGTATGTATGTGTGT
>KZ651455.1:287110-300207 GCA_001010745.2 Gerris buenoi | reverse complement strand
CTGCTTTAAGACGAGTATATGATCTAGGGTAGATAGATTTTTCCTAAACCCTGATTGATCGATAGCTATGTCCGCTTCTAGTTTGGGTCCTATTCTTTTTCCTATAATTTTCATTAAGGCTTTATATACTACTGGCAGCAGACTAATTGGCCTATAGTTTTCTATATCGTATTTATCGCCTTTCTTGAAAAGTAAGATGAGCTGAGCTTGTAACCAGTCTTTGGGCACTCTACTGTTTTCCAAACATAAATTGAAGAGAAACTTAAGAGCTCGTACTACTGATTCTCCGCCCACTTTCAGTTGTTCCGCCACTATTCTGTCATTTCCTCCAGCTTTGCCTTTCTTCATTGATTTTACAGCCCATTCTACCTCGTTCGTTAGAATTTCGGGTTCCTCCGTTTTACTATTAGTACTAGCATATCCTAACTCTTTACAGTTGTTAATTCCTACTTCATGTTTATATAAGTTTTCATAGTACCTACTGATTATATCCGCAATACTACTTCTTTCTACTCTTACTGTTCCTTCTTCGTCTTTCATGGCCAACATTTTTTCTCTACCGGTTGCCTGAGTTTTCCAGTACTGTCTTAGACTTCCTCCTCTTTCTACTGTTTCTCTTAGTTCTGAAATTTTCTTGTTATTACTCCAGTTTTTCAACTTTCTCCTTATCAGTTTGGATATTTCACTGAATTCGATCTTATCCCTTCCATTCCGTTTCAATTTTTTTCTTTTCTGAAGTAGTTTCAATATTTCTGTTGGCATTTTATTTTTGCATTTTTCATGTTTATCTTGACATTCTTCCGTGGCCGACTTTATACTTTGAACAATTATTTCCGAGCACGCTTCTATCTCATTCTCTCTTTCTAACTGCCCTACTTTCTGCGTGAATATTTCTTGAAATTTATTCATGTCGATATTATTATAATCTAAGGTGTTTTTCACTTTACCTTGCACATATACCCTACTATTTGATTGAACTTTCAACACACATCGAACAGGCCGATGATCGCTACCTATATTCATTTCGTCTACTGCTTCAACATCACACACAATACTTTTTTTGTTCGAAATAATAAAATCAATTTTGTTTTTTGTTTTGCCGTCTGGGCTGACCCAGGTCCATATTTTATCCTCGGTCTTCTTTACGAACGTATCCATGATGTACATGTTGTTACTGTCACAAAATTCTAATAATTTGATTCCTCGTTCGTTTCTATCGCCGAAACCGAACTTTCCTATAGAGTCGAAATCAACAGCCTTCCCGACTTTGGCGTTCATGTTAAAAAAAGAAAGTTAATTGGTTGTTTTTTTTATACTTTTATTAAGATTTAATTGGGGTTCTTTTTGTTTCTTTAAAAAACAAAAAGATAATTTGGCTAATTAGAGCAGACACAATTAATTCAAAATTAAATGTTTTTAACATTCATTTTAACAAATTAAGAATCTAGGCTGATTATATTTTTTTGTAAACATATAATTGCCAAATAAGATTAGATTGTTTTGGAAACAAATTTTTTAAAATAAAAATTACAAATTATAATCGGTGACACTTAAGGCCAGCTGATTTATTACTATGTATATACATTGTAATAAATATTAATGCCCGACGGTTGTCATAACAATAACTTAATGGAAGAAAATATTATATGTATACTGAAAAAATAATCTAAAATTATCTTTTTACTTACTCGTTAATATTAATATTTTTATAATATATTATTTTTTTATTTGTTATAATGCATTATTTTTATTTAGTGTTAGCTTTTATATAATTTATAATATTTTTTTTTGTTTTATCTTATTTTTTTATTTTTAAATGACATAATTATAAATATAATATATTGATATTATAAAGATTTTTAAAGATAGCGATGATGTCAAAAGATTTTATATTTGCGATTTCCTACAATATTTAATTGATTTGCAGATTAGAAACGATACTTGCAAACTATACCAGTTTGTTGTTTTAATCCTATTAAATATAATACTCCTATAAAAGCGATTTGCAGATTAATAATGATACTTGCAAACTTTATCATTTTGTTTTTCTTAATCTATAAAATATAATAATAGTATTAAGGTGATTTACAAATTAGTAATGATACTTGCGAATTATATCAATTTGTTGTTCTTAATCTATCAAATATAATTCTCGTATAAAGGTGATTTTCTGATTAATATTGACACTTGCAAACTATATCAATTTGTTGTTTTAATCCTATCAAATATAATACTAGTATAAAAGTGATTTCCAGATTAATAATGATACTTGCATCAATTTGTTGTTCTTAATCTATCAAATATAATACTCGTATAAAGCCATCCTGTTAATCTTTAGGTCATTAATAATTTATTGTATATAATTTGTAATTAATTGTATATAATAATAGTGTAATATTATTACACTACGTAAATATTAAGAAAGGTTTTCACTACATTATCATCAGTATGTTAACTTGATATCTCTATTAATTATCTATAATTTAATTATTACTGTCAAGATACTGTCATCAGTTTCTTATTGATATATCTCTATTCATTAACTATTTTATATTTCTCGAAGTGTAGTATAAAGAAAGGCTTTTAGTGCATTGTCATCAGTGTGTTATCTTAATATCTCTATTAATTATCTATGTATTTTATATTTCATACCATAATAGATATTGACAGTTTTTCACTGCATTGTCATCATTGTGTTTTCTCAATATCTCTATTAAATATCTATTTAATATTTATTAAAATTAAATATGCTGACAGTTTTGCACTACATTGTCATCAGTGTCTTATCTTAATATCTCTATTAATTATCTATTCTATATTTACCTATTACAATGAAATATAGAGGCAGGTTTTCACTACATTGTCATCAGTGTCTTATCTTATTATCTCTATTTATTATCTATTCTATTTTACTTATTACAATGAAATATAGAGACAGGTTTTCACTACATTGTCATCAGTGTCTTATCTTAATATATCTATTAATTATCTATTCTAAATTTGCCTATTACAATGAAATATAGAGACAGGTTTTCACTACATTGTCATCAGTGTCTTATCTTAATATCTCTATTAATTATCTATTCTATATTTACCTATTACAATGAAATATAGAGACAGGTTTTCACTACATTGTCATCAGTGTCTTATCTTAATATCTCTATTAATTATCTATTCTATATTTACCTATTACAATGAAATATAGAGACAGGTTTTCACTACATTGTCATTAGTGTCTTATCTTAATATCTCTATTAATTGTCTATTCTATGTTTAGCTATTACAATGAAATACGAGTATATAGACAGTTTTTCACTAAATTGTCATCAGTGTGTTTTCTTAATATCTTTATTAATTATCTATTCTATATTTACCTATTACAATGAAATATAGAGACAGGTTTTCATTACATTGTCATCAGAGCCTTATCTTAATATCATTAATAATTAATTTACTCGCAGCACACATTTTTTTCGACTACATTTTCATCATAACTACTCGTATACATTTATCTTTTAACTGAATTTATATATATATTTTTTTGAGCAAAAAATAGAAACAGTATTACACTTGTCACGGCATGTTATTATATTGTAGTTTCGTTTTGACTAGTTCTACTAAATTTTTTATTCCATTATGCCTAATAGAAATATTTATTTATTTTATTTTATTTTTTTACTAAATAAAGAAATTGTAAAGGATAATTACATTATTTGCATATGAAATTGTTTAATAATTGTAATCACGTTTTTTTTCCGAGCTTACCTAAAGTAACGGAAGCTATGTGATCGTTCTGAAGAACGAACATTTTGTAGGCTCCTATTTCAAAAATTCCAAGACAGAAATTCGTTTTAGATATCAGGGAACATTTTTGGTTCCGTGACGTTCTGTCAGACGGTCCGTCGGTCTTGTCTGTCCCTCAATTTTTGCGAACAAATATATCTTAAAAACTGCTCTGCTATCTCACTTTATTGAAATTTGGATGGTAGGTCATAATTAGCCTATTCTTGGGCCCATATAAATTTCAACCTTCTGCACCTGTTTGCTCCTTTTCTACATGCGCACAAACATACATTTATTTATACCTATATCTTCAAAAGTACTTATCTGCTTCGTATGAAACTTTTATAGTTTATCAAAAGTAACCCGCAGATAGCCACAGATTAATTTCAATATCTGTGCTATTTTAATTGTGCTAAATTGATACTTTAATTAATTTAAAAAATCTAAAGAATTTGGACAGTTTTAAAAACCGGGGGATTTTGACCGGGGGAAATTTAACAATAATCAGTCTAAATAGTATAAAATCATTAAAGTATACAAAATTGAATGCGAGGAAGCTATGTGCCACATTAATTAGCAGAGTATTATCTTAAGTCGTTTTCGTATTGATTAAAAAATGACCCGACGGTAAGCAACATGGTACATTATAGTATTATCTTCGGTGGATAATACTCTAACATAATACTGTTTGTAGTGAAAATAAATATAAAATTTAACAAGCATTTAGTACGGTTAGTTGAGATGACCGATTTTAATACACTTGGAAATTAATATCTCAATATTATCGGATAATTTCTGTTAGTAAACAGTAATCTCCGTTAAAATATAAGTTAAAGAACAGTTTTGTATAAAAAACAAATTTATTTAAAAATTAAATAAAGATCTTCTGTGAACAGACATGAATATGAATATTATCTAGACTACATAATAATCATAGGAGTGCTGTTTTCAAATAAAAAAAAATATCAAAGAACTACATTAAGTTCAAATTATTCCGTTGTATGTGAATGTTACTATGCAAGAATGTTTCAGCTTTGCTGAAATTAATTTTAGCTTGATGACGTCTTTGACATAATTACAGTTCTATCATCAAAGCAGTTTTTAAAGTGCGTTTTTCTGTTAAGTGCTTCGCTATAGTGCTCACGGGTCTGACTCCGTGAGTATATTCGTGATTGTTAGTCACGGCTGAAAATTATCAACATCTTTTGATAAAGCGTCAGTCATTTTATGGACTCCTTTAACATTTAGTGGACTTAATTATCTAATTATTACATCTACTTTTGAAATAAAAGTAAGAGGGAAAAACAATTTATAACAAGAATTAATTATAAGATGAAAAAATGCTTTAATGTAAATTTATTTAAGTACAAATAATTGACAGGTTTTCCCGCATTATATTATAAAAGGACAAATAATAGCGGGAATTGTTTATGGTAAATATATCGAATAAAACAAATATTAAAACTGTTCTGCTTATTATCAAAATGCCACAATACTTGCTTTTATTTGACTACGTTTTTATTAACTTGGTTTCTTGTTTGTTTGTTTGTTTGTCCAGTACAAGTCTTGCAATCGAATTTTAACTAACATCCCGAGTAGCTAGACATTTAAAACTTTCAGAACAGCTCAGAACACGGTGGCAATGCATTATTTTAATACTTTTAGTCATTTTTCAGCAGAATTTAATTCGTTTTCAGCAAATTTGCTGAATGAATAGTTAGTTCGGAAAAAATCCGCAAGTTATTTTGTTTTGTCATATCCCATAATCCATAATATTTACAATCTTCATTTTGACAGGTTTCAAATTTATGATTTTTATAAATAAGAGATAAACATTAAATGACAAACAGGAAATATATCGATTATATTATTTCAAATATATCGATGGCACGGTTTAAGAAAATTTAAAAACGTAGTATATAAAATGTTCTTTTTATCTTGCAATTATTTTATTGTAACAGTATTATCCTGCATCAGACATACTATTACAATCACTTCTAATAAAACGAACCTTTATCAAGCTCTAAGCCAAATTTAAGCCACTTGCAGCAAAAATATAAATAAATTTACAGTTCAGTTTGAATTAGGAAGTAAAAAGTATCTACGTTGTTACACAAAATTCGTAATAAATTCTATTTTGTGGTGTCGGAAATATTTACCATTTTTATTTTTTAACAATATATAAAAAAAAATTATTTTAAAAGCTACGTGAATGCCGAGTGAGGTCTAAGAGGAAATTGAGGTTAGTGATAAAACTAAAAATCAAAGGTTGATTTACCGACGATAAAAAATAAATAAAATAAAATAAAAATTCCTCCTCAAGGTATAATCGAGGGTCAAACAAGAATCATAATCAAGGAATAAACAAGACTCGTAATGGAGGTATAGACAATATTACTAAACAAGGTATTAACAAGAATCGTAATGAAGGATAAACAAGTCTTGAAAGGAAGGTATAAACAAGACTCGAAATGAAGGTATAAACAAGACTCGAACTCGAAATGAAGGTATAAACAAGACTCGAACTCGAAATGAAGGTATAAACAAGACTCGAAATGAAGGTTGAACAAGACTCGAAATGAAGTTATAAATAAGACTAGAAATGAAGGTATAAACAACACCTGTAATGGAGGTAAAAACAATAGAAATCTAGGTAAAAACATTCCTGTCTATTTTGACAAAAGTTTTCTCTTAAAACTCATCTTTAAAAACAACATATAATAATTGGCTTTAATTGACGATATGCAATTTTCTACAGAAAATATTAAAGTAAGAATTTAAGATTATCATTAAAAAAAAACAAAAAAAAAACAAAAAAAAAAACAGTATTTGCAATCCAATAAAAGATGAAACTTTAAAGAGCATTAATAATTTATTATTAATTTTATTGTCTTTATTAATCTCTTCTTGTTCTTTATGACTTATGTGGTTTCACTCGAGTTTCTTTTTACTCTTGTATTTTTCCGCTAAAGTATTGCTCTTACATCTGCGCTCCTTAGTAAACTCCATCCAAAATGTTCACATCTTCCATTATTTCATAAAATCGAAGAAATTCATTAATTCAATATTATTATTACTTATTAAGTATGATTTTATTTTTATCGAATTTATATTATGATAAGAAACCTACTTGGAATAATAAGATTTTCATGAAGAGAATTGAATATTTTTTAATTTAGGGTTGTGTTTTAATACTTAAAATTCGGGGTTCGTTAAAGTTGTATTAAAATTCATTTGACTTTACAAGATTCTAGCTGAATTGTTTGCGAAATATTGGAATAGATATCGGCACTTTCGTCGACTATAATTCCCTTTGATCTCGGTTAAGGAACTGACTCTTAGACGAATTGATTTTCATCTTTGAAAATGACAAATTATTCCTCTCTGATGAATTTTATTCGTCCGCTTTTCGACATTGATGGCTTTGTTATCTAGTCTGATAAGATTTCAGATTTTGATTGGGATTAGTTGGTTAAGAGAAATACGATATCTGGATGATGAAAATAGCGAATAGTGAGTGAATATTGAATGTGAGTGATAATAGTGAATGTGTAATGTGAGTGAATAGTGAATGTGAGTGATAATAGTGAATGTCGTTTAATGTTACATATCAATGTTATTTCTATGAAGTGGGGGAAAATCCGTACATATTTTTCTAACTAGCTATAGTAGACGGATCTTAATGTGTGAAATTAAAAAAAAAAAACATTTACCCATTTTGATTACCATTTGGTCCGCTAGGAGCTCTGACATCATTTTATATAAAAATTTGGTTTCAGAGAGCGGCATTTCATTCGGTGAAATACAGAACTACAATTGGTACTTTTTTACTTTAGCACCTCCCCTCCCCTAAATCTGTTTGTGTTAATAGTTATTTAGAAAAAGGATCATATACAGAGTGGCATATATTCCTTAGTCTAAATTGCTATTAAGACAAAGGGATATTTATTCCAATGTACTTTGGGGACAAAGGAATATCACACTTATGTGTATAATTGTGATCATATCCCTTAGTCAAGGGGTGTCAAACTGGCAGCCAGCGGGCCGCATGCGGCCCCCGAAGTAATTTTGTTGTGGCCCTTGATGCTCTGCTATAAAATGAAAACAGAGCAATATGTTTCGAAGGGAACATTGGGAAGGCAACAGATTCAAAAGGACACGGAATAACGTTAAGGAAGAGTAGAAAGGAAATGTTTGACAGATATTTCAGGTTATCTTAATACATAATACATATTACATTGCAAGGCAAAGATCAATTAATTAAAAATATGTACAACAAAAAATGCAAGTTTTGTACAAAAAACGGACTTTGTTTAAAAACCATCTACAAAAAACTTTTTGACTTATTTTCCTAAGTGTGAAATTCGAAGTTGCTCATTTTCAAAATATTGTGGTAAAATTAAAGAAATCAAAAACCAATTCTATAAATGTTATAACGATTAAAAAGAGTCACAAAACACTTTTTTTCTCTTTTTATTGGGCCTTTTTCCTTTGAAGTTGAGAAAGGTACCCACTTTGATACAAGTGGAACTAATTGATTTCCAGAATGATTCTATTTTAAAAGACAAATATAGAGAAGTAGGAATTCCCAAAATATTTTCTTATTTAGGAGAAAAAGTACCCGGAAATTAAAAAGTTTGCTGCAATAATTTTATGCCATTTTGAAAGAACATACTGCGTGTTGTTCAGTTCAGCAATTTTGAGGCAGACACTTGTAGTGGTACGATAGTTAAACTTTATTATATTGTTAACGCACTTTCTTCATGGGAAATTTAAATGGTTGCGAGAACTTATATTAAACGAAGAAAATTTGACCCGACAAGTTGCTTAACATACATATTTATTCTTTGAATTACCCGTCGGAAGTATTTCATATGTATCACTTTTAAAATTAACCCCACTAGTCCGGTCATCCGCGTAATTCAGATATTTATAAAAACAGGTTTGCCAATTGAGCTAAGGGGGCCTCTAAGGGCCTGAACAAAGAACTTCGAAGTTGCCCTTAGATGTTGGTAGGTTATAAATACAATATGAACCTTAGCTGGAGTTTCTTGAAGAGGTTGGTAAAGCATTTGCAGTTAACTTGTTGAAATAGGTGTTTAAAGTGTCAAAAAACAAAAAAATAATCTAACCTAACTCTAGATTTGATGTTGGATTCTTATAGGATAATAAATATAACTCTCATTTATGTGGTAACGTTTCGGTCCACCAAGACTTTTTATGCCTAGAAAATATCGTCTAACATGTAACCTACTAAAGTTTACTTAACTGCATATTGACCAAAATAACTGCAATCAGAGTTTGTGAGGATCTTTATATCATGTGAAAAATTGATAAGTCAAACTGGAACAACATCGTTCCTTCGTCAAACCATTTAATTAGGAATCAAGTGTTTGTGTTATAAATTTTGTTTTTATAATTTAATGTGAAATCTTCTAGTCTTTGTAGAATAGAATAAACTATAAATTCAGCAAACTATTATATCATTTACAGATCTTGCGATAACACCACTTATATGGTAAGGAGTCGTTAGGTTCGTAACAACGGACTAAATTTTATATTTTGAAAAGAAGTAAAATCAAGTAAATTAATTTAGATAATCTTATTATATCTATTTAAAGACCTACAAACCAAAACAAACTTAAATTTTATAGGAATAAATGTGGTTGCCTTAGTTTAACAAAGCATAACATTTCGAGGAGCATCGATAGGTTTGTTCCAACCAAGGATTGTACCTTCCGCGGGATCGTCACGGGCATGCGCAATTGATAAAAGCCGTTCCAACCCGACTTGTGACAGTGTTTGTTACCGTCCACGAAACTGTTACAACCCTGGCAGGGATCGTTTGTGAACCCACTGTGCGATCGCGATCTCAACGATCCTCTGACAATACCATGTACTGGTTTGTATGACATGCGCAGTTATCAATTAAGTTGTCAATAGTCATAAATATCAACAAGAAAAGAAGGTTCTTTAACTGTTAGTTTTTCCTTGAATGTTTTTAATAGAGTGCGAATTATAATCCTAAACTCGTTCCAACCTGACATGATTTTATTATAGTACAATGTTAGCGCATGCGTATAAAACCTGTCCTAAACAATTCCCGAACGATCCGCGGGACGATACAAATGACAGTACAAATAGCGGGGTTGGAACAAACCTGTTAGCACACTTCTTGATTATATAAATTATTATTTTGATAAGTTATTACGCCTATTTAACGACAAACAAATCAAACCAAACATTTATTTTAATTGAATAAATGTGGCTGCCTTAGCTTAGCAATGACCAAATCATTTCGAGGTGCGTCGTTGGAACACTACTCCATTATATAAATGATACGACAAACTAAATATAATATAGTTTTGTCATAGTCGTATTCTCGGAAAAAACCTGTAATTTTGAGATTATAACAAACTATTAATTAAGCAAATTTATTATGACATTTTCCGATCCTGCTATTAGCAGTTTATTAGTAGTAATGTTTAACAGACCCTACTAGTAGATCCAAGCCACCTCTAGGCTGTTGCACCAGGGATTATTAACGAAGTAATTATTATTTTAACCTTTTAGCATCCCTGCTAAAATTTCCAAGACTATTAAACCGAAAGAGTAATAAAAATTAATACCTCGGTCTCCCGGCCATTATCAATGCCGTAAAAAAAGTAATGAAAAACACCCTTTGATGAGTTATACAGAAGACAAAAATTAGATATTTGATTATTGTTTTTCATTTCACTCTTGGATAAATATTTTCCTTTACCTTTTACCACAGATGATATCCTAGAGGCTTAAGCTGGGTTTGAAAATTAATAAAACATTACGCGTCTAGTGCGGAAAGTAGCACTTTGTATGCGAGTTCGGAGTTTGCACCCGAGCGAGAGCGAGGGTAATACCACAAGAGCAAAGCAAAAATGCTGTTTTCGCACGAGTTGAGAACCGTACTTTATCTACGATTGTTGGATTTTAGTAATAAATACGGAAAAAACAGTTACTTTAATTAAACAAACGGCATATTAGTGTTGTTCAATGCAAACAAACACACTAATCGTGCGATAAGGATAAGCATTTTCATTATTTCCGCACTAGTGCGGAAAAAAAGTAGAAATATGAAACGCGCTTGCGCAATGAATACAACTACGAAAAGAATCACTTTCTACGCATCTAAACAGAGATAAAATGTTTATATTTTTTTATCTATCGTAAATAAAAGATTTTTTTTGTAGTTTTTCAAAGATAAATCTAAACAGTTTTTGTAACATTAGCAACTAATTAATTGATTAAATTTGCATCTAATATAGTAATTATTATAGTCTAACTAATTAAGTTATATTCCTGAAATTAATTAATTTTCAGTTGATGATTGAAACATCAATATTTATATATAATTGGAGTCAGACACAATGTTATTACTAATTTGACTTACTTTCTACAAATTAGCTTATTTTATCAGTAATGGAAGTAGTTAGATGGGGAGAACGAACTACTTACTCGAGCCTACCAATTAGGCCATTATTGATCCCATTTTTACTATTCCTGTGGTAGAAAGTTCCAGCTACTTCACACATCCATACCACTGTAATATACACCACCATGTAATCAGCCATCGTGGATGAGCCATGTAAATCAGAGCATCGTGGCGTGGTTTCGAACCCACAACCTCTAATTGCACTCGATTCATTAATGAGCGGGCAGACTTAACAAGTGACTTAAATATCACGTCCACGCTGGCTCACCTATTTTAACAGTAAATATTCACTGAGACTATATAAGTACTTTAAAGTTCGTAGGCTTCTGCGGTTGCAATTATAATAAAATTGTAGGTCTTTCGGTGGTGACCTCATCTCGAAAGATGTACGTCCCGTCGTTTCGCTCCTACTGCTGGAAGCATCTCCAGGGGTGTTCATGGTGTTCTTAGTTTTTAGTTCACACCTATCTTAAACTAAGGACAACAGTAACACCTATGAAAATGCTTCTAGCAGTAGGAGCGAAACGTTGGGACCTTTGAGAATAACTTATTAAAATCATAAAATCTCAAATAAATTTTAATCTTGGACAATCATAAATTATTTTGTAATCATGAATTAATTTTTAAATGATAAATGAAGATGATAAATTATTCCATGATAATATTAATTCGGAAATTAATTCCGATTGAATAATTAATACGCATAAAGAGAGCAAATGTTTATGAATATTTTATTAAGTTATAATCAAATCTCTTTGTGTGCCATTAATAATTCTATTACACGTTTAAAGATAAATTAATTAATATGTAATAAGTGTAAATTAAATTTAACTCACGTGTTTTTGTTATTAATGTACAGTCAACTATGTTGTTAAAGCGTGTTAAAATAATTTCTTAAGAACACAAATTATATAAAAAAAAAAGAGTAGTGAATGTTTCGATGAAAATAATTCGCAGAAAAATAAATAATGGATGTTGTGATAGAAATTACTTGCAGAGAAATAAATAATAGATGTTTTGGTAGAAATTACTTGCAGAAAAAAAATAATGGATGTTGTGATAAAAATAATTTTCAGAAAAATAAGTAATGGAAGCGTGTTATAATAATTTCTTAATATAAAACTCCGCTGAAAAAAGAGTAGTGGATGTTTGGATGAAAATAATTTACAGAAAAATAAATAATGGATGTTGTTATAGAAGCCATTTCTAGAAAAATAAATAATGGATGTTAGGATGAATATATAATTTCCTAATTTATATTATTGTCAGGCATATACTCGTATAATTGCAACGATTTGTTTATTTTTATCTACGATTGATACGAAATGTAAACATTGTATATCTCTGTTTAGATGGGTAGAGAGTGATTCTTTACAAACATGTATTCATTGCGCATGCGCGTATAATTCTGAAGAATTCCTCTTCTTTACCACCCTAGGGTGGTAAAGAAGAGGAATTCTTCACCTTTACGCACGATTAGAGAGTTTGTTTGCATTTAACAAAACTAATTTCCTGTTTGTTTAATTAATGTGACTGTTTATATCGAGATTTTAGTGAAAAACAATGAGTGATTTAAGTGATTATGACGAATATGAGGAGAATAATACGCGTCCCGAGATAATTAATTCGGCACAAAATACAACTAAAGGATTATCTATTTTTAAATTTTTGGTAGTTTTATTACTACGGAAAGATTAAATTATAAATAATCCAAATTACAATTCTCAATAACTACGGGAGACATACAGAGAAAAATACACCCCCGCACCGGGAAACGAACCACGGGACCTCTGTTTACCGTACAGGTGCTCTTACCATCTGAGCTATACGGGAGATGGATTCTTCT
>KZ651455.1:268556-279329 GCA_001010745.2 Gerris buenoi | reverse complement strand
ATATATGTATGTATATATAGTTGTATAAGCCCTTCGGCAGGCCTAGGCCCTTCATGGGTTTTTACTCCGCTGAGTTATTTTGTTAAGACCTACTCTAATTATTGACAGTATTTTTACTCTCATTTAAAGAAAATAGTCTGCCAATTAGTGTGGCACATAGCTTCCTCGCGTTCTATGTGGTATACTTTTTACGCTTATATACCCTATTTTCGTCAAATTTACTTAATTTTCCCTTGTTTATTAAATGTTTAAATTATTTTGATTTTGACATTTCATGTTTAGGCTATGGAACATACGGCAAAATGCGTTATGTTACCTAAAAACTCAGAGAAGTGTGACAGAGAGTTAGAAAGCTATAGGAGGTGTGCAATCCAGTCTCCAGCTGTAGGGGCCTCTCCTACCGCGCTTTGCAGGGCCGAAAAGAGTTCCACTGGTACCAGGGAACTAGGTACTCGCAGGAGGTAGTCGAATTTGCTTTAGATGTTGCACTAGGCTAGAGACTATTTTACATGAATTTCACAAAATTGAAAGAGCGCAGACGGTTTCAATTAATCTGGGGCTATTCTAGAGGCTACTTTCAATTAACTATAGAAGTTTCATACAAATCAGATGAGTACGTTTGAAGATATAGATGTAAATAAAGGTATGTTTGTGCGCATGTGGAAGAGAAACAAATTAGCGTAGAAGGTTGAAACTTATTAAGGGGTCAACAATGGGCTAAGTATGACCTACCATCCAAATTTAATTAAATCCGTATGAGAAGTTTTAAAGATATGTTGGTACGTAAAAATTGATCGACAGACAGACACGGTACCAAAAATGTCCCCTGATGTCTGAAACGGATTTCTACTTGAAATTTTTGAAATCGGAGATTGATTTTTCGCTTTTCAGAACGATGCCATAACTTCCTTTTTCTTTAGTAAGCTCGAAAGAAATGTATTATATTATTTTGAATTAATAGATTATATCAGTAAATGATATTTTCCGGACTCTTTCTTTACATATAACAAGAAGTTTTCTTTAGATATAACACGTACATCTAAATTTAGATCTAAAACGCAAGAACACTTCAAGACTTCTACGACAATTGAGTACCTAGAACTAATTAAGAAGGCTTTGAAGTTAATATTATGTTTCAAAACAGAAACCATCTAAGAAGACATTCTCATCATTGTCTATAATATAACTTTATCTCTTTCATTTTATATATATTTGGAAGGAAGATCCTTATGGCAGGTATTTCAACCTGATACAAGCTTATTCTAAATTCAACCTGATTCTCTTAATTTTGTATCTTATTTAACTCCGCCTTGTATAAGTAATTAGTATCGTATACTTAGCAGTGTGATTTTATATTTAATGAAAAGTGTAAGGAACTTCGTTCCCATCAGGTGTCCCGCGACTCCACATCTATATTTTTATCTACATTGTATGTATGTCTGAAAATAAGTGGAATTTAAATGATATTGTGTTCTATTTAGAAATCTTGCCTTGAAATAATTTTACCATCCAATCTGCGAAAATAAATTGATGCCTATTTTCGGGCCTACGAATAAAAAAGGATTACGAGATTAGGAACCGCTGACTTGAAGGGTCTAGAACCTATTAACGTAAGTCGATAATCAACTATATATTAGACCTTTTGAAATTACTTTGACACTTCTAGAGTTGTATAGTCTTCAAGCTCTATATAATTGTCCTAAATCAACGCTTTTATCTGAAAAAATTAGCAAAATTTCCGAAAATAGAAAGCTACTTTGTACTAAAAGTTTTGTTATGACTTATTTTTAATGATTTTTAACAATTAGCATTTATTATAATGTATTCTAGCTGCAAAGTTAATTTTTTTTTTTTTTTTTTTTTTTTTTAAATGACTATATAAAAGTACATCTAACATTTAACACTATGAAGAAATTGTATCCATGAAAAATATAAAACACCGTAAAAAAAAACGTGAAATAAATAAGGGAAAAATACAAAATAATTAATGTCTCATGGTTCAAGATGAATATATACCATTTATTCATGCATTTTAACTTCACGTTCTCCATATAAAGCTGTCTGAATATTTTAACACGCTCTGTCTATATCCTTGTAAATAATGTAAATATAGGGTTATCTGTGCCAAAATTTTAAATCAGTTCCTAAGTAGTTATTTTCTTGCCCCTATCCAAACTTTGCCATTTATGATATTTAACTTGGCCTTCCAGGACTTTACTGTTAAGATATTTCGTTTTTTACGTTTCTTATGTTTTAAAATATTAATGATTTGCATTTTTATTACTTCTAAAAATAAGCTTTATCTGTAGTGGGTTAAAGAAACTTCTATGTTTAATCTTCTATGAGAAGATCAAACGATAAAGAACTTGTTTTTAGTAATACAATATTCTCAGTTTTTAAGATGTATAATTTTTACAATGACTTAAGTAAGGTAAGCATAATGATTGGTTATAATAAGGCAATAATCATTTATTTAATGATTGTTTGCTCCTTCTTGTTGTTTGTTCTTGTTGTTGTACATTATTACATTATTTGTATTATTACAGAATTAAATTTTGCTTCGAACTAACCCAAGGCAACGGAAGCTTTGCGTGATCAATCTGAAAAACGAAAATATTTTGTCTCTAATTTCAAAAGTTCGATTGCCCAATTCACACACGAGTGGCCATTTCGATAAGTCACAAGTGGCGTCGGAGTGGCGTGGCGGAGGCGTCACTTGCCACCCTCTACCATGCCAACATACAGCAACCAGAGTACATTGGGCCATAAGTTAGAATGTAGAGGTGGCACAAACTAGCCCCATGCCAGACCCACGCCACTCATGTGTGAATTGGGCCTAAAACAGAAATCCGTTTTTGAAATCAGGGAATATTTTGAGTTCCGTGTTTGTCTGCCGGTCAGTCGGTCTGTCTTCACTCAGTTTATGCAAACCAACAAAAACTAAAACATTCGTTTTAAATGAAATGTAGATGGTAGGTCATAAATTACCTACATTGTTGGTCCCATATTAGTTTTAACCTTCACATGCGCACAAACATAGATTTACTACATCAATATCTTCAAAAGTATTTATCTAATATTTATGAAATATGGGTGGTTTGTCTAAAGTAAACCACAGACAGCCTCAGATTCATTTTAAGCATCTGCGCTCTTTAAATTGTGCTAAATTTAAGTTTAGAAAAAGTATCAATTTAATTCACGTATAAAATAACAAAAAAATTTGACAGATTCAAAAACCTGGGGGAAAATTACATCGATTAGAAAGTATAATTTGACATAAAAACGTTAAAGAGCGGGGAAGGTATGTGCCATTATAATTTTCAGACTATTTTAAAAATAAATTTGAGATCGACAATATTGAAATAAATTTATTAATGGCATTCATTTACAAGAAGATAATAATATATTTAACCTCTGGGAATCAGACCAAAATAGCAAATTTGAAATACAGACAGATTTCAAAGAATTGCTAAGAACAACTATTTTCGGAGAAATAATATAAAATCAGGCGGTTCTAACTAAAGACTTCTAAAAATGTAATTTAACCTCAGGCAATTAAACCTGTAAAGTAAATCTTATAATTGCATAATTGAATGAATGTTTCCTTATTTAAAATTTACTCACCTTTCTAAATTTAAAAATGTTTTAACGCATGGTAGATTTAAAGGTTTTTATAATTAGAAAGATTTTTCCTTTGAAACATAACATATAACCTTAAGCCATTTCTCTCGTCGTACATCAGAAAAGAAAGTCTGTGAAGCAGTGCGTGAATGAATTCTAGTGAGTCCGCTTTGTGGCCCTTTTTCTTTCTTTATAATGTGCTTTATGAAGGAAGCACATAGGGCTGTGCTTGACGCTAAGGGCCGACTTGAATCCTTTAACCCTTAGCACGCAACAACGCCTCTGTCCCTTCACTGTTTAAGCTTGATCTCAACATCTTTTGTTAGGACTTAGACCAGAACTAGAGTACCTCATTGAATCTCTTTTTAACTCATATAAAAAAATATTAATATATAAAAAAGAAACGTCTACCACTTAGTAGGACATATTGCTTTCTTGTATCATGTCAGCGGATACATGAGATAAAAACGTATATAATTAAAGATAGAATTAAAACACCGTAATACTATAATAGATTGTAGCGTGACAAGGAAGAAATTTGCTCAAAAGTGACCATTTGTGGCCTAACTTTGACATGATATCTCACTTTTATAAATCGGAAAGGTATTTATAAATAATCGCAGGATAAAAAGAACTTTTTATTTACCACGTTTTTAAATTTTGTGTCATAAATTCGAAACCTGTCCAAATGAAGATTGTAAATATGGCACATATCAAAACAAATAAAATAACTTGCGGATTTTTTCTGAACTAACTTTCCATACAGCACAATTTGCTGAAAGGTGGCTAAAAGTAATAAAATAATGAAATAAATAAAGTAATAAAATAGTTATCGTGTTCTGAGCTATTCTAAATTTTTCAAATGTCTAAATACTCGGGAAGTTAGTTACAAATCAATTGCGGGATTTGTACTGGACAAACAAACAAACAAGAAAGCAAACTAATAAAAACGTAGTAAAATACATTGATTGACGGCGTACGCAAAAATATCGACCTGACAGAAAAACAAAAGGAAACGAGACCAAGAATGTTCCCTGATGTAAAAGTATGTAACATAACGAGTAATTTTTATAAGTTAAAGGGGGGGGGGAGGGTATTAACAATTAGAATAATAAGGATAACATATAGAAGCCTGGTGTAATGGTGTAGGGTACGGTGAAGTGTTGATAAAAAAACTTCATACACATCGTTTTTACACAATTGAAACAGCCAAATTTCAACCTGATGCAAGCGGAAGTTTTTGTGTAGAGAAGTGATATATTTTATAATATTTTAAATGAAGTAGACCATGCGTGAGGTTTAGGGAACAATCCTTCTCCCTCACTATACTACAACCATCCTCTTCAACTATCAACTCATGTTAATTAACTTTTTTCTCAATATTCCATACACAAAAAAACTATTTTCTTTAAATTTTGCCTTAACTCTGCTAAGAAATATATTATCCGGGTGGACATATTTTTTCCATGTACTTATTTCACTCACTTATTACTGGGAAAATGCATGTGAGCTGCTCCGGCTAGGATGGTTAATACAAAATGAATATAAAAATAGACTGCCAATTAGTGTGGCACATAGCTTCCTCGCATCCTATTTTGTACTTTATAGTTATATTAACATTAACATTGTTGTTATAATACTTTATTGTTATATTGTTTATTGTATAAAAACTATTAATAGTATATTAGCGATCTTTAACACTTCATATCTTTAACACTTCAGGTGTCGCTGTTGGTATTACTAAAAAATTGTAGTTGGAAAAAATGATTGTCTCATTGAATAGATGAAGTTTGATTTTTTTTCCCGGCTTCAAATTCCAATTTTTATTTGAAGTTCACGTTTACGTGAGCGTTACGAGTGAACGCTTGGAGGGATAACGTTGTCCAACGAACTCGTCCAGGGCATTGGTAAAATGAACATGTCTACCAAATTTCATCAAAATCGGTCCAGAATTACTCAAGTTATCGTTGGACGTTTTGAAATTCGCGGACACACAGACCGACAGACAGACAGACTCGAGACCGAAAATTTTCCCTGATGTCTGAAACGGATTTCTTTTTTGGAATTTTTAAAATCGAAGGCATAAAAGTTTTTCGTTCTCAAAAGTGAACACAATGCTTCCGTTACCTGTTACCTTCGGTAAGCTCGGAAGCAAAAAATTAGGCTTTACAAAGCTGCGTTTTCCCCACTATCTTATATGGATGTCAGACATGGTCACTGACTCAAATTATGGATCGGAGATTAGTTTCAGATCAGTGTCAGATGTTAAGATCAATGCAGAGAATAAGCAGGAGGGGAAAAAATAAGGAATAGAAGTATTATCACTAGTAGTGGAGTAGGCCATTAGTTTAAACTGGAAATGGACAGACCATGTTTACAGAATGAATCCCAATAGATGGGCAAGGGCGATTACAGAATGGACACCGTATGGGAGTACGAGAAGTAAAGGAAGGCCAGCTAGAAGATGGACAGATGAGGTTGTCGAGAGAATGGGAAAGCTATGGCATAGGACGGCTATGGAAAGGCGAAGATGGAGAAAAGCTACTATGCATTTAAATTAAGAATTTTCCAAAACTAACCCCTTAAGTACGGAGGCTCCTGCTTCAAAAGAAGTGTCAATGGAGCTATTACTATTACTATCTCCTTGGCCATAAGAATTGTATACAAGAGATTTCTTATGTGAAAACAAATCTTCATACTTTTTTTAAATTGTCCTTTTGTAATTTTGTAAAGGCTATAGATGAGTTTTATATTTGTATCTGCAGACGGTCTACTTTTTAATAATATTTAAACTTTGAGTATTATTATCACAATCTGTGCAAAAAAGATATAATTTAAGCTATATTTCGCAATAAGGCTGTAAACAACGAAGACCATTTCTAAGGACCATTATCGTAAAGTTACACCTGTGAAATAGCCTAGACTGCTTTACGGGATCATAAAAGTTTTCGATTAATGTTCGCTTTTTTCTCCCTAAGAGGGTATTTCTTAAAGCTCTGGTTTTTCTTATTTGAAACTTAAGTGTCTGTCTAGATGCTGCTGAGTAGCAATAAATACAACATGTTCCCTTCGCTTAAATACACTTTTTTTGGTTTTTCAGAAGGAAAAAACATAATTTAGTGTATCTATGTAGCTTTAATTTTTATTCTTCACGATTTATTTTATTGTTTAGTAGCGTAAGTGAAAAAAAAAATATGTTGGAGATATCATATTTAAAACTTGAATATTAAAAGTAGACCTCCAATTGGTGAGGCACATAGCTTCCTCTCATCCTATAACATGCTTTATTGATTTTAAATAATCCAAATTACAATTATCAATAACTACGGGAGACATACAGAGAAAAATACACCCCCGCACCGGGAATCGAACCACGGGACCTCTGTTTACCGTACAGGTGCTCTTACCATCTGAGCTATACGGGAGATGGATTCTTCTCTGTCGTAACTGATACATATTCCCGAATCCAAGCTTTAAATCTTATCCTACAAATCTAGAGAGCCAAATATTCACGGCAACAGAATGTATTTTTCTCTGTATGTCTCCCGTAGTTATTGATAATTGTAATTTGGATTATTTAAAATTTATTGATTTTATGATTTGATCGCCCTCCACTTGTAAACATTCCTATATCCTGAGCGGCCGGTAAAGTACCATATTACAACCCTGGGGACGATAATAATGCATGCTTTATCCATTACAGGCCGCTAATTAGTTCGAGAAGCGGCCGCTTCCTGGCTGGGAAGCGCTAGTAGTTCTCATCGTCAGCTGTTCAATTTGTAAACAATCAATATTTTTATAACTGCGGTTTGTTTTGGTATGATTCTTAATATGCATTTATTGTTTTTGAAGATTACGGCAAAATAGTTTTTTGTAGTTAGTTTACATGTGGTGGGCGATAAAATATTGTATGCACCACGAGCTGATGATTGTCTTTTTATGGCACACCTCTCATTATCATATCCTAATTATCACAATATCTTTTCACAAATTAACAGTTTATAATAGTATATAAATTTGACCTTTAGCAGCAAAAAAAGTATGAGTGTAATAAAATTTTTAAAACTTTATTAAAAAAAAAAACATCTCTACCTCTACCCATCATTCTTGAGATGATTGTCTTTTCAATTTTATTTCATCATCATATCATAAATAGCTCCAAAACTTCTTTCAATTGATAACTATTAAATAATTTATTTCTCCTTTAATTTGTACTTGAAAACTCTAAGAATAAAAATGGATCTATTTATCATTACAGTCAAATACTTATTATGTGTTAAAATATCTCAGAAAGAGAAATAACATTATATTAAATTAGTTTAATTGGTTTTAATTTAGTTGTAGAGCATAAGCTTTTTATTTATAAAAATAAAAGAAATGAAACAAAAACTATAAAGCTATTAATTTCAAAACAATTGGGTGTTATAAATAATAATAATATAAAAAAAAGTTTTATTTATAATAAGACAACTTTAATTATACACTCCATTTACAAGAAGATATAATAACTTAAAAAAAGTAGTTAATTAGAACTATTATACCATAGTTTTAAGTTATATTCGAGAAAGACGAAGTTAAACTTCATCTAAGTACTTAGTTCGTTAAATTATAGAGTTGCTGTTAGTCTTAACTTTAGTAATCTATCTATATTTATCCATCTATCTATGTTCAAGAAACTTGGAGAGGTGATGAACTCCGTGAGATAGTCAGCTGATTAGATTTTCGAACAATTTATACTCTAGAGAATACTGATAGCTTCGTGAGACAGAAATAGTGAAAAAATTAAGCCTTAATATATCTACTGAAAACTTTAGATAAATTTTCTTTGATAATGAAAATAATAAATAATGTTATGTTAGTCATTACAATATTTTTTTTCCGTGGTAGGCTGTGAAATTGTAACTTTAGAACCTAAAAAACAAAGCTAAAATCAATTTTTTCATTACGTGGTCTTAAAAAATCTTTTCATTACTCCTGGCAGTAAACAATAGTTATTTATGTAACTGTATCAGTAAGACTAGTTATTTATGGCAGTAGAATAGTATTTAATAGTTATTTATTTATTTATGAATAGTTATTTATGTATGAATAGTTATTTATGTAATAGTTATTAATGTATGCAGCAAAATGGAATTTAACTGACGAGTGATTAGATTAGCATCCGAGCCGAAGGCGAGGATAGGCTATGATAATTAACTGCCGAGGCGAAGCCAAGGCAGGTAATTTACCTATTTGACTGCCGAGGCAAAGCCGAGGCAGGCAATGAATAAACGAGGCAGAAATGTTTCCTTTGCTGCCTTGTTGCATACNTTAAGTACGGAGGCTCCTGCTTCAAAAGAAGTGTCAATGGAGCTATTACTATTACTATCTCCTTGGCCATAAGAATTGTATACAAGAGATTTCTTATGTGAAAACAAATCTTCATACTTTTTTTAAATTGTCCTTTTGTAATTTTGTAAAGGCTATAGATGAGTTTTATATTTGTATCTGCAGACGGTCTACTTTTTAATAATATTTAAACTTTGAGTATTATTATCACAATCTGTGCAAAAAAGATATAATTTAAGCTATATTTCGCAATAAGGCTGTAAACAACGAAGACCATTTCTAAGGACCATTATCGTAAAGTTACACCTGTGAAATAGCCTAGACTGCTTTACGGGATCATAAAAGTTTTCGATTAATGTTCGCTTTTTTCTCCCTAAGAGGGTATTTCTTAAAGCTCTGGTTTTTCTTATTTGAAACTTAAGTGTCTGTCTAGATGCTGCTGAGTAGCAATAAATACAACATGTTCCCTTCGCTTAAATACACTGTTTTTGGTTTTTCAGAAGGAAAAAACATAATTTAGTGTATCTATGTAGCTTTAATTTTTATTCTTCACGATTTATTTTATTGTTTAGTAGCGTAAGTGAAAAAAAAAATATGTTGGAGATATCATATTTAAAACTTGAATATTAAAAGTAGACCTCCAATTGGTGAGGCACATAGCTTCCTCTCATCCTATAACATGCTTTATTGATTTTATGATTTGATCGCCCTCCACTTGTAAACATTCCTATATCCTGAGCGGCCGGTAAAGTACCATATTACAACCCTGGGGACGATAATAATGCATGCTTTATCCATTACAGGCCGCTAATTAGTTCGAGAAGCGGCCGCTTCCTGGCTGGGAAGCGCTAGTAGTTCTCATCGTCAGCTGTTCAATTTGTAAACAATCAATATTTTTATAACTGCGGTTTGTTTTGGTATGATTCTTAATATGCATTTATTGTTTTTGAAGATTACGGCAAAATAGTTTTTTGTAGTTAGTTTACATGTGGTGGGCGATAAAATATTGTATGCACCACGAGCTGATGATTGTCTTTTTATGGCACACCTCTCATTATCATATCCTAATTATCACAATATCTTTTCACAAATTAACAGTTTATAATAGTATATAAATTTGACCTTTAGCAGCAAAAAAAGTATGAGTGTAATAAAATTTTTAAAACTTTATTAAAAAAAAAAACATCTCTACCTCTACCCATCATTCTTGAGATGATTGTCTTTCCAATTTTATTTCATCATCATATCATAAATAGCTCCAAAACTTCTTTCAATTGATAACTATTAAATAATTTATTTCTCCTTTAATTTGTACTTAAAAACTCTAAGAAGAAAAATGGATCTATTTATCATTACAGTCAAATACTTATTATGTGTTAAAATATCTCAGAAAGAGAAATAACATTATATTAAATTAGTTTAATTGGTTTTAATTTAGTTGTAGAGCATAAGCTTTTTATTTATAAAAATAAAAGAAATGAAACAAAAACTATAAAGCTATTAATTTCAAAACAATTGGGTGTTATAAATAATAATAATTTTTACGACTTTGGTAGTATTTATACTACAGAAAGATTAAATTTTAATTTAAATCAAATTATAATTATTATTAACTACGGGAAACAGACAGAGAAAAACAAGCTCCTGCGCCGGGGTTTGAACCGTATCTATAACGTCAGGGGAAACCATACTCCCGCGTAGCTTAGCTGGTAAGAGCACTGTACTGGAAATACAGAGGCCCGGGTTCAAACCCCGGCGCAGGAGCTTGTTTTTCTCTGTCTGTTTCCCGTAGTTAATAATAATTATAATTTGATTTAAATTAAA
>KZ651455.1:242517-253693 GCA_001010745.2 Gerris buenoi | reverse complement strand
CACGCGGGCGCGGGCCCGCAGTTTCTTTTCACACGGTGCGGGCGCGGGCCCGGACCCGCATCTAACTAGGTGTGAAAACAACAATGAAATCAACAAAAAGATCAATGACCGGTAGGTAACAAGTGCGGGTGCGGGCCCGCACCGTGTGAAAACCTACATAGAGATCAATGTCCAGTAATGACAACTGCGGACGCGGGCCCGGACGTAGCTATGGGGACCCGGACGAGCTTTTCGCCCGGACGCGGGTCCGGACCCGCATCCGCGCCGTGTGAAAGGATCTATGGTTTTACTAAGATCATACTTAATCCGGGCCCGCGTCCGCATCTAGCTGCGGGCCGGACCCGCACCGTGTGAAAGGGGCCTAACCCAACCTATTCTCTACTGTCACTTCACTTATGTTCTGTTGCTAGGAACACAGTGGTTCAGCAAAGAATTACCAGCTGACTCGATATTACTGACGACCAAAATACTCTACGCCGTTAATAAAGCGAAATAAAGTGGTAGCTAGGAAGGGTAGGGATTAGGAAAGCATTAAAACTACTCTCTAAGTGGCTGCCATTCTTGCTCACAGTAATCGAAACATAATTTTATAGCAGCAACACACACCATTAGGTAAACTTCATTCTAGATTAAACAACTTAGCTATATCAAGATTATAGGCTTGTTCCAACAACACTTCAAACTAGTCCCAAACTAGTTTCCAACTGTACAACGCAAGCGCATTAGCGAAAAACGGTCAATTGTGGTCCGTTGCGCATGCTTCGGACAGTTCCAAACCAGTTTGAAGTGTGGTTGGTAATATGTATTTATTTATGTTTACTTGATTATATTTATCTTGACAACCAACTCTCAATGTTTGTTTTGTATATAATTCAGAGTTTAATTAAAATGTTATTTAAGTGTTAATTGTATCTAACTTATTCTTATAATTAAAGACTTATCAGTTGGAACAAACCTTATATTATCTCAAGTGTGTTTCAACACGAATTGGGATGGGTCAGAAGTCACTCGGAATTTAAATGATATTAATTGGAAATTTAATATTAAATAATTGCAAGATAAAAAGAACTTTTTATATCCTACGTTTTTAAATTTTCTGACATAAATCACAAATTTGAAACCCCGGCAAAATGAGGATTGTAAATGTAGTTTTGGTCAAAACAAATATAAAATAACTTGCAGATTTTTTTCCGAACTAACTTTCTATACAGCAAAATTTGCAGAAAACGAATTAAAGTTTGCTGAAAGGTGGTTAAAAGTATTAAAATAATGCATTGTCATCGTGTTCTGAGTTATTCTAAAAGTTTCAAATGTCAAGCTACTCGGGAAGCTAGTTAAATATCGATTGCAAGATTTGTACTGGACAAACAAACAAACTAACAAGAAATCAAGCTAATAAAAACGTAGTAAAAATAAATGTAATCCACTTAGAATCAAAAGAGGTCCAAACCTCATTTATAATTTTCAGTGGTATCACACAATTTTTTCTTCATGTCATCATGCGTCTAATGACATCATGGGAGGAAGCTATGTCCCACACTATTTGATGGACTGTATTTATTTAATTTCTCATTTTACTATCTACGTGTATAAGAAATGCAACACATGTAGCATCATTCACTCTGCTCTCTTTTAATTTTTTTTTCTTCTGAAGAATAATTGTATAGATTGGTTCTGTCAGCAAAAAGACGTATAGCTCCATTCTTTTCTTGCATACTTCCTCTGTCGGTTCTAAGGAGTGCCTTTTTCTAAATCTCTATTCATTTTTCATTGTCAACTGTGTTGCTTTTCCTCTATATTTCAAAAAAGGGGGCCCATGTTGAGGCGGTATTACAACGGACCTCACGTATTCATATACATATCTTTATAGTAAAAAAAAAGAAAGCCGGACAAAGTTTTCCCTACCAGAATTTATTACAGAAACAGGAGTTTCACAAAAAAGAGAATCTCATAAGACAAATAGCAACTCTTTGTAGAATATCCCACTTGTTATATGGTGCAGTTTCATAGAAAAAGCTTTTATTGCCAACTTTAACAATAGACTCGGAGCTAAAATTGATTTGAGTGGGCAAAAAAGATTCATGATAAAAAGGGGAACCAATTCAAATATCTTCCGAGTGACTAGAAAGCGTGGGAGGAAACCTACCCAGTTGGCTGGAATAACCTCGATGAAAAGGAGGAAATTTCTGCCCATTGAGCTTGGAGAAGACCTTTAGAATTCCAATATTGATTATAGACCAGATCATATGAATGAGATTTGACTGTGTCACTAAAATTGGTTGGTAAATAGGCTATCATCGAAACCTTTAGTAGTACGCCCTTCAAATGACTTATTGTTCTTGTTCTTGTATAACTTATTGTTGATAATACGTTTGATTGTTTGATTGATATTATTTTTATGTCATCGTGTGTTTGAATTGATTATTGATCAATGGAGTTCTTTTACTGATAGCCCCTATATTGTTACTGCGGATCTATTAGAATGATATACAGTCAGTACCAAACGAGAGTTAGTGCGTTGACAGCGCGAAAATCGATTAACACACAGATTAGCCAACCTCTGAAGGAAAAATTAAATCCACTACATTTACCTTCTTATATGGTTATCCAGAGGGCAAATCTTGAGCTCCCATTGGCTCCCCACCCCATTTGCTAGTTAGTCCTGCGCTGTCAACGCACTAACTCTCCTTTGGTATTCATGTTGATATTCATCTCACAAAATTCATACCACTGCGTTCTCATCAGTTTTATGTTTAGTGACAAAGGATCTATTTGTATTTAATCTCACCTCATCTCTAGTAACTCAGAGCAAGTAAGGGGTAGAGGGAACAATACTATAGAATCTGGGTCTCAAAAAGTAATTCATTATGCTACACCCCTATACTAACACTTTCAAGCGGCAGTTTCGTGAAACAGTATCGATATCTCTATAAAAACGAAATATCAGATAATATATATTTATCTGATATCAGCTGATAAGAATAAGTGACATTATCTTACGACATTACATACATAAGTTCGTTCATTTTAGAAGATATTTATTCGTCACACACATTCATTTACGTTCTCATCTGCTTAGTGTTTATAGTAATAATGGAACTAGGTATAACGTACATTTTAGAAGATATTGGTTCCAAATCCTCTATTGTTCTCATTGTTCTAATAGGCCTAAATAGCCTTCACAATATTTCTCTTTTCAAAAAATTTCTACTGTACATTTTCAAATTTCACAGCCGAGCTTACTGAAAATAACGGAAGCTATGTGATCGTTCTGGAGAGCGAAAATTTATGACTCCAATTTCAAAAAAATCAAAGTTAGAAATTGGTTTCAGTCATTAATAGTATATTATGTTACTAGGCTGTGAAGTGAATTTTTTCTTTACCGCGGCAATTACATTTACTGTCGAGCGAAGCGAGACAGGAAATATTGCCAAGGAAATATTGTGGACTTAAAAAATCTTTTCATTACTCCTGGGAGTAAAGAACAAATTTTTTGCGTCCTAGGACGTAAAAAAATTTTTCTTTACTCCCAGGAGTAATGAAAAGATTTTTTAAGTCCACGTAACGAAAAAATTTATTTTAGCTTTGTTTTCTAGGCTCTAAAGTTACTATGTCACAGCCTACCACGGAAAAAAGATTATTTAAGTCCACGTAACGAAAAAATTTATTTTAGCTTTGTTTTCTAGGCTCTAAAGTTACTATTTCACAGCCTACCACGGAAAAAGAATATTTTTACTTCCGTGTCTGTCTCTGTGTTCGTCTGTCGCTCAATTTTTACGAACCAACAGTTTCTTAAAAACCTCTCGTCCGATTTTAATTAAATTTGGATGGTGGACTCATAATCACTTTCATTTTTTGTCCCTTATAATTTTCAATTTCTTTTTCCACAACATACATACATTCTCGCACAAACGTAGATTTATTTTCACTTATATTTTCAAAAGTAATCATATGATTTGTTGAAATTTGGATGTTGTGTTGAAAGTAGCCTAAATATAGTCCCAGATTTAGTTTAACCGCTTCTGCGCTTTTTAAATTTTGCTAAATCAATACATTAATTTATTTATATCTATATTATTAAAAAAGTTTTGTAAACAAACGAGTCCAGTGAGAGTGATATACTTAACTGAGAGTAGAGTGCGTTAGGAGATACCCTCCTAGAAGAGAGTTGAGTCCGGGGGGTAAAGAGGGAGCTAGAGAGTGACATAGTACTAACTGTGTAGACAGAGTGAGGGTGATATTATATTCGTCCGAGAAGAGGAAAGCCTGTAAGGCGGAACAGAGAGTAGGTATATTAAAATGTCAGCGAGAAAAGGAAAGTAGATAGTTGTGTCCATCCCCACTACACCACAGCCACTATCCTACTTCCCTTCACATATTCCATAACTATACTACTTCCCTTCTTACACCTCGTCGGCCGCTACCACGTCTTTTCGGGGGTTGGCGAGCGAAGCGTGTAGGGGACAGAGCCCCCTAGTTTTAAAAATAATAAAAAATTGTCAGTTTTAAAAAACTTGAAGAAAATGAAATAAATTTTACAATAATAGGTTGTAAAAGCATAAAACTCATTAACAAAAATATGAAACAGGACTCGAGGTAGCTCCACTAATTGGCAGAATATTTTATCTCTCAAACAATTACTATTAAACACTTTTATTGGCTTAATCTGATGGTCTGATAACCATTAAAGCCCATACCATAAATGATTCTAATGGAGTCTTCTAACCTAATGGTTTTAGTAAAGAATTTCTCACCATTAATTTTAACTGTAAAATTAAAATTACGCAATATACCATTAATATAATTTATCACTTTTAGATTATTCTAGGAAGTAAAAATTGATAATAAAAGAGAAAGATTCTAGGATATAAAAGAATGTTCCTCTTTCAATTAGTTTGTCAAGAAGTTCGTATTTAACCTCACCTTATCTCTAGTATACGAGGTAGATTTGTGTAGAGTAATTAGAAAAGTAATACAAACGTCTTAAGAATGAAAGAAATGATTTGTCTCTTGTTCTTTTCAAATAACTGTAGTCTCTTTTATAACACGAGATCTAAACCATCCTGATTAGAAGAACTATAAAAAGAAAAATAGACTGCCAATTAGTGTGGCGCATAGCTTCCTCACACCATATCATGTACTTTATTGTTATATTACTTTATTGATGCATTGTTTATTGAGTAAAAACAATTCATAGTTTTTAGCAGTCTTTTACACTTCATAGCGGTAACGTTGTTAGTTTTCAGACAGACAGACACGGAACCAAAAATGTTCCCTGATGTCTGAAACGGATTTCTGTCTTGGAATTTTTAAAATCGGAGGCATAAAGGTTTTTCGTTCTCAAAGGTAAACACAATGCTTCCTTTACCTTCGGTAAGCTCATAAGCAATAATTAGATAAAATACTATTTTATTTATACTGTTTTATTCTATTTCATTTCTCTAAAATAGTTCAAATCAAGCCTAAGTTCCTAACGAAAGGTAACGGAAGCAATGTGTTCGTTCTATGAACCAACATTTCTCATGTCTCCGATTTCAAAAATTCCAAGACAGAATCCTCATTAAGATATCAGGAAACATTTTTGGTTTCGCTTCTACCTGTCGGTCAATTTTTGTGAACCAGCATATCTTAAAACTACTTGACCGATTTGAATGAGATTTGGATGGTACATTTTAATTGGCCCGTTATTGGTCCCATACAAGTTTCAACCCTCTGCGCCCATTTGATTATCACAAATTTGCATTTACCTACATTTCTTTAAAAGAATTGATCCGATTTTTAAAAAATTTGTATGGTAAAGTATATCACAGATGGTCTCAAATTAATCTAAACCATCGGTGGTTTATATATTTTGCAAAATTGATACTTTTATCAAACAAATTTATTAATAATACAAATTTTAACATATTTAAAAAGTCTGCCAATTAGTGTGGCACATAGCTTCCTTACGTCCTATTTTGAACACTTTAATGACTTTATGCTTTTACAGCCCATTATTGTCAAATTATTTAATTTTCCACACGAATTTTTTTTAATTTTTCAAAATTATTTTGATTTTCACATGAATTTAAGTATCAACTTAGCAATATTTAAAGTGCGCAATGGTTGAAATTAATCTTGGGCTACCTGCAGCCTACTTTTGACAAACCATCTAAAGTTCATTAAAATCAGATGAAGGACTTTTGAAGATATACGTGTAAATAAATGTATGTGTAAAAGAGAATCAAATGAGTGCAGAAGGTTGAAAGGTATATGGGGCAAATAATGGACTAATGACCTACCCTCCAAATTTCATTAAAATTGAACATGTAGTTTTTAAAATATGATGGTCCCCAAAAATTGAGCGACAGATAGACACAGAACCAAACAAGTTCGCTGGTGTTTAAAACGGAATCTGCATTGAAATTTTTGAAATCGGAGACGTAAAATATTTTCGTACTTCTAAACGATTTGCGATACCTTCGGTAAGCTCGAAACCAAAATAATGAAGAAGCCAAGAGAGAATAAAGAACGAGGGAGACAAAACTGTATGACAGAGACAGAGATAAGGAATACGTGCTCTACTAGGAGACTAGAGTGGGGGAGACCCGAACGTACCCGAACTGTCGCGTCGGTTACCTTCGAGTCGGCCTAGTCTCTAGCCTAGTGCAACATCTAAAGCAAATACGACTACCTCCTGCGAGTACCTAGTTCCCTGGTACTAGTGGAACTTTTTTCAGACCTGCGAAGCGTGGTAGGAGAGGCCCCTACAGCTGGAGACTGGATTGCATACCTCCTATAGCTTTCTAACTCTCTGTTACACTTCTCTGAGTTTTTAGGTAACATAACGCTTTTTGCCGTTTGTACCGTAGCCTAAACATGAAATGTCAAAATATATATAAAGTAAACTATAACAGTTTGTAAAGGCATAACATCATTTGAGTACGTTATATAAGAACTCGATGAAGCCACTAATTGGCCACAATAATTGGCACACTACAAGTATCATTTACTTTAACTGGCATTGTTTTTTGAGAAACATTTCTAAGAAGACAATTTATTTTTCTAGTATAAACGTTCATTTCTTGAAAGTCAGCTTTTTAATTATTATAAAGACATCATTAAGGCTAATTGTTGACTAGATTGGAGACAAATGCAATACATTATTATTCATGAAAATAAAAAAAATTATAATTTGTACGTAGAGAGAAATTTTCTTTGTATTCATGATGAACTTTAATTTCTTATTATAAGATAAATACAAAATGACATTACACTAGAAGAAGAGAACAATGCTGAATTAAAATCAGTAGAAAAGATATTATGAAGAATAATTAGTAAGATATTATACGACGGGAAGAACATGTAGAAAGAATAGTTTTCTCCAGAGGGTAAAAATGAAGTAGACTACATACGTTATTCTCCTTAGTCATCAAAAGACAATATTATGTGGACAAAGAAACTGGTTTCCTGCATAGAAAGAAATTATGTATTCTAGCAGGTAATAGCTCGTATAAATGTAGAGAGAATGAGAAGATTGTTCGTGAATAAGAATTGCAAAGGAACGAATTATATTCAAAAGAATGGAAATAATTTACAATGTGGTATGGTTATAAATATTAGCTTCATTGCAACTGCATTTAAAGGCTTTCGAGAAGTATTCTTCAGTGTTGCCAACCTACACTACATTGGATCTTGTATTATACAAGTATAATGTATACAAGTTGTATTATACAAGTATAATGTATTATACATTATAGTGCGCATTTATAATGTAGATATGATTTTGCAAAAGAAGAATACAGACAGAATAATAAGTGAATAAAATGGTTGTGCATGAAGTCTCATTTAAAAACCGTCTCATTTTAGGTATTGTGAACATGAAATAGTTTATTGGTAGACTAACTGCTGTACTGCTTCGCAGAACTCGCATTTTCAATATTTTTTCTACGTTTTTATTAGCTTGCTTTCTTGTTTGTTCGTTTGTCCAGTAAAAATTATTGCAATCGATTTTTAACAAACTTTCCGAGTAGCTAGACATTTGAAACTTTTAGAATAGCTCAGAACACAATGACAATACATTAATACTTTTAGCCATCTTTCGCCATAATTTAATTCGTTTTAAGCAAATTTTTCTGGGTGGAAAGTTCGGAAAAAATCCGCAAGTTATTTTATTTGTTTTGACATATCCCATGTTTACGATCTTCATTTTGACGGGTTTCAAATTTATGATTTATGAATGAAAATTTAAAAACGTAGTATATAAACATAGAATAATACTATATATAGAAGGAGTTTCACTGATAACATTGAAAACAACTTTGGTTGTGATCCTTATCCGCGTTCTAAAAATTCATTTTTGTAATTTGTGACGTCATAACTCTAAAATTATTTGCCTTCGGTTTTATAATTTAATTTTTTATTTAATTATAATTATTGATAATCAGTTTAGTTTATTGTAACATTTTTTTGTGTTTTATCTTATTTTAGCTTGCAATATGCTAAAAATAATGCTTATTATATCATGACGAGCGAGTTAAAAAAAATGACGTCAGAGTGAAACGTAAACAATAACCAATGGCAGGGCTTGTTTTCTTGACGTTTGTGAGCGGGCTTTGAATAGTTACTAAAGCGTGGCCATCCTTCTCCAGCTTAAATGAAAAAAAAGAGTGTTGTTTTGTTGGTCCCCTGGTCTAATGGACACAACCCCTCGGTGAAAGTTGGCTTCAATCTCTTATCAGTAATTGCTTGTTGTTTTGATTCTATGCTCCTTCTATATGTAGTATTATTCTAAGTATATAAAAAGTCTGTTTATTTTATAATTATTAAATATTTTAAGTAACCTCAGAAGAATCATGTAAAATTTTAATTTTTTTTGACAAAATGGCGTAATAAATTAAACGATTGCCACATGTGTTATAATATTTTTGTAATCTACTCTTTCGTTTGATACCCCGCTCAATATAGGTATATAATAATATATTTACAAAAAAAAATCACATTTTGTATTTGAACATCTGATAATTTTAAGTTCGGCGTATTTCTCCAGTGAGCCTCGTCATTTGCGCCTCTTTCATTTTATACCCCGCTCAATATAGTATATATTTATAAAAAATAAAAAAATCTCGTGACATAAATTATCCATTATTTTGGATTTGAACAGCTAATAAGAACTTGCGCTTCAATAAGAACTTTAATACTCCAAAGTTTCATGCTTTTAATTCTTTTGATTCAAAATTTATATTATTGGAACCGTAAAGAATGACAAATAACCACAAAAACGAAGCTAAAATGGGTTCTACTTTTTGGTTTAGCCAAAGAAACCCTAAAAATTGGAGTTTCTAGTTGTATTCTAACACTTACACTATGGGTTTTTAACAAAAGTACAGTTTTAATAGTAAGGCAAAGTTACTGGCTTGGTTAATGGATGTCACTTGCGTTAGAGTGAGGCTGAATCTCTAACTTCTCGACAACCCTAATTGTTTTTTTTATAATTTACTAGCTGACGTACCGGGCAGATACATTGGCATAGGGAAAGGGGGTGGTTTTTCAGTTTCAGTGTATTGTTTGGAGAGTGGAGAGTTCGGAATAAAACTGCAGATTTGTATAAAAAATATACCCAAATCAAGCTTTGTATTTTTTATGGCAAGCCTATCGAAAATATCTACATTGTTGGTTTTTATCGAAATTTTCTGTCGACACTTAACTTACTCTTATTGATGGCCAAGTGTGCTAAATTTCGTAAAATAGGATGGTAGATTTGTAATGGAAAAACAAACACTCTTGTTGTATAAATATCATTTATATAAATATTGGTTATGACTATACTGGAAATATAGACGCCGGAGGTTCAAATACCGGCACTGTGGAGTCTATTATTCTCTTTCTGTTTCCCGTAGTTAATAATTATTATAATTTGATTTAAATTAAAATTTCATCTTTCCGTAGTATGAATACTACAAAAATCGTAAAATATGAAATTGTACATTTCGTTAAATAATATCTTAACAAAAATGAGCCCAATATAGATGGTACAATTATTCTTACACATTATTGTAATTTTCTTCATTCTCCACTACTAAAAATAGTCTGGCGATTAGTGTGGCACATAGCTTTCTCGAGTCCTATTTCGTATACTTTAATGATTTTATGATTTTATGCTTTTATACAACCTATTATTGTCAAATTCCTGATTTTAAATCTGTAAAAAATTGTTTTTATTATTAACATTAATAAAAGTATTAAGCTAATAAGTAGTTAGCTTAGACTATTGAAATTAATATGGGTCAGTCTATATCGCTACATTTGACAAACCATCCAAAGTTCATAAAAATCAGATGAGTAATTTTTAAGGTAGTAGTAGTAATATTTATTTTCTATAAAATATATATACACAATGTATTTACAAAATTTTGACAGATGCAGTTATTTTACAGATATAACTTTATGTCTGTCTAATTCTACAATAACAAATAACAAGTTACAAGACCTTTAATGAGTAGGAAAAAAATATTTAAAAAAACCTTCTACACATAACAAAAATTAATAGTAAAATAATTCTAAGAATTATGATTCGCTAATCGGAAGCCAAGAGTTTTGTGTCGACGTTGGACTACAATTGGGTCCAGATGCCTAGAAAGATCGGCTAATAATGGGTTTTCGCTGTCTATGCACCTGGTAAAGAAGCTCTGAGCCAACCTTACGATTGTTTCATTTAAATAGCTAATTTCAGCTTGAGCATGTAGATTAGTTAAACGGGTAGACCTAGGAGAGTTTGTCGCCAAACGTAAAAATTTATTTTGTGTAGTTTGTAATTTATTTAAGTTAGTACGGCATGTGTTACTCCAAGAAGCGCAGGCATATGTTAGTATCGGTCGAATGGCAATTTTGTAAATGAGTAATTTATTCTTTACTTCTAACATTGACTCTCTACAAAGAAGAGGGAAAAGTAGTCTAATTTTTGTTTTACACTTGTTGACTAGGTTATTAATATGACTAGTAAAGGTAAGTTTGGAATCCAACTGTACTCCCAAATATTTAGCGGAGTTGCTCCAGGGAATGACAACATTATTTATTTTTAGGTTTGAGGGAATAGAAGGGCGTCTTTTTGTGAAAAGTACCGCCTCGAACTTAGTTAAATTAGGAGATAGTCTCCATTTTATAAAGTAAGCATGTAGTCTAGCTAGCGCAATATTTA
>KZ651455.1:206942-217526 GCA_001010745.2 Gerris buenoi | reverse complement strand
AAAAAAAAAAAAAAAAAAAAAAAAAAAAAAAAAAAAAAAAAAAAAAAAAACCTTTTACACATTGTCTAATTTACTTGAAAATTAATTATACTTGACAATTTTTTAATTGTCAAGTAGGTACAATTAAAAAAATTTCAACCTGATAAAAGCAAAAGTTTTTCAGTAGGTAAGAGATATATTTTACAATATGTATTTTAAATTAGTAAGCCGGGTAGGTAAAAAACAGTCCTATTTCCTACCAACTAGAAACATACTCATTAACTATAAACTCATCATGATTAACTTTTTTCTCATTATTCAATACATCTTTAATTTAAGACACTTGATTTAATGATATAAATAATGATTTTCTTTCATTTGGCCTTAACTCTGCTAGGTACAAACAGTTCGTTACTTTTAATTTTGTCTCTTTTCTAACTCCGACATGTATGTATAAGTCGTTAGAAACGTACACGTACTTAGCAGTGTGATTTTATCATTTATATTTAATGAAAAATGTAAGGAACTTCGTTCCTACCGGGTTTCCCGTGACACCACTCGTATTTCTATTATAAGGGGGTAATAGTCTAAAAAAGAACATTCCGTACATCTTCTATAGATTTTTACTCCCCTCTTTTTTTTATAAAGGGAGTAACAATCTAAAAAAGTGCTTTCATTTTGACCTATCATATAATATCCAGTTAGCTTTGAAACAAAATGAATAAAAAAGCGTGACGTCTAATTTATAGTATCAAAGGTAAGCAACAGGTGGGATCAGTGATTTTACACTTGTTCAGAGGGCTTATATATAATCTGGCATCTAAACTAGATCTACATATGGTGTAGGGTCACGATTTTAGTTGATGGAGACCCTTAAAGGTAGACCTCCTTAACTCACACGAGCAAGGGACTAGTATCATGTAAGTACGACAGGGAAACTGTTTTATAAGAGCTATAGAAAATCCAAGGGCCCTCAATAAATTGACTCTTCCTATAGGTAAATGTGGAGTTTATACTTTCTTATACACACATATACAAGATACATATATAAAGAGGAAGTATTGCGATGGCATCAAGATTTGAGTTTGAGATTTTGATAAATTTTCACGATTTGAGGTTCCCTGAGTGCAACAAAGAGGTTTTTTTTAAAAAAAAAAATAAATATGTATGCGAAAAGAAGAGAAAATTTGCAACAATAACTATTCTATGGCATTTTTGCCTAGGCCGAATGGGGTGGCGCTGGCGCGTCTCGGAAAATGTGCCTCTGTGCGGGGGTGCTGCTTGTTCTTCCTACACGTGCTTTGTACTTGTACTAAAGTACTTTTTACTTTGCACTTAAAACTACACGAATCCCCTTAAGCCAGGGGTTCTCACCAGGATTGCATAAAGAGCCAAATTTAAGAATCTGAAGATTTCTAAGGGCCACTGGATTTTGCAATCAAGGAACAATTTTGGTTGCATGTCTGCCTGTCGGTCTGTCATTAATTTTTGCAAACCAAAATACCTTTAAAAACTATGGGCGTCGTCACCTGTACATTATTGGGGGGTGGGCAAATTCTGGCTGTGGGGGGTCCGAGGGTCCTCCCCCGGAAAATTTTGAAAATATGATCTCTCAAAACAGCGTTTTTATGCATCTCTTATGTAAAATTTAATTTTAATACTTTGTCATAAAATAAAGTAAACTTACGGTGTAATTATGTNCTTCAGTTGTCTGTTGTCTAGGCAGACGCGTGGAGCTTAAAATACTGGGCCGATTTTGATAGAAATTTGGCATAAAGATCCAGAAATATCATACCCCGAGTCTAAAGCCAGAAATAAATTTTAGCTCGTTGCCTAAAAACTTGATAAAAGGTGAAAAATATTATTTCTTGAAAATTTTGATTACAAATTCTAAAATGTAAGTACATTGGACTACAAATCTAATAGTCAGGGTGCCCATAGGCTAAAAAGTAACTTATAGATACTCTTTCCCTTTCCAAACCTTTTAGTATGGCTTATTTAGGCCAAGTCTGACACCGTTTTCCTCTGTGACTTTTTTTTAGTTTTGGGGCGTTTTTTTTTTTTTATTTGAACCCTAAAATTTTGACGCGTCAGACTGGAAAATCGGAAAAAGTTCTGCGTCAGACAATATTAATATGTTGATTTATAGGGTTCAAATCAGCTGTTTATTAATCATTAATTAATATTAGTTCATATTAATTAATATCCATTATTATTAATTAAAATTAATTAATCTCATTAATTAATAACTGACTGATTTTCTCAAGATACATTATTTGTCTGACGCAGAACTTTTTCCGATTTTCCAGTCTGACGCGTCAAAAATAAAAAAAACGCCCCAAAACTAGAAAAAGTCGTAGAGGAAAACGGTGTCAGATTTGGCCTAAACAAGCCATACAAAAAGGTTTGGAAGAGTATGTATAAATGACTTTTTTGCCTATGGGCACCCTGACTATAACGATATTAATTGTTTTCCCGAGAAAAAAAAATAGTTCCTGAGATATCGATGAAAAAAAAAATCCAATTTTATTGGAAATTAAAATAAATAGTTAACAACTACCTGTTAAACACATTTAAATATATAGTCTGACAATTATTGTCGCACATAACTTTCTTAAATCATATTTCATATACAACCTATATTATTGTCAAAGATATTTAATTTTCCCTCTGTTTCTTAAATTTTTCAAAATCATTTTAATTTATTACTTGAATTTAAGTAACAATTTGGAAAAATTTAAAGAGCGCAGATGGTTGAAATTAATCTGGTGCTATCTGTGGGCTACTTTTGACCTTACTCTTAAAGATATAGGTGTCAATAAATGTATTTTAGTGAAAAAGAAATAGGCGCAGAAAGTTAAAACTAATACGATACTAGAGGTCGACCAAGAAGTCATGGAAATCTGAGGAGTGCGCTAGTGTCGTCATGTACAGTCAGTTTTTAATAAAATAGACCACTGTCAAAAAACACAGTGTTGTTCTTTGGTTATTAATAATTTTATTTGTTTAAATTCTATATTTTTTGCTACAGGCAACACTGCACCTGATAAGAAATCACTTCAACCAAACGATAATATCTTTATATTATTATTTATTGATTATTCCTCTTTATTTCTGAGTTTGATTTGTTACTTTTGATTTCCTACCCCGTTATTTGTAGCGTCCTTTGTATTTGCATCATCCCGTGGATTTGTGGATCGTACGAAAATCGTTTAGTTGTGACTATAACTCGTACTGTATAAAACAAACAAAGCAGGAAACCTAACAAATTGGAATCCTTCCTGTTGTTATTTGTGAGATTTGACATAACTGCGCATGCCATACAAACTAGAATAGCACCCGACTATACTGACTTCGGCAATACTCGGAAGTTCCGACTTTAAACGAAGCTAAGCTTTCAGTTTCTACCGTGTTCATAACTTCTTGGTCTACCTCTAACAATGATTGGCTTAATATGATCTACTATCAAAATTTCATTAAAATCAACTGGATAGTTTTAATGAGTTTTAGTAGTATTCGAGAGGCCAAGTGTCACCCCGGCCTGTAGCGCCAAGGAGGAAGAAAGTTTTTAAGATATGTAAATTGACAAAAATTGAGCGACAGACAGACACGGAACCAAATAATGTTCCCTGAATATTGAAACTGATTTCTGTCTCTGAATTATTTTTGGATCCAACATCGAGCATTTTAGGTTAGCTCATTAATTAAATTATAAACGGTTTGAAATTAATTAATTCACAAAAACTGTTAAACAAAAGATAATTCTGGATTGTCTCTACACAGATAACAAAATTTTGCTACAAATCTCTCGATTAAACGAAGTTTAAATGCCTAAAATGGGAACGATAAGGATTTTCTTTTTAAGCATTTGAAGTTATACAATTATATTCCAAGCGTACTTCTATCCAAAAAAACAATTTGAACAGCTGATTGCAGAGTTGTAAAACAGCGTGGGTAGCATAAGAGAATTGTTACTTAAAAAGTTTAGTTGCTTAAAGTAAACTTAAGTTTTCCCCAACCAAACTTAACTAACTTAAATTACTTGGAACGGCCCTGGGTTTGTTATGTGTATCTTTCTTTTAAGACTAAACTTTATGGAACAGTACGAAACTAAAGAAACTGTTGAGAAACATTGTCTTTTTATCTACTTTCTGTTAAAATACTCGTGAAAATGAATTATAAAACCCTTGTAAAAGTAATTTATATTGAAATCATCATTTGCATAATGTGTATTAATTAGTTGTATCAATCGTATATAAATACGTCTGGTTAATCTATTCATTAGGTTATTCATGTTTTTAAAGGATAGCCTAATTCATAGGCTGTTTATGTTCCTAGGTTTCAGTGTGGAGTACAAAAAGAAACCTTATATAACGGCTCTGTCTGTCTATCCGTTGTTATGTTTTTATTTTTTATAAACTACTATAGCTAGGAACATGAAATTGGGCACAGAGGTACATTTCGGCATTTGTGACAACAGTACACTTTTTGGAGTTTTCAGACTTAATATTTCTAATATGGCGGGCAACTAAAAAAAAAAAAGAAAAAAAAGATTTTAGTAACCATGACACATTATATCGATTTAAAGTGTAGAAAAAAATATGCAACTATTAAAATTTTACACTTAATATTTTCAATATGGCGGGCGACTAATTTTTTAGTCACCATGACATATTAAATTGATTTAAAGGTCTTCACATGTAGAAAAAAAATATGCAACTATTAAAATTTAACACTTAATATTTTCAAGATGGCGGCTAATATGGCGGGCGACTAAAAAAAGAATTTTAGTCACCATGACATGTATGCATCAATTAAAAGTTCTTGAAGTGTAGAAATGGAATGTACAACTATTAAAATACTAAACTTAATAATTTTAACTTAATCGTACAGAAACCGGTGATTATCGGCCCTTACTTGTTTAAGAATTGCTCTAATCCAAGGCTATATAGGAAATAGTTTTGGTTTCGTCTTTGTCTGTCGGTCTATTAGTCTCTTTTTTCGTCAACAGCTACATTAAAAAACTGAATCCCAATATCTTTCAATAGCAATAAAAAAAATTACCTCTGATTATAATAAAATTCGGATATTAGGTCAAATTAAGCCCTTTCCTTATCAATTCCAACCTGTTGCGAGCGCACTAACTTGTTTTTACTTACAACTATACGGGTATCTTTAAAAGAACACATCCGATTTTAAAGAATGTTGAATGGTTTTGTTAAAAGTAGTCCATAGATTGTCCCATATTACACTAAGTGTAATCAATGGGAATTGAAATCAATCCAAACCGCACGTGACCATTGATTGCTATGTGCCACATAAATTGCCAGACAATTTTACTTTTATTTTTTAACATATTTGTTAGTTATTTTTTTATTCTAATGTTAGANTGTTGTCAAACATTACATTTGGAAGGCCCCCTGGATCAGGAGGCTTAGGATTATCCATTCTTACCTTTCAACGTTGTAGCAGTGAGTTAAGGTAATACCTCGCTCTTTTTTTGCTTATAATGTACTTCTTTTTTGCTTTGTCCGGACTCTTTTTTCTCTTAACATTTATTTATAATTACAATTAAAAATTCTATAATTAGTTCATTCAAAATAAATAAATTTATTTAAACAATATTTAATGAGACAATGTTTTTCGTTAAAAAAAAATAAAATAAAATAAATAAAAGTATTAACGAAAGGACACTTTTACAAAAAGTGTCTGTGGAAATGGAAGCAGGGTGGGGTAGGAAATTTAAGGTGAAGTTTTAGAAGGTCTTTTCCTAAAAACCACAAAACAACATTACCTCTAAAGTACACTAAACTAGTAAAGAAAAACAAAAAATAAATAAATTATAATAACAATGGTCCTTCCTAGTTAGCCCGCTTGCTTGACGTTGAAAACAACCCTTTTCTACAACCCTGTTTTTTTCAATTTTATAAAAACCCTGTTAATGTTAGCTTTTTGTTGTTTCCCTCCATTTCACCACTAATACTCTAGAGCTGTTGTAGAGAAGAAGGTTGACATTTATATTTCTAGTTGCAATTTGGTACAGTTAGGAAGACTTTTTTTATAATTAGTTTTTAAAATAATAATATAGACCTAGAAAAGAATTTTGTAAATTGAGACCAGAAAACATGATAATTCTATTTCCAAATCGTATTAATTTATAATGAAATTATATATACAGTGTGTCCACGTATTGAATATACTGGTGGGGTGTTAATGAAAAAAAAATTTGAGTTGAAAGCTTTTAGGCAGGTTTTGTTCGGAGGCACTATTTTTGCATTTGTACAAGAATTGGTTGAGATCCTGGTCGAATAATTTCACACCTATAGTAACATTCAATCCACCATAATTCAGCAACTAGTCTGTTGATCTTAAACATTAATTAAGCTTATGAAAATCATAAGTTTTTCCTAAATTCACCACACTTCCAACATCCCTCGATTAAAAGTAGAAAAGCTCTGGAATTTCATAGTCAAATTAAAAAAAATAAATAAATGTAACAGGACTTAAAAGATACTTAGCAGCTGATAACTTGAAAATCAATGAGTGATTCTACAAGATTTTTAATGCTCTATAAACTTGTCTCTTATCCCATTTCTCTTATCTCATTTAGTTTTTGAGATATTATGCATTTATTGGAAATTTTCGTGAAACACTCCGAAAAATTAATGCATCGATATCTCGAGAACTATTGAGAAGTGGGCGTATGCTTAATTGACATTTTTTGGTGCATTTGACCTATAAATCCACCAGTTTCACCCTGTAGAAAAATAAGGATAAACTGTTAAAGAATTTCCCATATCCAACGTCAAAGAATGGTACCAAATAGGGTACTAAATGAATACCTTGGTTTGGTAGTAATGCACTATGCATTTTAATACACGTTCTAAAACTAAAGAGTGCACTTGATAGATTATTGTATATTATATTTTTTATTTTTTATTTACGGCAGAAATTAGATGTAATCCACTTTCTACCAGCATACGTTTTTATTTTATTACTTATTTAATGCATAATATATTCGTAAATTCCTTAAATAATTAATATATTTTTATTTGGTTTACAATTACCCACATCAAAATGAAAAACGGGAGAAAAAAACATGTGTACCAACATAAAACCTCTTCTACATAAACCCACAAATAAATTAATTATTCTGATAAATTTAGAAGAAAAATTTCGTCCAGCAATTCCCATTTAATTTAAAGCCACATTCAGTACTGTCATTACTATTTATCATTGTCAAGGGTTTTTCTTTGCAAATAGACTTTTAACTAAAGTTTATCTAAATAATTTCAGGTCAGTTTGAAATTGTCATTTTGGGGTCCGAGTGTTCTTGGACCACAAAGTGTAATTAGAAGGGAGTTTCCAAAACGTGTTCATTAGTCGTAACTTCGGAGAGAAAAGCGTTACCTTATCATCTAAAACGTGATCGATTAGGTTCAAACCAAATCTACCGAAACATGGTCAGCCAAATGAACCAGGACATGAACAAACCTATCGACCTGGCCACTACATGAGGGTCACACACTCGAAACCCTACCATTTACCATACCGCAATTTCCATTCAAGCAATTAAAAGCCCTTTTCCATAAAAAAAACTGCTTTAATCCTTTTTCCAATTTTTACCTAAGTATCGAAGTTTTTTCCCAACTCGAAAATAGTAAAACCCTTTAACTTGAGACTTGTTATTTAACCAGATGAGAACATGCATGCCCACTTTTTAATTGGCTTCCGTTCAAATAGCTTACAAGATGATAGAGATGAGAGAAAATCGATGTATAGATATTAGAGAAAATCGAGATAGAAAAAAAAGAGATTAGATTAGAGAGAATCAATGAATAGAGATTAGAGAGAATTGAGATCGAGAGAATAGAGATTAGATTAGAGAAAATCGAGATAGAGAGAATAGAGATTAGAGAGAATAGAGATTAGAGAGAATCGAGATAGAGAGAATAGAGATTAGATTAGAGAGAATCGATGTATAGAGATTAGAGAGAATCGAGATAGAGAGAATAGAGATTAGATTAGAGAGAATCGATGTATAGAGATTAGAGAGAATTGAGATCGAGAGAATAGAGATTAGATTAGAGAAAATCGAGATAGAGAGAATAGAGATTAGAGAGAATCGAGATAGAGAGAATAGAGATTAGAGAGAATCGAGATAGAGAGAATAGAGATTAGATTAGAGAGAATCGATGTAGAGATTAGAGAGAATCGAGATAGAGAGAATAGAGATTAGATTAGAGAAAATCGAGATAGAGAGAATAGAGATTAAATTAGAGAGAATCGATGTATAGAGATTAGAGAGAATTGAGATCGAGAGAATAGAGATTAGAGAGAATCGAGATCGAGAGAGTGGAGATTAGAGAGAATCGATGTATTCCTAAAGTACAAACTCATAAGTGCGTCACATGACCCTAAATAATTGTCAAATTTTGGAATACCTTTGTTTAAAATTGCATTTATTTTTAGAATGATTTTTTTAAAAAATTAAGAATTATTAATTTTCAGAGTGTAATCGTATTTAATCTAACACATAATAATTGTATGTGTTTTATTAATCTAATAATGCAAGATAAAAAGATCTTTTTATATACAAAGTTATACATTTTCTGTTGGATTTGGATTATATGTAGAGTTGATAATATAAATTGTTATTGTTATTGTTATATTACATAATTTTAGTGAAAAAAAAAGAATAAAATAGGTCCGAATTTATTTGCTTCATATAAATGAAAAACAACTAGACAGCTGATCTTAAACCTATAAAAGGACAAATCTTTGTACAACGGATCTCGCCAACGCCGAAACTGATAATTCCAGAAAAAAAAATATGTATAGAAATTTCAGTATAGAATTTATTTTACTATAGAAATCGTGGAACATAAAAAAAAAAAATTATATAGAGATTTTCGTTGTATAGAGGTAGATGATATAATTATAGCTAATTATAACAATGCCCTGTTAGGGAATATTTCTTTACAATAGTTATTGTTTAATACCTTTCTTATCTAAATGTTTTTCTTACCTTAATATTTTATTTCAAATATCTTTAAATGTGCAAAGTCCTGACTTAAAGCCCTTTTGTATATTCCGAAGTTTAGAAATAGTTGTAAAACCATCAGAGTATAGAAGTGGATTCTTTTTTAGCATACATCTAATACAATGTTTTGAAAAAACGCGGAATTTCTCATGTATCTAGTAAAAGTGTTTTTTTTTATTTTTTAACAATATTCTCAGAGATCTCTTGGGTATGTCTTAAACGTGTTTTTCCGATGCTCGAAGCGGCTGGGTTTTAGAATGTTTTTCAAATCCTCTCTTTTTTCTTTTTTTCTTGCCATTTCTTTATTGATTTTCCGTATTCACTTCAGAGTAAAAGGTATTTGTTCTCCGACTCTTGCTGCCTAAGGATTCTTTTTACGTATTCTACTTCAGAATATTTTATCTTCACGTATCACAAGGATATCATGTGGTAAGTCTGCAAGGAAACCATTTACGTTATCTGTTGCAGACGACCTATTTAGTATATTGCTTCGAATTTTTTCCTTTAGGTCTTATTTAAACGATTGCGGTTTTTTTACTTTTTTACTGCGGTTGTTGAGCCACAAGGACACTTCAATATGTATTCAAAACTTTAGGGTTCAAAACAATTTAATATTGCCTCAACCACCGATCGATACAAACAATTCTGAAAAAAAAGCCCCAGAATAAAAATGGCATTTTCTGAAGTATTTCTTGTGTGCTGAATCCAAATCTGAAGTCCAAGTCATGTTTCCAGAAAAAAATGAATTATTGTAGTTTCTCGCCCAAAAAATAAATAAATAAAAATCAAAATAAATTGGGAGTTAAAAATCTTCAACCCATGGAAAATACTAATTTAAAGTCAACAAATTCTGCTGACCTTACATTTTTAAGAAAAGTGAAAAATAAAAACATATTTTTCCTCTTATATATTTTTCCTCTTATTCGTTTTGACCTATTAATTTTAAGTTGTGCAACAAATGTTTTGTGACTTTTTTCTGATTATGACTTACATTATTCTACAGAATTAAAATTTATGTAAAGTTAGGGGGGGAACCTAAAACATTTGAATGAGGCGAGGGTGAGAGTGAAAATGTTAAAACAAAAATGGACAAAATAACAATTTGATGTAGTATTTACATTGTTTGAAGATATTCAAAGGTCTAACATTATATAATAAATAAAATAAATAAATAAATAAATAAATAGCCTTTTATTACGAATTAAAAATACAGGTTTACTTATTTTGCAAGTAAGTTACATTACATAATTTTATTTTATTTCTTTTTGTAAATCGGCATTACGCCGAGGCTACCACAAATGGTAATTGAAGTTGCCTTGTGTTATGGAAATATTTTACAAAAAATAATATAATCTTCTTACTAATATTAAGATGCTTACATTTTCACAACTTATAATTTAAAATGTTCCTGGATAAAATGAAACATGACTTTTTGTAGATGATAAGAAAAAATAACAATGATAATGTACTGACACAAATTATACCATATTTTTGCAGACACAAACATACATACAAACATCCATACATACTTATACCTTCATACATATAGAATAAAAATAAAA
>KZ651455.1:133091-177527 GCA_001010745.2 Gerris buenoi | reverse complement strand
TTTTTTTTTTTTTTTTTTTTTTTTTTTTTTTTTTTTTTTTTTTTTTTTTTTTTTTTATAAGTGATTAGATTTATTTATTTCTTTATTTAACAATGTTAAGTGAAAAAGAAAACCAGAACTATGATAACAAAAAAATATATAAAAAAAAATCATGCTAAATTGATAAACTGGATTCTTAAAAATAGAATAGTAAATCTGTAAATTTATGCGACAAAATTCAAGAGTACTTTTATTTGGCATGAAATTGCTTGGGACACGTGAAAAAAGCTTAACTACAACTTTGCGGGAACATCTGAAAGGCTGAAGTACAGGGTACGGGTTACTAAAGTCAAAATAGTATTTAGTACCCTTCATGATGCATGTCATTTGAAAGCTCTTAAGAGTACTGTAATTGTTGATGTGTGAACTTTTGGAATATTTTCATTTAAGAGGGGGTAAAATGGAAAAATTGAAAAAAAACATGCATTTTTAATTAAAAATTAGAAATAATACTTTTACTACAGTCAATTTTATCGTGAAAAAAGGCTGATTACGACAAAAATTCTAGGGAACTTTTTCTAGGCAACTTTTTGGCATGAATCGCTTGGGGCTCATCAAAAAAGCTTAATTCCAACATTAAGGGTCTGTCCGGAAGGTGGAGAGGGGAAAACTCATCTTTTTTTATTTCGTTTACTTTGCAAGTGGTAGATAAAAATGTTGTTGACATTAAATGTTGGGGGTAATGTGCTTTAAAATGTCTTTCATTGAGTACTTCAAAAAGTAGGTGGCTTTTCAAAGTGCCCAAAAACCTATTTATCGCTTTTTAACCCGAAATTTTTATTTCAATGGAGCAGTATAATTAGGGAAGTTGTTCATCTTGAAAATAGCTACACATTTTTATAAACTTTTATAGAATTTAAAACATTTTATAGACTAACCTTCTCTTAGGAAAGACCGTTTTGGAGTTATAGCGTGCGTAATTTAATAAGTTTGTGGAATAATAATAAGTTTAGTAATGATACTGATCAGAGCTTATGTAAGATGTATGAAGAAGTCATGTGCATTGCACACTGATAATATACATATAATTATCGTTGTAATTAAATATTAATCAATTCAACATTAATATAATTACGATTTTTTATGTTATTCAACGAATATTTCATTTAATGTTGCAATTTAATGTTGTAATTCATGTTATCGTTACAGAGAGTAGAAGCTTTTATTTTGTTTATCATTTTTTTATGAATTTTTCTGACTGCACTTCCTCTATTGTGTCAGTTGATTCTACCTCAATCTCTAATGTACTTTGATCCGTTTTACTGGTTGACATTGAATGTAAGAGTATAACATAGGAGATGAAATCATCTTCTGCTTCTACAAATGGTACTTTGCTGCAATTTTGTCAGCCACAGTGTTTACATGCAACTGAGCATGGGAGGTGCCTTCCTGCAACCGCATGCTGCAACGCATTATATATTTTATCTACGATTAATACGTAATATAAACATTACATCTCTGTTTAGATTCGTAGAAAGTGATTCTTTACACACCTGTATTAATTGCGCATTCGATTGATACGTAATATAAACATTACATCTCTGTTTAGATTCGTAGAAAGTGATTCTTTACACACCTGTATTAATTGCGCATGCGTGTCTCATTGTTATGAACAATTCCTCTTTTTTTCCACTCTAGTGACGTAAAGAAGAAGAATTCCTCTTTTTTCCACTCTAGTGACGTAAAGAAGAAGAATTATCAACTTTAAACACGATTAGCGAGTTTCTTTACATTTAACATAACTAATTTAATAAAAGTAACTGTTTGTTTCGAGTTTTTTTGTGAAAATCAATGAGTGATTTAAGTGATAATGAAGAATATGAGGAAAATAATACGCCTTCCGAAATAATTAATTCGGCACAAAATACAACTAACGAATTGATGTCATCTTTATCAAAAGATAAATACTGAAATACGAGCTTACATACAGGAAGTTTATTATTTTTTTCTGCAATTATTATTAAAAATCTAACAATCGTAGATAAAGTACGGTACGCAACTCGAGCAAAAACGGCATTTTGCATTGCTCGTGTGGTTTTTACTACCCTCGCTATCGGTCGGGTGTAAACTCCACACTCGCATGCAAAATGCTACTTTCCACACTCGACGCTTAATGTACTATTACAGCAATGCAACGCATTGCAATGTGTTTCATGAGTCTTTCCGGTACCCCGATTCTATTTGTACCCAAAGTTCTAAATGTACATCAATTATTATTTATAATCGTGTTTCTAACATCAAGTAAAGCAAGTAAACCAATTTTCATTCATATAGGATCAAAAAAAGAATCTGGGGGTCCCCGGAAAGGGTGTAGAAGGGCCCATGGAAGGGAAGTAGAGCAACTTTTAGTGGGGGCCCCCAAAACCTTACCACCGGCACTGCATTTAACCCCTGTCTTATCATGAAGGATATTACTATTTTGACTTTTGTACCCTGTACTCCGTACTTCCGCCTTCCAGAACGGTCCCGCAAAGTCTCCCAATCGATTTCAAGCAAAAAAAAAATCCTTTCGAATTTTTGTCGCAGACGGCGTTTTAACACGACAGATTGATTGTACTAAAACAACCTGGTCTGTGATGTATATTGATATTGTATAGTATGTATAGTGTATTGTATATTGTAGATTTTATAGTTAGATAAATAAACAAGTATACTCACAATAAACGCAAATTTATCAAATCAAAGCGTGGGAAACATCAATGGCTTATTATGCAATAAAAATGGGAAAATAAGGACATTTAAGTAATAAGGTTCAATACTTCAATATTCTTCAATATATAGTGGAAAAATTGAACCATTTTGTATAAGAGAATATCCGGTAGTGTAAATCACGTCAATATTAAAGTAATTCGGTCCTCAAGCCGGATATTCCCTACCAAGAGAACATTATAGATTTTACAATTTCTTTGCCAATTTAATACGATTTATAGCGCATTATAGAAAACTTTTTATACAGCTTATATTATCCTATAACACATAAAAATAACTTCTTTTTTTGACAATGTTATGCGCTTTTTTATACAGAATGTGGTTTATAGATAGGTCAAATAAGAGATAAATTTAAAAAATACCTTCAAAACATCCATGGCTATATTTTGACCCTCTATATATATCTTCAGGCTATATAGGCTATATATATATCTACAGTTTTACTCTTGATCGGGGCTTGTCATCTCCATTAAATATCAAGCACTTGTCATTTCTTTTAGAAAAGAGAATACTTTGCTTGCATTTTGTATACTGGAAATGTTAAGCCAAAGCAAGTTTAAAAGCCCGTAGATTAAGAGTCATGGCCAAGAAAGGATAAGGAAGGTGTTAACCGAAGGAGGTTTCCTTTCGGTACACACGATTTCATCAGTCCATCTGAAGGTCTCTCGCCTGAGCGTATGATCCGGCGTATTATGATCCACCTGAGCGTATTATGATCGGGTCTATAATAGATGAGCAGTAATACGTTAAAATTGGCTAAAGAAGTTAGTTTCACAAAAAACTAAAGCGACATCCAGCTGTGTTGTACTCAAGATTTTAAGTATGTTATTTAAGTACAACCTATAATTGTCCACATGACAGTAATTAAGCCAAAATATAAGTTTAAATTCACAATACAACTTGTTTTTGTCCTCTCCGAGTGTGAAGAGGAATCATCTGTCGAAGCGTTCCCCCGAGTCGTCCGCTAGAGACCTCTGCTGAGTCCTTTACAAAGTGCTCTGCGTCGACAGCTGAAAGACTGTCGGAACCCTTTACAAGTTAAAATATATACATAATACCATTCGCTTTACGCCAAGAGTATTTTTAATAAATTCTAATTTGTTATGCAGGAGGGGTACGAGTGTCAGTGTTGTCCAGGCTATATAGGACCACATTGTGAGGAGAAAGATGCTTGCTTTCCTAGCCCTTGCCTTAACGATGGTATCTGCGTAGACATCTCCCAGGGTCATCAGGGTTCTTCCTTTCAATGCCTTTGCCCATATGGTCAGTATTTTAACTTCTTATGCCTCGTTTACATTCAAACCACTTCCGTGGAAGTGAGCAGGGAAGTTGACAGGAAATTGAGCAGCGCGAGACCGTAAAAAGGTTACTTGCCACAGTAAACAGGAGCTGACACGCAACACGCAACGCTGCCCGTTGCTCCTTTCATTGGCGGTTTTTCGTGCGGAAGTCGAAGGACAGGTAGCTCTAGTGGCAGGGAATGTTTACACTCTTCTCTTCTACTTACTTGTCATAAAATTTTGGAAAATGCTCCAATTTCGCTGAAATTTGCAGAAATTAAAGCTCGTTAAAAGAAAAACATTCCCACAGAATTTCATTTTGATATCTGCCACCATTTTGAAAATATCAACATTTTAAACTATAACGCTAAATAATTTTGGAACTATTTTATTTCGATAATATCAACGAACGAAATATCGATAAAAACGGTTTAACATAATGGACAGAATGCAAGTTGTCACTGACGCTGCAGTTCCTTTGACGTCCTCCATTGTCCAAGGTAGAATGAGAAGCAAGTAAGCACTGCCCTTGATACTTCCACAGAACTATTTTGGGAAGTAGTGGAGGGGCTGAATGTAAACGAGGCATTACATTTAGTAAATATGCAATAATGTACTTTTAAATTATTATAACTTATTTTTCCATATTTTCTAAGCAATAAATTATTGACGTATCTGATAAAAGTATAATAGAGTAAACTTAAATTTATATTTTCTCTTCCATATTATAATTAACAGGGTTCAGAGGAAAGGTTTGCGAAGACAGTGGTGACCCTTGCGAATCTTTGCCTTGTCAACATGGAGGTAGTTGTTCCCAGACAAATGAAACTGCTGCCCAATTCAAGTGTGCTTGTCTCGAAGGGTACGCAGGAACTGTCTGTCAACAGCAGGTGGATCCTTGTGCCTCTTCTCCTTGTCAGTACGGGATGTGTGTCTCTCAGAACCGATCTGACAGCTATAACTGCTTCTGTAAACCAGGTTAGTGGAAAAAGTTCACAATGTATTTTGCAATTCTTTGTTTAAAAACTCTCTTTGTGTAGTTGAATAAATTAACAATATAAAAATATAACTGAAGTTTTTCTTTTGTGGACTTGAGGTTTCTTATTTGGAGTTCGTTGTTGTTTGGAATGAAAGTCCTTTTTTTTCTTTTTTTATTATATTTTAATGTACAAGCTTTCACCCAGGGAACCTGGGCTTCTTCAGGTTTTTAATGTTAAAAATACTGTAAATTTGGAGTAAAATGGTCAAAATGAAAAAAGTAAAAATGAATTTTGGAAATGAAAGTCTTANAATATTATATTTAATACAAATAAAAATAAATAATTCAAAATTTTTGATTAGGTATGTCAGTTAAAAAAATAAAATAAATTCTTTTCAAAAAAACATCTAAAAACAATCAAAATTAACTTGGTAACTTGGTAAGACTTTCATTTCCAAAATTCATTTTTACTTTTTTCATTTTGACCATTTTACTCCAAATTTACAGTATTTTTAACATTAAAAACCTGAAGAAGCCCAGGTTCCCTGAGTGAAAGCTTGTACATTAAAATATAATAAAAAAAGAAAAAAAAGGACTTTCATTCCAAACAACAACGAACTCCAAATAAAAATATAACCTTAGTTTAATATTAGCCATGTTTATATGGTAGAAAACTATTTCAATACAGTAACCGTGTTTAACTAATGTCTGTTTAAGCCTCGTCCAGATTGCCGAACAGAGCAGAGGAACCGAGCCGAGCATTGGTCTCTGCGCATGCCCAGTCTGAGATGCACATGCGCCCTTAAAACTGTACATACGCAGAGACAATTGCTCTGCTTGTTTCCTCTCTTCGGTTCTGCAGCCTGGACGAGACTTAACATGACCGTATTGACTTGGTATTTGAAAACATTCGAATACAGTTCTGACGTCATTAGAAAACAGCTGATTTTGACAAGACAATCATGATGGGTGAGAAAGAAGTTAATATTTTTGTACTGTCAAATATATCAGGTTACCCAGTGGAGAAACAAAACTGCGCATGCCCCGATGCGATCTCAATACAGTCAGGTGTTTACATGCAACTGAAGATGTGTTCAATACGATACAGTATACAATTCCAGACTTTTGGTGTATCGACCTTGAGATGAGCTTGAATAAATACGGGACGTTTATATTGAAAAATATCGTATTCTAATCGTTTTCAAAACACCATGCAAACATAGCTAATAGACCTGTTAAATGCAAGGATATTAAACGTAACTCATCTTCATAGTAATTAGTTTTGCTTGTTGTTCTATTCTTAATAAATTGTAGTCAAGTTCTTTCAACACATTTCAAAATTGCCACTCATGTAAAGTCTTTCGAAGATCTCTTAATGATAGGACTATAAATGTTCTAGTCAAGGTGTACTATCGTGTGTCATGTTCCGGAGTATAACCTTAAATAATAATTTGTCTAATTCATAAGAGGTCTATTATCAAGCAATCGTTAGTGTTACTATAATTGTTTTGTCATCATATGTTTCGCCTACATTATTTACCAATGTAAAACCTGAGAAAAACTACAACATTTTGAACCGTCCGATTTTGAAAATGTTTTCAATAGGTTTCGCATTAAGTAGTTAGAAATTAGCTCCTTTGTGCCACTCATTGCTGAAGAATATTAACAACATTTGTAGTCATTTCAGCATTTATAATTTTACAACTCAGAATTTGATTTTCCTATTAATTCTTAATATCTTCCAGTGTTAACATAATATTTTTTATTTTATTTGTGTCCCCTTGTGCAATTACTAAAGAATGAGGTAAAAATCTATTCCATTCAAGCAAATACCCACATGAGTATGAATTGAATCACACAAACAATCTGATTGGAACATCAAAAAAGAATCATGTACCGTATTTGATTTTCAGGTTATACTGGAACTCTTTGTGAAATGGAGTATAACGAATGCGAATCTAGTCCGTGTCATCACGGTGGTACATGCCAGGATAAGGTGAACGGTTTCTCCTGCTCCTGCACTCCAGGATATACGGGCCCTACTTGTCAAACAAAGGTTTGTTAAAGAATATAGATTTAGTTATAGATCCTAAAGAACCAGCGTGGCCGTGTGGGTTAAGTTACTTACCACGTCTGCTCGGCCATCACTGAATCATGAGTGGTACGAGATGGGGTTCGATTCCTCGCCGTGACGCTCTTATTTATATGGCTCACTATTGATCATATCATACTCGCTTCGGCCGTACAATGTACAAATGTATGATGCGTGAAGTGGTTGGAATTCTCTACTACGGGGTGTAAAAAGGGCCTAAAAGATGGCCTAATTGCAAGGTTCGAACATGTGGTTTCGTCCTACCCGTTCTAGTAGGAAGTACTAAACTACTACTACTAATAGTTATAAATCCAACAATGTATTTGCTGACATAGTAATAGAAGAACTGCTAGCAATACCATTCTTTTCTAAGAGAAAATTGGTCCAATTTTAAGTAAAGACATTTCTTATCATGGACTTTATCACAGAAAATATTTTTATGAAGAAAATCCTCGATTCACTGCACAGAATTAATGACATGTTAAATATATATTTGTGTTCAGAGGTTCCTATTAATTTAAATTGGAAATTTTTGCTTAAATTCTAGAAATATTTTTTAATAATATAAAGGATGGACTGGACAGCTCCCTTAATAACTATCTCTATTTTATGCCCTAAAAAAATACTTTAACATTTATGAGAAAAGGTTTTGCCCCCTTTCATCGTTAGCGGTGTTTTCGTCGCTTCGTTACCACGAAATATATACGAACGTTACAATTCTTATCGAGTTTATTGAAAAATATAAATGAGAAAAAAAATAATATTTTTTTTTTTTATGTATAAAGATATTTTTCCAAGTATTGATATACAAAACATTGCCCCGATGCGATCTCAATACAGTCAGGTGTTTACATGCAACTGAAGATGTGTTCAATACGATACAGTATACAATTCCAGACTTTTGGTGTATCGACCTTGAGATGAGCTTGAATAAATACGGGACGTTTATATTGAAAAATATCGTATTCTAATCGTTTTCAAAACACCATGCAAACATAGCTAATAGACCTGTTAAATGCAAGGATATTAAACGTAACTCATCTTCATAGTAATTAGTTTTGCTTGTTGTTCTATTCTTAATAAATTGTAGTCAAGTTCTTTCAACACATTTCAAAATTGCCACTCATGTAAAGTCTTTCGAAGATCTCTTAATGATAGGACTATAAATGTTCTAGTCAAGGTGTACTATCGTGTGTCATGTTCCGGAGTATAACCTTAAATAATAATTTGTCTAATTCATAAGAGGTCTATTATCAAGCAATCGTTAGTGTTACTATAATTGTTTTGTCATCATATGTTTCGCCTACATTATTTACCCATGTAAAACCTGAGAAAAACTACAACATTTTGAACCGTCCGATTTTGAAAATGTTTTCAATAGGTTTCNTATTGGAATAAATGTGGTTGCCTTAGTGTAGCAATAACACATTATTTCGAGGTGATTCGTTGCCGTTAGGACACTACTCGATTATGTAAATGATAATTTATGTTTGTCAAAAATTTAATTAAAACGACGTAATGTTATATTCGTAAGTAGAATTTATTTATGAGCTTTTTAGTCAAGATGCTTAAATATGGCCAATCTAAATAATGTTTGGAGTCTAACAAGAAATGCTTCTCATAAAGAACTCGTGTAGAATTGTGCTCTTATACCAGATATACCAACTGTGTTTTCAGTAGGTCTACCACGATAATTTTTCAATGAAAACCTGACATATCAGTCTGCCATATAAGTATGAAGTTACTGTACCGCATGTCATGCCGGCATGCTGTCATCGCACTTTTGTATACTGTCCCTTAGTCGTCAATCATATAATAATAGTTACGAATTATTTTCTTATTATATACGAGTATAACTTTTTTAAACGATGTATTACATTGTTAGAACCTTTATTTCAGTCGTCCTTCTAAATGGCCGCCATCTTGAAAATATTAAATGTTAAATTTTAATAGTTTTTTTTTCTCTTTCCTACTCTTTGAGACGTTTATAAAAATATAAAAAAATATAATTACCATATCATGGTGACTAAAAACTTTTTGTTTAGTAGTCCATCATATTGGCCGACATCTTAAAAATATTAAGTGTGGGATTTCCAAAAACTATATAGTTGTCACAAATTATAAGATGCGCCTGAGTCCTGAATTTCGTTTAAATCGAACTTTTTTTTACATTGGATATCGTTAGATAAACTAACTCACAAACAAACTTTTCAAAGCCCAGTTTAATAAAATGAACAACTCACTACGCATGTTCAAATACAAGGAGTTAATCTTAGTATGTAGAACAATACGAGTTTATTGAGTCCTCACTCTCTCACATGACTTTTAATTGAAAGTCGACTTTAAAAATAACCAAATCTAAAAGAAATAAATTTTCCACGGCATCAATGCGTCCGTATGCCCAACTCTAACTCTTAATGTATGGTAAAATGTTAATGTTTGTGTTTAAAAATTTTCATGTGTGGTAGTTTATAAAACATCTGTTCTTAGATTAAAATAACACGTAAATGTGTTATGTAAATAACATGTCTCTCCAAGTAAAATAACACTTGATGATTTATCAAAGCAGCTTTCGGTCCTAATAATAACACTTTTTGTATTTGCCTTCAAAACCGTCTATCTGTCTGTTTGTTTGTCAGTCTGTCTGTCTGTCGTTAATCCACCTGTATCTCCGAAAATACTCAAAAAAAAAAAAAGTGATTTTATGTGTAACAAACAACCCAAACGCAGAAAAATTATGGAAAAGCCCTAAAAAATCATCCCTTAAAAACAAGGGTTGAAATTTTTATTGTAAGAGAGTATGACGCCTTAAGGACAAATCTATATTTTGCACCATATGACCTTAAATATCTCGTGTTTCGTATTTTCCCCCTCTACTTTTTTAATAAATTAAAAAACAAATCACAGATATTCTTTTTTTATCAAAAAAAAAACAAAAATAATTTTCTAAGAAATTTTTCATGCGTCACAAATTATATGGGGGAAAAAAGTTCTAAGAAATGAATATTTCTATTGTTCCCGCTACCTATAAAAAAAATGAAGACTACCAATGTCATCTGCATCTAGAATTTTATCGACACATTTTGTTATGAAATAACAAAAGCACAACATATAACAATGTAATATAAGGAGTCCTCACTGATACTCCAGGAGATAGCGTACAAAAAAATGTGTGGCTAACATCATGCTAGAAATTTGTGTATAAGTAAATCTGTTGGTGCCTTTTAAGAATTCGTGGTCGGCCAAGTTCGTCTGCGGGACATTTTTGGTGGACAATGAGATTTTCATGATCCTGAGTACGAACTTAGTTAGTAGACCAATAATCAAGTTGATAGTTCTTCACTTGATAGGTTAGTTAGTTAAATATTACTTCAAATCAAAGTGGTCACCTATTAAGTGACAAACTACCATCAAGTTGATTTTTGGTCTACTAACTAAGTTCGTACGCAGGATCATAAAAATCACATTTTCCACCAAAAATTACGGGACATGGCTGCTCTACACCGGTTTGTTTTCTTTCCAGTGCCTAGTGCTAATAGCAAATCTATGTCTCGCAGACGAAAATAGCCGACCAAATACTCTTAAAAGGCATCAAAAGATTTACTTATACACACAATTCTAGCTTGATGTTGGTAAGACACTTTTTTGCACGCTATCTCCTGGACTATGATGACTTTTAATTAAAACTCGTCTTAACAAATAACTAAATCTAAATAAAATAATTAAACCACAGGAGCAATGCGTCTGTATGACAAACTCTGACTTTTAAAACATTTGCAACAATTTTATTGGTTTGATTTCTTTTTTTTAGGTGGATCTTTGTGGAACTGAGCCTTGTGGAAGACATAGACGTTGTCTAGATCGAGGAGATTCGTTCATTTGTCAATGCCCTTCAGGATTTACTGGTCCGGACTGTTTGATACCGACAAGAGCAGTAAGTTAGAAAAAAGTCATTATAAACTGCACTCTATTTGCAAAGGGACGGGGGAAGAAGAAGGAAAAACCCTTTACTTGTGACATTTCCAATAAAGTAATGAGGACAGTGGTGCTTTAGACGGCAGGTTAAGGGGTCTTGAAAATCTAATGATTGGAAAGGGAGACTCAAGCGTGATTTTTATAATGAGAATTCCTTCCACACTCATTCCAAAGTCATTGAGACATCGAGAAATTTCTTTTTATAGATTGATTTTAGATTGAAGGATATGTTTTAACGTTACAAGATCATAAAAGAAACTGCAAATATAATGTAATATGTAATCCTCCTTTCGTTAGCCCCTTTAACATCTTTTCATCAATACAAGAAAATATAGTTCTATATTTTACTTTCCCATCTACAAATTATTGGATGTTTTGACTGAGATATTTGTGGTACTACTTCAAAATTATGACTAGAGATGTAAAAGCAAGTAACACAATAGTATTTGTCACCACAATTTTATATTAATTATCATCAAATACGTTAAAACAATTTATATCATCTTCTGTGTTGAGTTTAGGATAGTAAGAGTAGAAATATTCTGCTAGATACATATTTACAAGCTTGTATAACTTAAAGCAGTTGAGATAAATAGTGTTATACCTGACCTAACCCTATACCGAGTTTCGCCTTCGATCTTCACTTCATATCTCTTACCTTTGGATCCTTAATCCTTATACAGCCCTAGTCTACCCTTACTTTGTACTGTGAAGCAGCCCCAACTCTATCAAGCCGCTTGATCATAACATCGCGTCAAGCTGATTGACACAATCTTCAAGCCACCTTGGGGTGCATCAAGCATCCCATCAATCTTTTCATCAACACTCATTTGTAGCAGATTTTTCTACGAGTGAACTGCTCCTCCTAGACTGTAGTATATCAGTTATGTGTAGATACCTTGTTTCGAATCAGGATTTAGGGTGTGAGCAGGTGATTTACGTAATGCTTGATCAAAATTGCTTTGGACTATCAAGCGCTCCACCAAGCCGCTTGACTCATTCAAACTTTCCATCAATCTCCGTCAAGGCTTGACTCAAGCATCAAACGGGTTCCTAGACTATCCAATCATGCTTGACGTGCTGTTTTGATCAAGCGGCTTGATCGTGTAGGGTCTGCTTTAGTTTGTCATTAAAGCTTGTAAATATGTAGCTAGTAGAGATTTCACTTTTACTATGTTAACTCTTATCATTTAAGGTAATATAAAATTTTGAAACACCTTTATTAATAATTAATATAAAAGTGTGAGGAAAATAATGTTACTTTTAATTAACCTTTCTAGTCATAATTATTTATCATCTATATAATAATATATATCTTCTATGTGATTGTGATTGTGCATAAAATCAATATTGATTAAATTTGCATGTTTTAAAAAATGCCTGTCTGTGCAAGGAGGCTTAGTTATTGAATATATTTAAGACACCTAGAAGACCATAAAATTTAGTGAACGAAAAGACAAGGCTTAAGGAGGGTTTGCAGGTGTGTTACATTGAAACGCTGGTGGTGGACTGTATAAATGAAATTTGTTGGTGAATCTTCAATTTTTTTGAGGTATCGATGATATAGAAGCGGTATATTGAGCAGAAGAATAATGTATCGAGTTAGCTATATATGTAAAGAGTATATAAGGCGTAGTGGTATGGTGGACTCACACCAAAAAACTAGAATAGGTAACATTTAATAGGCGCAGTAACATAACAGTTAGATTTGAAGTGAGTATAAAATTAAAGCCTCGTCCAGACTGCCGAACGTAACTCAGGAAACGAGCAGAGCATTGGTCTCTGCGCATGCCCGGTCTGAGAGCGCAGGCGCACTTTAGAGTAGTAAATTAGGGGCTTAAAAAGTAAACAAAGTGTTGCCAAATGTTTTATTAAACATTTTGCACGGAGTGGAGTTAATTACTATTAGTAATACTATTAGTAATAATTACTTTAGTGCTTGCTATAAAAAACAACAATTATTTAAATATTACATTGTTTAGGTATGTCTGGGGAATCCATGTCGTAACGGAGGCACTTGCTGGACATCGTTAGACTCCTACTACTGCGCATGTCGGCCAGGATTTACTGGAAACAGTTGTCAAGGTTTATTAATATAACCATTTTCTGATACAATTTTTTTAAAAGTTAACTTTTATTTTTTTGCTTGTTTTAAAATTATTTTAAAACAAATTCCTAAAACAATAATGTACTAAAGCTTTATTAGTTGCGTAAAAAGTTCTAAATTTCGATGTTAAGTGAAAATTATTGCCAATTATATTTAGCCAATGATGATAGAAGATGTTTAGAGAAATTTATTTACAAAAAGGTTAAAATCAAAAATGATTGTTACAATTCAGCATCAGAAAAAACTTTAGGCGTAACCAATTTAGAAAGAACTATTTTTTTAAATTAGGAAATGAAAAATGTATACTATATCAAATATTATTGCACCATGGATTTAATTTTTAAGCTTCATGTTATAATATTTCAAAAAAAAAGTATTTCTAAATTGTTAATTTAAAGTTATTAAGTACCAATTGGCACTTATTCTTAATTAAGATTTCATAATTCGATTAGGATAACTGTTTTTGCTATATTTCTATGTGTCATTTATAAATAGTTTCTTATTTTGGAAAAATATTGGACTCTAGTGGATTTGATCGAAAGGGTTATTAATAATTATGGCATATTTCAAGTCGAATGTATTAGCAAGTAAATGTGCTTACTCGTAAACATCTTTATAATGTAACATTTTACTTGCTTTAAATAGTCTTGAGGCTCTGGGACATAATAAGTATTCGCTGGAAGTGAACTGGCGTCTTTTCGGTACCAAATGGCATTTGGTAACAGAAGGCTCTACGGCCTATTGTGCTACAACCCTCTGTTATTTTCTACTTATTAACCCTATTATTATTATTAATATTATTATTTATTATTATTATTATTATTAGATGATTCTAAAGGAAAAAATACAATTGACTCGTCTTGAAGACTGAAAATGCACTTCTTGGTCCTTTCATGAATTGGGAAACTCTATACTTAAGCTACACCGCCTGTATAATGATGTAATAGAGTAAGTATATATAACTGATATAATGTTTCAGACGAGCTGGTTGTGGAAGTAGTTGGTGGAGAAGGTCTAGAAGAAGCCCCTCCACCGCCACCTCCAGCAACTTTACATCTTCATAGTATTACTGTGGCTGCCTCCACACTATTAGCTGCTATGCTTTTTGTTGTACTTACTGTAAGTTTAGTTTTCATATTATTATTACTATTAATAATTTAATAATGGAGTGTTTGGATCTTTGAGGTAGGGAGAAGAAGAAGACTAACCTTGCTTTATGTTACGTAGCAACGTTTTGAGAATCCAAACACTCGATCATTAAGTATTTCTACTGGGCACACTTAGCATTCATGTGAATTGATAATTTAGTTTGATAAAATTAACAAAAGAAAAACCGAGCGTGTAACAAATACTAGTATTAGAAATTATATATATATATATTTTTAATATGGGTATTTCTATCATTGTATTCTAATATGTATTGTTATTTCTAATAAAACTATCAGTTCCTTAAACATTTTTTGAAAAGGGGTTAAGATAGAAACCTATGTTTACTCATTTTTGAAATTAGAGCATACTGTGGGGCTTTGCCTGCAAATTAAATAAAATGTAAAAGGGGAAATCCAACTCTTAATAGCTAAACCACATAAAACCGTATTGATTAATAAAAATTTCAAGTAAATTTAAAATTATTTAAAAAATTATTCAAGTTTTTTCTTTTACTTTGTTATTTATAATGCTGAATAAAATTGATCTTAATGTTTTCTAATTTCAGGTAGTTGTATGTCACTGTAGAACACATGAAACTTACAAAAGGTGTTGCTTTGAAAAATCAAATGCAACCTTATTTCCATCAACACTCAGCGCTTCCTTCGATAACAAGCTTAAAAAGAACGTGTATGTATTAAAAATCTTTAATTACGTTATACAGGGTGGCCCTTAAGTCAGTTGAAAAATATGTTGTAACTTGGTATGTAGGCTTCCGCGGGTAGATTCGTCATAAACAGCTTGGGTTTCCGGTGAAATCCGTGTCACGAAGGGGTTGATATCCGACGTTTCGCTTCCACTACTGGAAGCATCTTTAGGGGTGTGGTGCATCGTGATGTTGACTCGAATCAACACCACGATGCACCACACTCCTGAAGATGCTTCCAGTAGTGGAAGCGAAAAGTCGGATTTCACCGAAAACCCAAGCTGTGTATGTTGAAACTTATTGTAAACTTTCTATTCATTGTTCATCGAATAACAACAAAAAACACACTTATAACAATTAGACTTAACCTCAATTTAAACTACAACAATAATTTACTGAACGACAACAATTACCAACAGCTGTGGTATGGTTTGTAACAACAGTTAACCTTAAAAATTGCTGGCGTCAACTGGCTTATGGGCCACCCAGCCACCCAGTATTATGCATAATACGAATGCCCTTGTAATGGTCTAAGTCTCTGACCCGCAGACCACGACATGTCAGATTACTGCTTCATAAATTTTAATTTTAGAATTTCGGGGAACATTAGAAAAAAAGCTATTACCCATTTGTAGTTGAGATACCTTTTATTTGTATCTTTAGATGTTTTGTGGTTGAAATTTAATCTTTTGATTTATGTTTTATCTGTTTTTAGATTAGAGAACACTAGAAAACCAGGATGTGTTTTGGATCATGCAGATATGTTCTGCGCTTTGGATCTTAGTGACAGCCAGAGCTCTCCTCTAATACAGTGAACGGATTTTTAAATAAATAAAAAAATCACTTTTTTGTCTGAATCATTAAAAAAATTCAGTGGCGTCTTAAGACTTGATTAAAAATTCAGTTAAAAATAAAATCACGTCACTGAGCACCAAGGATTCTGCTAGCAGCCACAATAATTTTTGAAAATTACAAAAAACCAACAACAAATGTGACGTTACTTCAGATATTATTAAAAAAACAAAAAGAAACAAAACTAGAGGGAGTTTATTGATTATACTCAAGACAGGTATGATTTCAAAACTAAATGGAAAGAGTAGTGAGGAATTAATTGTATACGTGGTCAAATATAATTTTTGACCTTTTTAATCTTAAGAAAAATGTAGGATATTCATACGTAAAACATAATCATTTTTGGCATTTTCATTTCTTTACTTTGGCACATAAACTCGAAAAGCGTTACCAAAAAGCGTTACATGAAAATCACTGTCTTGCAGACTCGTATGCAAGCATTTTTATGTCGATTTTATTTTACACTTAAGTATCCATTACATTTCGTTTATTTTTAATTATTTTAATTTCTACTCAATGTAGATAGTGTAATTTTCCTGTCCTTTAGTTTAAATTCTCTTTGTCTTAAAACGTTTATGTTAGAACTTTTAATACCTATCAACTTTATACACGAATGTTACACTACCGTTTTGAGTAAAGCTTAATAGGTTATCTTGTGCACATGAACATTAAGTTACAGTTTTGAATAAAGCTTAAAAGGTTTTCTTGTGCACATGAACATTAATTTACCGTTTTGAATAAAGCTTAAAAGGGTTTCTCGTGTACATGAACATTAAGTTACCGTTTTGAATAAAGCTTAAAAGGTTTTCTCGTGCACATGAACATTAAGTTACTGTTTAGAATAAAGCTTAAAAGGTTTTCTTGTGCACATGAACATTAAGTTCCCGTTTTGAATAAAGCTTGAAAGGTTTTCCTGTGCATATGAAAATTTATTGTACATAATCAACAATAAAATCAACTGATAATTGTTATCACTCAAGTCCTTTTATGAAGTGGAAATTTAAGAGTGATATTTCATTGATTATAAGCCCTTATGAACAAATTATGGGTCATTAGGTATAATAAAACTAATTAACGGCTATGATTCCAGAATTTTGAGGAATAAAAACAACAATCTAAACCACATTTTTATGTGGTTATTTAGACATTTAGTTTTTAAATCATACCTAATATTCTTTTTGTATTTGTGTAAACTATTTATTGGATTTGTCAAAAAGGGTTAATTACATGTACATGTTGGTTAAAGTTCTAAATATTTTACGGTTTAAATTTCATATGCTTACTTTAAAACTTCAATACAGAGATATTAATGACGATTTATAGACAAAGTACTTATTAACGGAGTAATTATTATTAACTAAAGAAATATATAACCTTATTCCGTATTCAAAATCATTCATATTTACTCTGTTAAATAAATTATGTATAAGGTATTTTCTATTTTGAATCAAAAGATATATGTGCAATATATTTTATCTGTACATATTATACGTTGAAATAGATTAAAAAATTAACTAGAACTCGGAAATTAAAGCGGGAACTGTAAAGAGTTTAATAGGTTACCTCCTAAATAAAAATATATAGTGAGTAGGAATTTTTAATCAAAGTGATATGGAAATCATCAATCCTATTAGTGGGAATGTTATATCAAAGCGATATAGTTTGTGTGAAATTATCAATCCTATTATTAGGAATATAATATCAAAGCGATATAGATTGTGTGAGATGATCAATCCTATTAGTAGGAATGTGGTATCAAAGCGATATAGTTTGTGATGATCAATCATATTAGTAGGTATCAAAGCGATATAGTTTGTGTGAGATGATCAATCCTATTAGCAGAAATGTTATATCAAAGCGATATAGTTTGTGTGAGATGATCAATCCTATTAGTAGGAATGTAATATATAATATCAAAGCGATATAGTTTGTGTGAAATGATCAATCCTATTAGTAGGAATGTAATATCAAAGCGATATAGTTTGTGTGAGATTATCAATCCTATTAGTAGGAATGTAATATCAAAGCGATATAGTTTGAGTGAAATTATCAATCCTATTAGCAGGAATGTTATATAAAAGCGATATAGTTTGTTTGACATGATCAATCCTATTAGTAGGAATGTTATATCAAAGCGATATAGTTTGTGTGAGATGATCAATCCTATTAGTAGGAATTTAGGAATGTAATATCAAAGCGATATAGTTTGTGTGAATTTATGAATATGAATAGTAATGTGAACATATACCATCAAAACAAAAGTAGCCCATCCATTATCAAAGATATTTTACCAAATTGACAAATTTATGAAGTAATAGATTCAACCACTATTTATAATTAATAAATTATAAATAGTTAATTATTAATAAATTAATAAATTGATTTTAAAACAAGTAAACATTGTAATTTAAATCGTATAATACAAAACTCTCATGTTTTACATGTAATTTTTATTATTTTAATGTGCGTGTAGATAAATTATTTGTAAATATAAATTGTTGTTTTTAATATTTAATTACCTATTTATAAATGTGTATTGCTGACAACGAGAATATATAAAGTATAATCAAATTTTAAAACTCCCTAGTCGTGAGGTCTCAACTAAATTACTATGCAAGCTAAAACAAAAACAATAAAATCGTAATTAAAAAAAAAATGTCATTAAACATTTTTAAAATAACAATATGACATGGGACGTCTTATACATTCGTCTTATATATTTTGCTCATGGTACTTATTGGTTGTTAATAAATAACAAAAAATATAAATATATAAATATATATATTTGTGTTGCCCTTATTTTTGTATACAAAATTATGGTAAAATGGAAAAGGAAGTGAAAAAAAAATTAATAATAATAATAATAATTTAAAAAACCTTTCTAAATATAGTTTGTTTTGTACGTTAAATCGCATCAATTAAGGATGAAAGGTTAAAGTAAAAATTCACGCGATTTTTGAAGACTTATAGAAGGTTTTATATTCCTAGATTGAAACAGAAAAGTTTTCTTGGCTAAAATTGTTTTATTTATATAGTTTGTGATTGTACTTAAAAAAAGTATAATTTGGTTAGTTCTGTCGCTTTGATTAATGATTATAATGAAAGAATCATCCTTTGTGATCTTAAAGATTCCAGGAAGTCCCTGGCAATATAGTCAAAACAGAAATAATCTGGCTTTATTTTTCAGAAAGATAAGACTTCATAGAAAGGTAATTACTTCAGTAATGACTCCTAATCGTGTTAGTAAATTGATTTTCAAAAAGTAAGGATCTTCTAGTTACTTTTTATGACACTAATTTGAATGATACGAAATCCGTCTCGACTAAGGCGGCTTTCACACCGAAGTAGCAAGTCGCAGGATGCATGCGTCCTGGTGGCAAGATGCATGCATCTTATAAACACCGGACTGTATAATAGAACGAGAGCTGCCACACGACGTGCATCCTAGATGCAAGTAGCACGTGCCACTTCGGTGTGCACGCTCGTGTCATAAGGATGCAAGACGCACATGCCACTTGCGTCCAGGATGCAGAGTGCATCTTTGGTGTGAAATGCCCCTAAGAGGTTAGGACTTTATCATATATGAATTTGAATGAAAGCAGCAAGGCAGCAAGTGTAAATATGGTTTTAAATTTAAAATTTAGAGACTGTATTCTATGTTTAAGTTCTCGTATGTTCAAATCGAGAGCCACCAAATCTTAGAAGCGTCACGGAACAGAAGTTAGGATTTAATTATTATAGGAATTAGGATGCCAGTAACACATAGGAGAGAAGTGGATATAGATTTCAAGTTAAAAATTAAACGGATGCGATGTTATTTTTAAATCTTTGTCATAGTTAAAGAAGTGTCTTTAATCTTTAACTAGTGTGTTAGAAAATTCATTGACATTTTATTTTTACTCATGTAAAACTTTTGAGGCAGATTGAAGATTAATCTAATCGTCCGTCTTTCTTAGGAGACAGAGTAAAGATGAATCTAATTGTCCGTCTTTCTTAGGAGACAGAGTAAACATGAATCTAATTGTCCGTCTTTCTTAGGAGACAGAGTAAACATGAATCTAATTGTCCGTCTTTCTTAGGAGACAGATTAACCATGTATTTAATCGCCCGTCTTTCTTATGAGATAGATTAACCATGTAATTAATCGCCCGTCTTTCTTAGGAGACAGAGTAAACATGAATCTAATCGCCCTTCTTTTTTAGGAGACACATGAATTTAATAGTCCGTCTTCCTTAGGAGACAGAGCAAACATGAATCTAATCACCCGCCTTTCTTAGGAGACAGAGTAAACATGAATCTAATCACCCATCTTTCTTAGGAGACAGAGTAAACATGAATATAATCACCCGTCTTTCTTAGGAGACAGAGTAAGCATGCATCTATTTGTCCGTCTTAAACTTCGTCCCTACCAGAGCCAGAAGAAGTTCATGAAAGTAAGATATTTAATTACATCAAAAAATGATTGACAAAACAAATAAAGCATTATTAAAGAAAGTTATCCTAATTGATTGATTTTACAATTGTTTACGAAGAAGAAATTGTGTATCAAGATTTAAAAGATAAATAATAAATGTGATAAGTATAATCATAATAATATTAAAATTAACAAATTTATTAACTTTTTTTTTTATTGGTGTAAACCAATATAATATTTCAAACATAATATGTTGAAGCTTGGAATATATATAAAAAAAAAAAAATTAAATCCATGATGCAATAATATCAACTAATATTCTCTATTACTACAAAAAAAAAAAAAACCGTAAAAAATAATAACATAAAATAAAAATCTCAAAAAGAAATAAAAATAAAAGAAGGTAATGTTTAAAAAATAAAATATAAGTGAATGTTGTAAAAAAAAAAATAAAAAATAGAATATTTGTATTTAAATAATTACTCATTAATAAAATTGATTTCAGTGTTTTGTGTAAAATCGTAAATACTTAATTAATAATCCAGGCATATATATATGCCAAAAAAAATACGTAGTGCCAAATTATAAAAAGAAAATAATATAAATTATCACTACCAAATTCTTTTTTTTTTATTTAGTACAAAGTAAATATTTTTTTTGCAGAAATAAAAAATTAAAATAAACGTAAAATAAAACATTAATTTACTCGGAGAATATGTGACTTGTGTATTATACAGATTTATGATCTATATAATTATGTTTTTCTTTTTAATTTATTGATTTTTCAAAAATCTTCTACTTATCTTTAAATATAGTTAATGAGGTAGTAAATTAATTATTTACACAAAATACAATAAACAATAAACTCGATGGTTACTTTAATAAATAAAATAATATAGCTGCGTTATCTTTCATATTTTGTCGCAAAATGCTGATAAATATGTGTCATTCCTTTTCATATTTTGTCGCGTTTGCCAATTTTTCTGTAAATGGTTTTGCGTTATGTGGGTAAATTGTCTAATCCTTTTTGTCTATCAGATGAAGCCATAAGGAAAGAAATATAAATAAGTATACAGCAATTTAAATGCATAAACAATTTTTTTTTTTTATTTAGTTTAAAAAAGTTACTTTTAAAAAAAATAAAATAAAAAGACATCATCATCTAAAATTCAAGCACGGTTTTGTATTACCAATATTATAATGTAATAATACTTTTTTTTTATTTGCCAAGGTTAACTAGATGTCGAATTGGCTATTTAGTAATTAGTATTTACTAAAAATAAAATAGAAATTATATATTGGAGCAGATCCCCTAAGAGTACCTACTAATTAACCAATCGATCAAATATTTACCTTCAATATAATCCTAACCTGAAACTGTAACGATATCTTAAATATGAGGTATACATACATATAGTTGTATAGTTCGTTTATAGGTTGTCACCGAACGAAACCATACCTTTTCTATGGATATTATAGGAAATTTGACGCTTATCTAAAAAGTGCTTATGAACACGTGCCATGAAAAGTGCTTATGAAAGGGGCTGCAATTTCAGGAACCAAATAGTCTGTAATTCACCAAATTCCTCTTGAAATGCTGGAACGCGTGATGGAAAATTGGGCCCACAGAATGCATCAAGTTAGTCGCAGTTACGGTCAACAATTAAAAGAGAGAACTTTTGTTACATAAGATTGATAATTTGATGCAAATATTTTTTTTATGACAACAGTATCTCTAGATATATCACCCTTTATATTACAAAAGTGTGATATTCCTTTATTTCAAAGTACATTGAACCAAACTCCCTGGGTAACTTTGCTTGGGTAACTTTGTTACCCAAGCACATCCTACTTTTCATCATTTTATGGATATGAATGTAGGTGGACAACAAAGTAAAAGAGGTGAACGGTGGCGCGCTTTCTTTTCTGTTATTAAAGCCGCGTCTACACGATCCAAGTTGACTTGGACCAAGTAACTTTGATCAAATCCACATGGTCAAAGTAAAAATAAATTGGATGTCCAAGTTGACTTTGATAACCTGTTTACACGATCCAAGTAGCGTCAAAATAGTGTCAAAACTGATTTGGTCCAAGACAACTTGGATCGTGTAAACGCGACTTTATGGATATGTGGGTAACAAAGTAAAAAAGGTGAACGGTGGCGCGCTGTCTTATCCAAGTTTATAGGAACCATTTTCGTCAGCGTCAAATTTCTTATAAGACCCCTAAATTAGGAGAATTCGTTTGGGAACATTCCTTATATTTAACGTTTATCCAAATTGAGAAGAACATGTGGAGGTCATAAAGGAGATGAGAAAGCGGAGCGGAAGATCATTAAAAGCAGTTGAACTTGGCTAATTATTTGAAGTAGCTAAGTAGCTGCCTGGTTATGATAACCTCCCCTTTTTTTTAACCCAACTAGATCTCTACTGCGCATGCTCTTTTTCTCATTCTTCTAATTAATTTACTCTATCCAATCATTAATTAAATTGTATTTAAAATAAAAAATACAATTAGGTTCACAAAATTTAATAGTTAAACTTTATTAATTTTCTATAACTAAATGTTTATAATAATAATATACTATGAGTTTAAAACATTAAAGCAGCTTGCATAAATTTAATTTAAAATAAAATAAAATTATAAAAAGCTATTTCGTTATTGATTTTTACTAAAAAAAAAAAAATATTGTAACTAATAAGCAGCTCAATATTAAATGTAATATAATATTTTTTATTGTATATTTTTTATTTTAATTTTTTTTTTATTTATAATTTTTTAATATTTTTTTATACGAATTGTTAATAATCAATAATTAGTCAGAAATGTGTTAAATGTTAAATTATAATATTTTATGGAAACAAATTTTGTTTTTAACTAATTTTATTTAAGATTAACCTCGTCAGAGACACAAGTAAAACTTTATTATATTTCATCAAAAATCAATTGAACCGCTTTTTAATTACACTTCGATAATTTTTCTAAATATTCATTTTCATTATTTTGTTGCCACTTTTACTTAATCACTGTCAATAACAGTGATTAATTTTTATAAAATATATTTCAGATTGAAAAATTCATAAAAGAAAGAGTTTTTAACTGAAAATGATGTTATTTGCAATTAAAACCTATATTTACGCACAAAACAACATTTTAATATAGGTATATCACGAATTTATATTTAATAGTTAAGGCTACGATAGAATCTTTTAAAATATTATATTCTATTACTATACCGGATATAAATGAATAAGCAATGAGTTTTAATACCGGATATAAATGAATAAGCAATGAGTTTTAATGCCGGATAATCGTAAAATAAACAAGCAATGAGTCAATATCGGATATAAATGAATAAGCAATCAGTTTTAATACCGGATATAAATGAATAAGCAATGAGTTTTACTACCGGATAATCGTAAAATAAACAAGCAATGAGTCAATATCGGATATAAATGAATATACAATGAGTTTTACTGCCAGATAATCGTAAAATAAACAAGCAATGAGTTTTACTACCGTCTAGAAATAAATAAGCAATGAGTTTTACTACCGTCTAGAAATAAACTAGCAATGAGTCTTAATACGGATATAAATGAATAAGCAATGAGTTTTAATACCGGATGATCGGAAAATAAACAAGCAATGAGTCTTAATACCGTATATTAATTAATAAGCAATGAGTTTTACTACCGGATAATCGTAAAATAAACAAGCAATATATAAATGATTAAGCAATGAGTTTTAATAACGGCTAGAAATGAACATGCATTTTTTTAAAAAAGCGTGACTAATCTAATTGAAAATAAAATTTATTTTATTCTTTAATTGATTATGCAGTTGGTTTTTACTGCTGATGGGGTTAAATCAATTATTATGTTTAGTAGTGTTATTGTAATGATGAGTAACATGAAATTGTAAAATTAAACAGATTTAAATGTGTAAACTTATTTCTTCCCCCCTTTTCATCTATAGAATTGTTCAAATAACGAGAAATCGCCGAACACGAGAAAACAATACCTTAATAGAGATTATATTTGCGCGAAGTATTGACTTAAAGATTAGACTGGACGTCAACTGGACGCGTTTTCGTTTGTTATATGCGCAAGATGAAGTTTCGACTGACTTTGCGAGAAGACACCCCTTTAACTGTACGCAGATTTGTGCGAATCAGCCGTCTTAAGGGGCTGTTTCCACAACGTACATCAAGTGATGGCTTGCTCATACTATTATATTTAAACTATTATATCAGATAACACTTATCAGTTCACGGGTCACGGGCGGTTACAGTGGCAGGGGTCACAATGAGCACAATGTTTGGATTAGAGTGTTCGCGTACGCGCGAAGATTTTTCTCGCGAAATCGATTCCCTGGAGATCCAGCATTGTCATTAGACAAAAGTTAAAATTATAATAATAAGATAACCAATAATTAAGAGATCAAATTACACTACCTGTTCAGCCAATTTCCGTCCAAATTTTCTTCGATCTATTTCAAATGGTAACCAAAGAATAGTTTGACAGTCCTAGGAGGGCACATGACTAGTGCCAATCTAGTATAGCGTGTCATTATGAAAGAGGTATAGTACAATACAACATAGAATGATGGGCATATAATACATTTTTAGTTAATATTTATTGAATACATATAATTATTATTGAACATTACATCCAAATTTATCGTAAAAATAACTTCTCCTCTACAGGGAATCGAACCCAGCCTCTCTCTGCATTCAAAGCTGTTTTCCCCGGGAAAACTGCTTATATTGATAGATTCATATTTAAATAGACAACATTTTAGAATTTTGTAATCAAAATCATCGGAACTGTTTTTTAAGAAATAATTTTTGTCACGTTATTTGAAAGTTTTGGGGAATGACCTCCCTAAATTTGGAGCAAAAATTAATTTCACCATTTCGCCTAGGGGTATGATTTTTTTTGGACATGTATGCCCAAATCAGTTAAAATCGGCCCCGTAGTTTAGACTCCACACGACAGACGACAGATAGACATTTTTTAAAAACCACTTTTTTGTACTCAAGGGATCTCAAAATGTGTAAATCCATCAAAATTTTAAAATAAAATTTTCACGACATCGCAATACTTTCACTTTAAATGAGAAAATGCAAAGATATCTGTAAATAAGATAATGATCCAAAAATTTCTTTGACATTTATATTTGAACTATGAAAATCCGTTTATATGACATTTTATTGTTTGTAATCTAATGTGCAAATAAGAACAGAATAATTACACGCGATTTGACTACATAGTAGCCTCATATGGAATTAGTTGGTTTCTTGAGAGTATGTGCTATATCTATAGCATTTCATAGTTTAAGGTCAAATGATTAAATTGAGTCAGGAGTCAAGAGGGTAGAGTATTATCTTGTTTGTAGAGTGTTGCCAATCTACACTGTATAGTAATATCTAAACACAGTGTTTCGATTCAGTGTTTAGATCTCTCTTTAGTCTCAAATCTTTTGGCAGCCAGATCAGTTGTACTTTGTTTAACGTTATCTTTACGAATAAAATAATCTTTTAAATATTAATTTATTAATTGTTTTTTTCAATAAAATAATTAAACTTTTATCTAAACTAGTATCTATCCAACAAAATTCTATTGGAATTAAAACATTTAATACTGAGTGTTTATTTAGTTTCCTTCTTTTTAGAGCAGAGGGAAAAATAACGTGAAATTTTAAATAAAGATTTAACTAGAAGAAACAAATGGTTTTTAAATAATACAAATAATTTATATTATCCAATCAATTATATTACATAATGGACGAAACGTTATTATTTTGGTTAAAAGTGTTTATTTACATTTTAACATTTATTACATTTATATTTTTGTACTTTCTTGAACAATGGCCAACACCAAGAAGATTTTCGATGATTCAAAACATACCTGGACCAAAAGGAGTTTTCTATTTTGGAAATGCTTACGAATTGATCGATGTTCCTTTAGATGGTATGTTTGTCTTTATTATAAATTATTTTATATAAGATATAATTGGTGATTTAAATACAATTTTTAATTTTATAATCTTTGTATAAAACTTCCAAAATTTTAATTCATACATTTGCAAAATGTTATAAACAAAAGTATGACGTCAGAGATTGCTAATTCAATGATAACTCGCTTGTCTGAAAAAAAAAATAATTAAAAAACAGTTAACATTTTCATGCTGTAGAAAAACAAAAGAATGCAACAAAATGTGATTCCATAATAATCCTTAGGTCAACAGACTCGATAATTCAAGGAACAAGAAAGTGAACACCCTCCGACGACTAAAAGTCGGTTGACACCTTAGCTAGCGGATTGCGGATTGCGGCTTGTATACGGGTTTATCTATGGACTTCTTAAAGTACTAAAATTATGCCAATATACTTTGATATTCTGACAGCGCGGGAAAATCTAAAAAAAAAAAGAGAGGGGAGCCAACTACCCGCCAAAATATCGAACTCATATATTTTGGCGGGTAGTTGTTCGGGCCAACTATGAAAACATAAAAGTGACAAGACAGCTTAGTAGCTTGATTTTTCTCACGTATATATTGTTTGACGTTGGCCAATTTGTCAAATTTACAAAATGTAATGGCATATATATCATCATGAGGGGGAGGGGAATTCTAAATATTCTTGCATAGCAAAATAAATGTATTGCTTCTTACGACGATTGTTTATTAAACCTATTAAATAAATAATTTAAAAAAACAACTCTCCAGTTAGTAAAAACATATGTGTGAGAATCCCACGTATTAGAAGTGAAATGTAAGTTCTGGATACAGTTGACTACAAGGATTTAGTAAAACATAAATAAGAAAAGGAAGCTAAATAATAAGAATAATTTTTGAGCATAAGTTTTCGGTCGGTTTTAAATAATTGATAAATAATATTAAATTATATAATATACTTTTACAGAATATTAAGTAAATTATTAATAAATAATTTCAATTAGTGTCTTAAGATAGACTTTCTTAGTGTAAATAATTTGATGAGTGATGATTAGAGAGATTCTAAATCTAAAATATAAAATAAAAGAGAATGTTTTACAAAGAGAAGTGTAACCCTAAAGATAGTTAGAAGATATTTAAAATATGTGGAAAAGAAAAGAAAGAAAACAAGCTAAATTTCCATATCTGGGTTATTTTAAATAATAATTAGATACGTGTACAGTAAGATTGACTAAAGTTTTGACTTTTGACACTCAGTTTGGGCAACTCAAATGATGAAAAAAATAATACCACTAGGCCTGTAGGAGGGGTGGGGCCGGTGACATTTTTGTTTGCCTAGTTGGCCCGACCTTCTAAAATTCAAAATCCTGAATTCTCATTGGCTCCCGTCGGATTTTCCCGAACTGTTAAAAGTCAAAACTTTAGTAAATCTTACTGTACTCAACTTGACTCCTCTTAAATCAATACTAGAACTATAACATAACAAAGATTCTCCAGGATTCTCAAACATGACTATATAGTTTGTTTATAAATCATCACCAAGGCAACCACATTTATTCCAATCAAAATAAATGTTTGTTTTGATTAGTAGATCTTTAGATAATTATAAAAAATATTCTAAATAAAGACAGACAATGTTAGCAATATCAAGCGTATAGGCAAGTATGCATATAGATATCCATAAAATAATAATAAATTTTTAATTAATATGTTAAATAAAATTAAGAACTGTCGTGAGTAAATTTTCACGTACTCTGATATTCTTATCATATTTTGTTCAATATCAAGTGGTTGCTAAATAATCAAAGAAAAAGACAAACAAAAACTAAGACATAATGGTAAATGTGCTGTCGAAGATATTTCGATATCAATACAATTATTAAGCATTCAATAAACGATCTGTCTATTCTTTGGCCTCAATACTGTTTGCATATTAGCATAGATTTTGCTGTACTCTTACTTTAATTGACATATATTGTTTTATCAAAATCGTTAAAACAAATGGACAATTAAATCGAAACAATTGCATTCAAATAGATAAAGGCACTTTATGATAAAGATACTTCATTTAGACAGCTCATTTCAGAGAGGTAAATGGCAATCGATAGTTCAGTGTTGACTAAATGTCATGTAATGAATGTTATTTAGTCATGTTGTAAAGTTACCTATTCCAATTACAATTAATGATCAGTAAAAAAAGCAATAAAGTCGACGAAAATAAACTGATCATAATTAAATCTCAGATTTCATTTAAGTATTTTTACTATTGGAATATTTTTTATCAGAGTGTTTTTAAAAATGGTAAATGAATTTTAAAAAATCATGTTCATTAATGAGTATAGTTAAATTTATTGATTGATAAGACCGCAGCTGATAACGTTTGAAGATGAAGAGTTTGAGAAAATGCTCGTTATTTTGCACGAATGCAGCGATATTGAAATGTTCTTCATATTATTTACTCAACAGCTCTTCTTTTTTATCTAATCATATATTTAATAATATGAGTTGTGGCTCTACTAATAAATAATTAATATTTATTAGCATCTTTATATATTCTTGTCATATAGTAAAAGATAATTTTAATATGGACTAAAATTTATTTCTAAATTTAGTTAAATGATAAGATAAGAGTTATATTTGACTTTTATATTTATTATTTTACTAGGCATCGCGTGGCTCTATCATTGAAGCGAACGTATAGTAATAAATATGTGTATGTTTTAAAGATCTTTATTAATTTACAGCGGTGTCGCTGTTGGTTTTACTACAAAATGTTATTTGCAAAATAATGTTCGTCTCATTGAATAGATAAAGTTAGAATTTTTTCTCGCCCTCAAATTCAAATATTAATTTTGATGTACACGTTTACGCAAGCGTTGCGCGCGAACGCTTTGGTAGACAACGTTGTCCAACGAACTCGTCCTGAGCATTGGTAAATGAACATGTATACCAAATTTCATCAAAATCGGTTAACTTTTACTCAAGTTATCGTCGTACGTTTTAGACACACAGACACGGATCATATTTCGTTAAATGTAAGAAGCTCGCTACGCTCGCTTCAATTATCTGAGCGCACGGCTGCGCGCAAGACCAAATTCCAGGCAATATATCTACAGTGTATCTTTATTTGAACCAATTCAGTTTTTCTCACCCTCATGTCTGCTTCCTCTTAAGATGGGCTTTTGAAATTTGAAAAATAAATAAAGCTTAAGTAGGTTCGATCACTGTAAAAAATTGTGTCCTTAATATTCAGCCATTTCAACAAGGTAGTATTCAAAATTTTGACATTTTAGGTACTGACTCACTCATCATAAAAATTATAAGTAACTTCCAGAATAAGAATAGCTAGAACTTTGGCACACTTGTAGCTATAGCCGTCAGACTGACAGGAAACGTCCAAAAAGTTGATATTTTTTACCCCCGTAAAAAGATTAAAAATGGCAGACGATGTTAAAGATTTTTTATGAATTAACGGTAAGTCGTATCGAAAAACTGATAGCACAAATGCTACTAATTGTTAAAAAGCTAATTAGTACGGTGGGTACACCAAAAAAAGCTGCACTTTTTGATTGGAATATGCCACTTTCTGTGGTCATAGTTGATGCCCAGGGGTAACTTTTCAGATAGGGAGCCACTTCAAAATCCGTGCAGAACGCCAAAATGGCGGCCATTAAAGATGGCGGTCATCAGCCGCCGTATGACGCACTAAATGTGTCTGTATCTCATCTCCAAATGGTCCGATTTCGAAATTCTTTTTTTTTTTTTGTTTTAAAGCTCTTTTAAAGAAGAAACTTTATTGTCCTGATACATTTATCTCTGATCCTACAAGGTTCGGCACAATTTTCAAAAAATCAAATATTTTCAAATTTTTAGGAGTTTTCAAAATTTGTTTTTTGTGAATATCTCATTAAAGGTCACATTTACAGAAAAATCATATGACATCAAATTTGTAGCATCAAAAATTTCCTACAAAAAAGATATCACTTTTATTCATAGGAGTAATCAGTTTATAGTCCAGGAGATAGCGTGCAAAAAAGTGTCTGACTAACATCAAGCTAGAATTTTGCATACAAGTCAATCTTTTGGTGCCTTTTAAGAATATGTGGTCGGCTAAGTTCGTCTGCGGGACATAGCTTGGCAATAGGCGTTCGAAAAAAACAAACCGTTGGAGAGCGGCCCTGTAGCACCAAAAATGGTGGACAATGTGATTTTCGTGATCCTGAGTACAGAATTAGTTAGTAGACCAAAAATTAAGTTGATGTTAGTTTGTCTCTTGACAGGCGACCACGTTTATTTTTAGTAATATTTGAATAACTAACCTATCAAATGTGAAAATAACATCAACTTGATTTTTGGTCTACTAACTAATTCTGTACTCAGGATCATGAAAATCACATTGTCCACCATTTTTTGTGCGACAGGGCCGCTCTCCACCGGTTTGTTTTTTTCGAACGCCTATTGCCAAGCAATGTCCCGCAGACGAACTTAGCCGACCACATATTCTTAAAAGGCGCTAAAAGATTGACTTGTATACAAAATTCTAGCTTGATGTTAGTCAGACACTTTTTTGCACGCTATCTCCTGGACTATTAGAGATATCTCGATTCAAAGAGTTTAACCAACAGTCTGCACTCCTGACACGTCTATATAAAGGGTGTGGTAACAGTTCGGCAACGGCTAATTATCTCCGTTAATATTAAAGATATCAAACTGCGGTTTGTTGTAATCTTCATCATGCATCAAAAACTATTATTTTTTGTGGATACCCATTTTCCCGCCATTTTGGTTGCCGCCATATTGGATTTAATTTTAAAATTTCAAATTGGAACCCCTATACTGTGATACATATTTGAAAAGGCCTTGAAAAAAGAAAACATTTGCCGCAAACCAGAGCTTTTTATCTTTTGCCGTTTCGGAATGGCGGCCAGTTGAAATGACAAAATTGACATTGTTGACATCATAGTTCACACCTGTCTTAAAATTAGGACACCATAAACAACTTAGGACTTAAACTTGCTACTACTTTGCTACTACTTTGTCCTTAAAATTAGGACACCATAAACTTGCCCCTGAAGATGCTTCTAGCAGTAGGAGCGAAACGTTGGGACGTAAACCCTTTGAGACGCGGTCACCACCGACAAAGACCTAGACCTAGAACTTTGTTACAATTGAAACCGCGGAAGTCTACGAACATTGTTGACATTGTTGAACCTTGGCCTTTGAACAGGAGCACCGTGTATAACATCCGGAGCAACTAAAATTAATTAATTCTCTGCATGCAGCCATAATAGAAAGAGTAGACACACCGGCGGTCCACTCCCCAGCTACCATGGTGACATGGTCCCCATCCAATATTTTCCATCAATGAGCATCCACGACCCCTTGTTGGGGGTAGACTTTGCAGACTGCAACTTTTAGAAGTGAAGAGAAGCTTTCGAAAACGATTGAGTGATAAGTCAATGCAGTGAGCGTCTTTGCAGTGAAGCAGAAAATTTGAAACGTCTCGTCGGAAATTGACTGTTGAGGTAGAGAGATAGCTTAGGAGGCTTCAGGTAATGATTTTCACACTTTCCAGGCAGTCTGTATCCCTTTCATTGCAAATGCTGATGTCACATCTGACCCAGTGAATGCATGGAATCCTCTCAGTGCAACAGCTTTATGCTCACCCATACTGTCAAACATAGCATTGATGTTCATGTATGTCTGTCCCTTCCCAGCAACTAAGAGCATCTCCAACTCCTGAAGTCACGCTGTTTTCAGAATTTGAAGTAAAGAGATTGTCAAAACAAGAGCAACAACTAAAAACCAAGCAAATAAAAACAAAAATTTATTTTTATTGGAATAAATGTGATTGCCTTGGCGTAGCAATAATAAATCATTTCGAGGTGCGTCGGCGTTGTCGGGACAAAACTCGATTATATAAATGATATATAATCACATATTTTTTTATAGTTATGTTATAACATAGTTAATAATGGTTAAACTGTTTTATTTATCAGATTTCTTGAACTGGCTTGCATCAAAGTTAAAATGTTACGATCGTATTATGAAGATGTGGTTTCTAGGAGTTTCTCATGTCTACTTTATGCAACCGGAGGATATACAGGTCTCTTTTTAACATTAATATTTTTTTACCTCAAATAATTACAGTGACAAATGCATTGGCGTATACAGTATGTGGATAACTAACTTCATGGCTTTATTAAAAACTTGGGTCTTGAGGGGTATCTAAAAAAGTGATAATTTCATCCCTAAATTGGGACTTTTTCAAACCTCGTTAATGAAGTCATGATGCTTCAATTTAAAATTCTTCTTTACCGGTAATTTGTTAATTTAGTAAAAGATCAGGGCAAAATGCCTGATGTGAGTGATTAGAGCTCAATCAACTGATCCCATAGCGCAACAGCCCGTTAACGCCTAGAAATGTTAGGGCCTATACATTTCCATAAAGGACAGGGGTTATTGTATTGCTGTATCAGCTGTATGAACCTTATAATTGACATTGGCAAACAGGTGGTCATCGCTTTACATAAGCAGGTATCCATTTATATGGACATGCTGGTTGAACAACGATCAGGGGACCCGGTCCGGGAATTGGACCCAATCTGTGGTCACCATTCAAATTGAGTCGCCACGCCCAATGCAGTTTAATTTTATTGATTGATAGGATAGCCAAATGCACTCTATACAAATTCATTCAAAACGGGCTTTTAGTTTTCAAGATATGTTAGGTTGCAAAAATTGAACGACAGAAAGATACGAAACCAAAAATTTTACTTGATATCTGAAACGGATTTCTTTCTTGAAATTTTTGAAATCGTAGACACAATTTCAGTACGATTACCTAGCATATTGAAAGCGTTGGTAAGCTCCAAAGCAAAATCATGGTTATTTGCACATTATGAAGAAATTAACACCATCATTAAATTATGATCAATATGTTTAATTTGATTGTTCAAAATCACAAGATTCTTTTGTTCATATTCCCTCAATTAATTAATTAGCTTATTTTGTTCCTAATATGTATAAATTTAGTTGTTTTTTTTTTTTTGTTTCATCAGGTGATTTTAAACAGCAAACAACATATAACGAAAGGTATTGAATATTCTACTATAATGGCATGGCTTAAAGATGGACTTCTTACTAGTACAGGTTGGTGATTCAAAATTATAATAATTAAGGTGTATAATCCATTAGTTTGTTTTCCATTTTTCAAAATCATATTGAAGGATTTACTTCTGCATTGCTTTAAATAAACAAAGCTTGGTTCTTTAGCAGATATTTTGGCACTTCTTCACTGACTGTTCCTCCCCTTATAAATTACAGAGGTGAGTTATTCCTTTGTCTCAAAGAACATTGGACTAAACAACCCTTTGTCTTAATTTAGACAATAAATTACATCCATACTATATATTCTAAAATAATATATGGGAGTAACAATCTAAATAAGGGAGCCTGGATGGCCGAGGTGCTAAAGACACCGCGCATAGCTATCACTGAGTCGAGGCAACTCGAGGTCGTGGGTTCGATCCCGGGCCATGATACTCTGAATTGCATCTATGAATCACTGTCGGAGCAGGGCGAGGGGACCCCCTGAGGGGTCCTCTGCCCCCACGTCGTCTAGTGGGTTCGATCCGTGTCATGAGATGTGATCGTTATCTATGGTTCGAGGTCTCCCCCACACTTTGACGCACGCTCATATAGCGTGCGTCAAAGTGATGACCACATCATACTCGCTTCGGCGGTACAATGTACAAATGTATGATGTGTGAAGTAGCTGGAACTCTCCACCATGGGGCAGGTAAAATGGGTCCACTATAGGTCTGATTGCGAGGTTCGAACAAGTGGTTCATCCATCATAATGACCACATCATACTCACTTCGGCGGTACAATGTACAAATGTATGATGTGTGAAGTAGCTGGAACTCTCCACCATGGGGCAGGTAAAATGGGTCCACTGTAAGTCTGATTGCGAGGTTCGAACAAGTGGTTCGTCCTACCCGTCTAGTAGACAGTACTAGGTAACTACTACTAACAATCTAAATAGGTAAGTACCGATGTTTGTATGTTACCACACAGAGTGCAATTAAAAAAATGGAGATCAGAGCATACATATTGCCTTGACAGGGTACCCAAGACACTTTCAAATTAATTTCATTATTACGCTAATTTTAGTGAAATTTATAAGTACGATAAAAAATAAATGAATATGGTACCATGTATTGAAAAATAAAATAATAAAATATTAAAATTATTATTGAAACTGATTGATTTTGTACTTGCACATTGTGAGACTAAACAGCGATATATTATAATTTAAGAAATAATAGTCCAGGAGATAGTGTGCAAAAAAGTGACTGACTAATATCAAGCTAGAATTTTGTATATAAGATCTTTTGGTTTTAACTTAAGAATAATTGTTCGGTTAAGTTGGTCTGCGGAACAATGCTTGGCAATAGCTTTGAATAAAACAAACCGGTGGAGCGTGGCCACTGGCCATGTCCCGCCAATTTTGGTGGACAATGTGATTTTTATGATTCATGATCTTGAGTACAATAATTAATAGTAAACCGAAAATAAAGTTGATGTTAGTTTGTGACCTCTTTGATTTGGATTAATATATTGAATTACTAACCTTGCTTTTAAACTTTTTTTAATTGCTATCATTATTGTTTTGAAATACATATTTTAGTAGTCAATTTAATTGTATAAATTCTTTTCTTTTTTACAGGAAATAAATGGTTTGGAAGAAGGAAACTGCTGACCCCAGCATTCCATTTTAAAATTTTAGAAGATAATTTGGTCGTTTTTAACAAGAATGCAAGAATTCTTGTTGATAAATTAAAAAAATTAAAAGGAAAAGAGGAATCGTTGGACTCACTGTTAACTTTGTGTACACTTGACATCATTATAAGTATGGATCATTGATATCTATACTTCTATCATTGATATCTATACTTCTATCATTGATATCTATACTTCTATCATTGATATCTATACTTCTATCATTGATATCTATACTTTTATCATTGATATATATATACTAATATACTAATAGAGATTACATTTTCAGTTTGAATATAGATTGATTGATTTTCTTTTGATAAGTTTACTTTATAATATTTTTTTTTTATCAACTATTTATCAAATAACAAATATAGTTAATCTATGTTTCAGCTACAGCCATGGGAATAGATATAGACGCCCAGAGCAAAAGCAGTCAAGGCTATGTTGCAGAAATTAAAAGGTACCATAATTAAGTAAACATGAAAAGAAAACATATTATTATACTATAGCGAGCTTAGGGTAGACGGTGGCGCTCCAGTGGCCAAACCTTGAGATACAGATCGAGCTACGAGTTGAATCATATCACAAACCTGAACATCTTCTTTTCTTTCTTTTTCTTTTTGTGAGGAATAAAGAACCAATTATTTTAATTCAAAGTCACCTAACTGTAAGGTACTACATTTTAGGGCTGATTTAAAGGGTTGAAGTATGAAAATGATGGATTGTGTGAAGTACAAGGGGTAGATGTATAGTAAAGACCTACAAACTACTTGCTGTAATCGCTTGTAAGGGCTGATGTAAAGGGTTGCAGTACGAAAAAGTTCAGCCATGCACCATGACTTAATGAGCGAATTTTCAAAGAAATCTGCGTATAATTGGCTTCTAATAATATAGAAATATTTTGATTTAGAATTTGGAAGGTAAAAAAAAAAATGTTTGGGTACATACGGTACGGGATACAAAAGTCAAAATAGTATTTACGCGATGCACATCGTTGGAAAGCTCTTTAATAGTAATTGTTGTTATGTACACTTTTATCATATTTTCATATAAAAGGGGGGTAAAATGGAAAAAACACGATTTTATGCTATTTTTGATCCTAAATTGTCAAAATGTGACCCCTAAATGAACTCCAAAAATGCTGGCCAACGAACTCATCCTTTCTTTTGACATCATTGACATTTTAATATTTGTTTGAAATTTTTAAGTTCATCCTAAAGGGAGATATCGTCTGGACTGACACATATACATACATCTATACATACATATATATACATATAGACATACATATATACATAAAAAAAAGTGTTAAAATTTAAGGATCGACTCAGAATGACCTGAAACGGATTTCCAATTTCCATGAAAAATTTTTCAAAAAGTCGCATTACAAAAATTTTGAAGCCAATGCAATAGCTTAATTTTCTTCGAAAATTCGCTAAAATGATGGTTTGTATGAAGTTCAAGGGGTAGATTTATAGTAAAGATCTACAAACTACTTGTTGTAATCACTTATAAGGGCTGATGTAAAGGGTTGAAGTACGAAAAATGATGGCTTGTGTGAAGTTATAGTGGTAGATTTATAGTACATTTTTTTTTTTTTAATTTAATTTATTCAATTCCATCATTCAATTATAATAATATAAAAACATTGTTTTAAAAAAATGTAATTAAATTTGCTAATTTCTTATTAATTTATTGTTATTTTTTTAAAACCTTTTTGTTTTAGGATATCAGAGCTTATCGTAATAAAATCAGTTAAACCTCAATATTTTAAAGATTGGATCTTTGCATTGTCATCTTTTGGAAGACAATTTTGGAAAACGGTTAAATTTTTACATGATTTTAGTTCAAACGTAAGTTTTACTTTTTTGAAATCCTGTTAAATTTGGTCTGTTTTAAGTTTTGAGTGTTATTTTTTGAGAAGTTCTTCTTGGCTTCGTACATTCAATTACTCAAGTAAGAAAGAGAAATAGCTTTCGGAATTAAAATTACATACTATATTTCTCATATAATATAACAGACCGCAGACCGTGTTACCATGATTTAAAGTAGATAACTGTTGGCGCCTCGCAGTGGAATTTAAGGTTGGGACATCGATAGCTAAACATCGATGTTTTCGATTTTTCGATATCGAACCTAAACAACATCGATGTTAGCCAAAGCATCGATAGGAAAAATCGATGTTTTCAATACGTCGAAATCGACCTTTCACCCCGAAGTCTGTCTGCGTCTTCCAAAGCAAAGAAAAGCTAACCGATTTAGGAAGTTTCATCATCCTTTATTTGATGTTTCTTCGGGTCAACATCGACGAAACCCCAACGTCGATGTTTTTTGATCTGATATATCGATACATCGACATCAACGTCCCAACATCATGAATAATGATTAATGATACACCTCTTCGAGTTCACAAACAAGACTGAATTTATTTCCCTCAAAAAAAATATTAAAATATTAACACTAAGTAATTTTATCTAGTTGAAATGAATTTGTCCTAATAAATATATTGTGGTATGCATTATTGTTACATTATAGTATGATTTATCTATTGATGCACTTTTCAAGGCATCCATTCTACTCCAAACAATTTAGAATTTTGTACTAAATTTAAAAATTCAGTATGCCAAAAAGATAACTGAAGTTAGTATCATTAAGGCTTATACAAGCCACAATAAATAATTAATATAAAAATGCCATTTTTGAAAAGTGGTCTTATTTTATTTTTTTATTTTTTTTTTTTGTGTCTGTATTCTTCACCTTAGTTGTTTCTATGTGCAAATTTGGGGAAAATTGAAATACGGGAAGTGGTTCAAAATTTGGTTAATTGGTGTGCTATGCATCTTAAAAAGCAAAGAAATTTGACGCCTCTTTTTTTTTTTTTTTTTTTTTTGCCTTAGTTGTTTCCATGTGCAACATTTGGGGAAGATTGACACAGGGGAAGTGGTTCAAAATCGGGTGTAACGGAAACGTGCGATGAAAAAAGCAAAGTAATATAAGACCAGTAAAAATAGTAATAAAACAAACGATTCATTCAGGATTAAACATTTTCTGCTGTCTGTATTAATTATACTTAATCTTATCTGAGGTTAATTCAATAGTAATAACGTGAATTTTTATTAAAATTAATTAAAATATGCTTTGTCTTTACGACAAATTAGGTCAGACGCACACTGGAGACAAAACGCTTTAGTTTGTAAGTACATAATATGAACATAAACAAAACATTTTTATACCCGAAAACCATTTTCCACTACCACCGCCTTAACCCCCATACTATACATTTTTCTGAAAAGCACATTGGTTGAATCAGCCGCTTCCTTGTGGTGAGCTTTTACTCCACGCTAATTTCAGGGAGAAATTGCCACCAAAGTCTGCAGACTGTTTCCGAAGTGACTTCGTTGTGTCTGCCTCGTCGCACTTAAGCATAACAGCCTGTTATCCACAATTATACCATGTTTTGGTATGTCTTCGAGGTTGGAGAACTCTTTTGTCTATCTTTGCATCCAGTGCGCGCACTCCAGTATAGAGTTTATACTCTATACTTGTCGCCTAAAGGCTTATGCCTTTAAGGCGACAAAATTGAATGTGGGTGCAAATTTGAGGGGTCTCCTGTACTCCTGTGTGCGCCTGGTCTAATTGTCTAATTTATTCAATTACAATTTTATTATTATTAAATGCAATCAGACAGTTGAAATTAAGATGGAATCATCAGTGAGCAACTTTTAATAAACAATACGAATTTCTGTTAGATATAGATATTAATAAACAAATGTTTGTGTGTGGGTTTAATAAACAAGAGGTTGTCTAAGGGTTACTTACAACAAACAATCTAAATTTAATTCAAATTTGACGAGTTGATCTTAAGATATGGTGGTTAGTGCTTAGCAAAAATGTTAAAAAAAGATGAGTATTGTATTGTATTAATATCCTTTACACAAACATTTTATTCTAGTCGTTTTTTGGCATACGTTATTCAAATGATTTTTTTTTTTTTTTTTTAAGTGTTATGAGCCTTATCTATTTGCAAATTATTATGCTCGTACTTTCCAATTACTTGAAAATTGCCATCTCAGTTAATTTGATGCATTATGTGATCTTGAACATCGGTTCAAAGTATGTTAAAACTATTTTTATTTGTATTATGAATTACGGTATTTTTTACAATTTTTTAATAGATAATGATTGGTTTTTTTAGGTTATTAATGAAAGAAAAGCAAATTATGAAGTTTCGAGAAAAGATAATTCAAATGTATCTGAAGGAGGTAAATTTTATTTATTTATTATTATTCATGAAAAATTTTGACCAAAACAGTTCTAAATACTTCTTCTACGTAACAGCTTCAATTTAAAAAATGGCATGTTTAAAAAATTGTTTATTCGGAAAAAAAAATCGTGAAATCGTAAACCTGAGCGAGAGAGGATTTTTCTGCAGCACCATCCATTAAACCCGAGATGCTGGTTATAACGTGGGAAGAGCTGGGTTGTTTGTAGGGCAACAAATGGAGCAGCTTTAGAAGTTAATAAACGCACAAAATAAATGCTAAATTTCTCCATTTCATGGAAAAGTTTGAATCATGGATATATTTTTTGGCATTGAATCTTCAAATCGACGTTTAAATGATTTTCCAAGAAGTGGAGACAAACAGTATAGATTTACCTAATTGATGTAGTAGATGGATCTCTAATAGTATCATTTTTTCAAATGCCTATTGCCAAGCTATGTTCCACAGACGAACTTAGCCGACCACATATTCTTACTTTACTTTACTATTAAGGGCGTTTCCACTCTTCAGCGGTTGCCCTGTATTCCCGAAGACCAGGTTCGACGGTCTTCCGCATTGCCTGGCTAACTCCACCTCTGCAAGACGCTCTAGGACGGCCTCGCTTTCTCCTTCCAGGAGGAGACCATTCCATGACCCTACGAGGTCATCTTCCTTCGCCCATCCTCAGGACATGACCATACCAGCAAAGCGCTCGATTCTCGATGCGTTGGACTACGCTCTCTTCCTGATCCATGTAGTTATTAGACTTTCTTTCCAACCAGGAAACGCGCATAGCTCTTCGAAGACCATCCATTTCAACGGCATTAAGTCTACTTTTTTGGCGATCAGTCAGTGTCCACGCGTCAGCTCCAAATATACTTGACGATAACACGCAGTATTATTCTCATTGTTTCCTTCCGAACAGACTGGCTCTATAAAACTCCATTGAGCATCCCAATAGCCTGCCTAGCCTGTAACACCCTGACATCAACGTCCGCTTGACACGTTCCAGATTCATCAATGATGGAGCCTAAATACTTAAAATTCTCTACTGCTTCAATGACACCTTGATCGAGTACTATATCCCTTCCTTTATCACCAACAACTAAATACTTAGTTTTAAGTAGATTGACGGAGAGACCTGCCCTGTCATGGGCATCCAATAACTTTCGAAGCATATACTTCACATCATCTCTATCTAAAGCTATAAGTAATAAGTACCTGATCGTCTGCAAACAACAAAGAATGAATCACTTCCATACACTAAGTACGTCCTGGACATATGCTTTAAAGAGGGTCGGAGCCATTCCGCAACCCTGTCTTAAACCTTTAGTAGTTGGAAAGTGATTAGAAAGACGCTTACCTATTTTAATACTTTCCTTGCAATTCGAGTACATTCGTTTAACCAACCCTATCAATGAAGAGTCGATTCCTAGATTAGAAAGAGATTTCCACAGCAGACCTATCGGTACAGAATCGTACGCCTTCTCTAGATCTACAAAGACTAAGTGGACCGCACGACCTTTAGCTGGCATTTTTTCGGCGAGTTTTCTAATGCTAAATACATGATCCAAACATGATCGCCCCGCTGTAAATCCAGCCTGATCCTCAGAAATTTTGTTGCGAACTTCGCTGTCTAACCTATTCTTGGTAATAGAGCTGAACAACCTACTGATTGACGCCATCACACTGATGCCTCTATAATTTCCAGGGTTCCACATATTCTTAAAAGGCTTTTTTTTTTACTTCTATGAAAATGGAAGTATGGTGATACCCTCCAAAACGTGATTCCGAGATCTCTGTGAAGGAGGGGTCTTACGAACCCGGGGATATCATTAAAATCTGTTTCATATACATATACGAGTATGTCTGTGCGTACGTATGTATGTATTTACATACGTTGGTTCGGAACTTAAAACCTTTATAAAATCGCTTCAAGACATCGTATTGAGATGCGGTTTGCGGCATTTTTTAGAACTTTTGGATCATTTCTGTTAGTCCCCCCCCCCCCAGGCNGACATGTTATGGCAAGATGGACAGAGACGTGTAATACTTTGTAAATATTGGACTCCCAACTCTCGACGCAGAGAAACGTCTACTACACTAATAAGAATTAGACTATTAGGTTTTCTCTCAAAACTATAATGAGATAACAACAATATCTACACTTCACTGTTTTGGTGACAAAGGTCAAAAAATGTGTTTCATATGGTTATTTCAATAAATAATAAGGACATTTTTTTCAGTATTGTATTGTATTGGACAGAGTTCGGAAAAAGTAGTTATATATGTATACCTATAAATAATAAAGTTCTCAACCTAGTGAGTAGTTTTTCAGCCTATTGTACACTAGACAGTTGTGGAAAATTGGAATGCTCCATAAAATTTAAAGGGTGCAACATAAGAACATTTTTTCAGTATTGTATTGTATCGGACAGAGGTCGTAAAAAGTAGTTATATATGTATACCGATAAATAATAAAGTTCTCAACCTAGTGAGTGGTTTTTCAGCCTATTGTACACTAGACAGTTGTGGAATATCAGAATAACCCATAAAAGTTTAGGGTGCAACCTTGCATACGCGAAAAAGTGCCCGGAAAGCGTGGGGGGGGGACTAACAGAAAAGACCCGAACTTTTGATGGCACAAATCCAAACATCGTAGCTCACGACGTTTCGGAGCTAACAGTCACTTAAGCAGGAAATCGTCTATCAGCGATAACTTCTGTAGGTTTTATTTGATGTCAATTTCCTTTGGGTTATAATATATGTGTCCTATATGGTAGATTGTACCTATACTTTTTGAGCACAATCGTACTTGCGGTTTGGGAGATATTGGCATTTTAGGGTTTTTTTCTTGCAAAACTATAATCGATATTAGCTGTTTGTACAATGTAGTTTATACTGAGTTCTCTCTTGCTCACGTATTGACCACAACATTTCATGGAAATCAAGTGTGGGTTTTCCACACCGGTACTTATTTAACTAATCCATAAAGAAAAAAGGAACCCTATTCTTGTTCTTTTATTTTGTTTATGACTGTACGTTGTTAAACAAATGCAAAAATAGTTATTTATGAAAATAGGCAGCAAAATAGAATTTTACTAAAAAGTAAAAGGTCGACTTCAAAGACAGGCTTTGAAAATAAATTGTTTCCTTCGCTGCGTTGCATACACAATATTTTATCTAAGGGTGATAGAAAAATGATACTGCTGAAGTACCATCTTATTTTATTTATTAACTATGAATATAAATAAGATAATAACGTATTAACTAAAACATTTTTTTCAATAAAAAAAATTAATAAAAAGCTGTGGAATAATAATAATAAGAAGTGAATAGCAAATTAAACCCATAACAACAATGAATCAACAAACATAAAACACACATTATTGATAATTTGCATGATAACTTGAAGCTGCAGTGTTGCCAATTAATCCACTGATTTTTTTATTATTATGTTGTTGTTTTTTTAATTGACGACCTACTATTCTTTGAACGTAAACAGGATTAACAAAAATATAAACATATTATTTTATGAAAAAATAATTTTGTTAATTAATGTTTACTTATAAAACTATAATAGATAATATTATAAGGGAGAAACAAAATTATTAGGTAATAAAAGTTTACAAACCCCACAGCTACAGGATTTTAAAATAATATTATTTAAACTGTTATTGCATTGCCAACATTATTTATAATATAAATTTTTTAATGATTTTATTGCCTAGTCAGTAAAATTTCATTTCTCTGCCCGAAATCAGTTTAATAGTGCCTTATTTTGCTGCCGCAAATAGATAAACAATTTATCCCAAAGTTTAATTTTGTTTTAGGCAAAGTTCGCCGAGCACTTTTGGACACTCTTCTTGAAATAGAGAGAGTTACTCCTGGGACATTCACTGACTTAGATATTAGAGAAGAAGTCGATACTTTCATGTTCGAAGTAAGTTCAATGTTAATATAAATATATTATCTAAAGCTGACTTATAAGTCAGTATATGACAATTGTTTTTTGTTTTTTTTTGGGATCAAAAAAATTTTGTCCGACCGGATCACGGGGCCCATTTTGACGGACTTAAAATGGCGAACGCGAAACACCCATCAGACCTCATATTTCGGCGGTAAATCGGGCGCAATCGTTGTTAAAGTGCCTCTTGTAGGGTATGGAAAAAGGGGGTAAATAGGTCTCCCCATCCTGTCCAATCAAAGTTTGTTTTGTCGTACGTAGAGAGACAAACTTGAATCACTCTTTAGGCATCTAATCTCGAAAAAAATTTTTCGAGCCCAAATAAACATCAAGGCTTAAAAGGCCTTAATTCTTTTTTGGGCTAGAATCAAATTTTGGCCGACCGGATTCAAACGGGGCTAATTTTGTCAGGCTAGATGTGGCGAACGCGAAACTCCGCGAATGGCGCTCATTTTGTCTGCTTGAAGTTTTTACCCTATCACCCAGGAAAAATCAGTAAACTCTGCTTAACTTGTATTTATAAATCTTATGTCTATTATTATTTATTTATTTTTATTTTTTCTATTTGATGGATTTCTCAAATGCAATCCCAGACGATGTTTCAAATCTTATTAATGAAACAAATGTAAACTCAATAGAAAAGTTAAGATGTAATTTACAAAAATGTAAAAATGGTTTCTCAGTTCTTTGTACCAATATAAGAAGTATCTATGAAAATATTGATGAACTTAATATAAAAATAGGTCTTGCAGACTTTAGTTTTGACATTTTGGCTTTCACAGAATGTTGGTTATCTCCTAAATTTCAACCGATCAATATGCTTAAAATGAATAACTATGATGTTTGTTTTTCAAAAAATAATAACTTCAATAAAAGCTCAGGAATAGTCATATACGTCAACTAGCTGGATACCCGTGCTTCGCTACGGAGTGTTTCTATATTTGATAAGTTAATAAACTACCAGGAAAGCATACAAATTATTTTATTATGCGAGAATATCTAGATTCTATCCCTCCTATTTATATCCCCCTCCTCTTTGATAAGATAATTTGCAAATATCCTAAATTAACCCCCCTCCTAAATGAAAATATGACAAAACTGTACATAACAACAATTACTGTACTCTTAAAGAGCATTTCAACGATATGCATCATGAAGATGA